>BSBK01007266.1:2500-510000 GCA_027943335.1 Chamaecyparis obtusa
CTCTAGAATATTGGACCAGATCATTTTGAAACATTTCTGCCAGGTTTTAGCATCTAACTTAACATTCCATTTAGTATTCAAGTAATCAGAGACCAATATAAGTTACCTGTAATAAGAGATATTAGTGTTATTAGCAAGTGCTTTATAAATAAGTTTAGCTTTAATATTAGTGTTATAAATAAATTACCTGTAATAAGAGATATTAGTGTTATTAGCAAGTGCATTATAAATAAGTTTAGCTTTAATATTGGGTCACTATTCTTAAATTAATGCTGGGTTGGTTCTTTGACAAACTTAACATCTAACTTAACATTCCATTTAGTATTCAAGTAATGTTTAGATATTTTTTTTCCTGTAATAAGAAGACCAATATAAATTCCAGTTTTGGGGACCTAAAAAATGATTAGAAGAGAGAGCTACCTTCATTATAGATCCGACTTAAGTGCCCACTTCACACTGAGCAGAGGGCATTTGAGGTCCCCCATCGAAATGATTTGGTATTAAGCCAAGAATTGTGCTCGAGAGAATCATAGATTGATTTCTCAAAGTAATTGAAACTCTAAGAATAACTTACCTCAGATTCATGGAGGTATTTAGCATGAAGCTGAAGAGAAATTGGATTGTTGGAGTGACTGCCTAAATTTTGCACTGATTTGTAAGGACTGTTAATTTGTTCACCCATTTTGTTAGAAGAACAGATATTGTTTTGTTTTGTATAAGTGAATGTTATTTTAACAGTGGGGTGTGTGTTGTTGTCTTGGAAAAATGATTAATGGAACATATCTCTACAATGTATTGACTGCAGTAGTGCCACTCTATGTGGTAATGATTTTGGCCTATGGGTCTGTAAAATGGTGGAATATTTTCTCACCAGATCAGTCCTCTCACATCAACCATTTTGTGGCACTTTTTGCAGTCCCTCTACCTCCTTCCATTTCATTTCCACCAATGACCCATATGCCATGAACTTGAGGTTCATTGCTGTAGATTCCTTGCAAAAAGTCTTGATTCTAGTAATGCTCGGAATTTGGACCAAGGTTGCAAAAAATGGGAGCCTAGAGGGGATGATCACTCTCCTCTCACTTTCAACACTACCCAACACATTCCATTTAGTATTCAAGTAATAAGAGATATTAGTGTTATTAGCAAGTGCTGTATAAATAAGTTTAGCTTTAATATTGGGTCACTGTTCTTAAATTAATGTTGGGTTGGTTATTTGACAAACCCATCAGCCATTGAAAAACTTAGCAATTGGTTGTCTAATTAGTAATAGATAGTCTACCTTGATCTCTAACAAAGGAACATGGAAAATTAATTTCACATGATGATCTAAAGCTGGGGACTAGTCCACATAGGCCTTGCTTTGGGATTGGTACGGGAGGTTGTTTAGATATTTTTTTTCCTGTAATAAGAATACCAATATAAATTCTAGTTTTGGGGACCCAGAAAATGATTAGAAGAGAGAGCTACCTTCATCATAGATCTGACTTAAGTCCCCCATTGAAATGCTTTGGTATTAAGCCAAGAATTGTGCTCGAGAGAATCATAGATTGATTTATCAAAGTAATTGAAACACTGAGAATAACTTACCTCAGATTCATGGAGGTATTTAGCATGAAGCTAAAGAGAATTGGATTGTTGGAGTGACTGCCTAAATTTTGCACTGATTTGTAGGGACTGTTAATTTGTTCACCCATTTTGTCAGAAGAACAAATATTGTTTTGTTTTCTATAAGCGAATGTTATTTTAACAGTGGGGTGTGTGTTGTTGTCCTGGAAAAATGATTAATGGAATAGATCTCTACAATGTACTGACTGCAGTAGTGCCACTCTATGTGGCAATGATTTTGGCCTATGGGTCTGTAAAATGGTGGAAGATTTTCTCACTAGATCAGTCCTCTGGCATCAATCATTTTGTGGCACTGTTTGCAGTCCCTCTACCTCCTTCCATTTCATTTCCACCAATGACCCATATGCCATGAACTTGAGGTTCATTTCTGCAAATTCCTTTCAAAAAATCTTGATTCTAGTAATGCTCAAAATTTGGACCAAGGTTGCAAAAAATGGGAGCCTAGAGTGGATGATCACTCTCTTCTCACTTTCAAAACTACCCAACACATTCCATTTAGTATTCAAGTAATCAGAGATATTAGTGTTATTAGCAAGTGCTTTATAAATAAGTTTAGCTTTAATATTGCATAATAAAAAAACATCATTCCATTTGAACTCCTTATGTTGATTAGTATCAATAATGCAGTTGATAGGCATTTGGAAACCCTTGCAGGCTTCCCCCATAATGGAGAATGGTCTCCAATTAGACTGAGGCAGATCATTCTTCTGGTTGAGGGATGCCTAATTAATAAACTAACCATTATGATTAATATTATTGAAGCATTGAATACCTTTTTGGTTCCAGCTCTTGGATGAACACCCTTGAAGAAGAGCGAGGGGCTTATTTTTATGCTCAAAGTTCCACCAAATGGACCTATGTCCCTGGATAGTCTTGTTATTGTTTTGCAATAAATGACAATTTATAACCTTATGTTTCACCAATTCCCAAGCCTTCCATAGGCTATTAAAAACTACAGAACCTACAGTGGAGATACTATACTTGCTAATGAGGAGGTTACTAAGTGGTAGATCTTTCCATTTCATGGCATGCATGGGAAGAGCCAGCAAGATATTATTCCTTACCAAAAAAATTTGAGGCTCATCTCCTTGGAGAGCCTTCCTAATCCATTTAATAGAGAGGGAAATTCCATGCAACCTCAAGTCTTCAAGATTTAGCCCCCCATGCCCCTTGTCCACTACACAACTCCCACTTGACATAATGTTTCTTTCTCCTACCTTTGCCATCACAACACACGAAAGATCTAATTTTCTTCTAAATATCATTTACTTGATAACTATTAAAGAGCCAGACTGAAGCATAGTATAAACTATTCACAAACATAATTTTTTCACATATTTGCAATCTACCCCCAAGAGAGAGGTATTGCTTGTTCCATTTGACAAGTTTTTTGTAAATTTTATTCTTAATGCATAACCACATCTTTTTCAGGTTTGGGCTGATAGCAAATGGGATCCCAAGGTATCTTACAAGATTATTAGCATCAACCCATTGAAAGTCAATCTTATTGAACCATGTTGGAGGTGTATCCATCCACCCTAGCATAATGGACTTTGCATTGGGCACCTTGGCCCCAAAGGCAAGGCAAAAGAAATCAGGTTTCTTAACTAGGTTAAACATATTTTCTTCTTCAAGATCATCTGTAATTTGGATGTCATTTAGATCATTCTGATCATGGAGTGTTATACATTTAATTTTTGGGACAGGTAGTCACAACCTTTCACCATTAATCCCCTTTGAAAGAATGCAACCTTCCATCCCTAATTACTGTCTTAATTCTTAATTTATTTTTAGCTAAAGGCTTTTTAAGGAATTACTGCCCATAGTACTCTTAATTTAAACTAAGTCAAACATATTAATGGGTCACTACTCTTTGTTTTTTTTTTGCACAAGTTCAAAGGTAGTGATTTGGAATTTTTTGATGCTATCTCATGTAATTTTAGTACTATATTTATTTGTGTGGCATGACAGTGGTTTCAAATATCTGGTTTACATGTCATTTCCTGGAACCTTATTGTGGAAGGCATAAAATGTCAACCATTCGAGATTCCTTTGAATCTTTTTTTGAAGGTTGAATATCATGTTCCCCATGATTAGAGATGAAGATTCCCTTATACAAGTTCATAGGTACTTTAAGTTTGTGTTCCTTTTCATTAAGTTTAAATGAATCTATATTAAGTTCCTCAAGACATAGCTGTAAATGTATACCAGTACACCTTAGCTCTGTCTTTTTCTCTATCTCTGTAATAAGGCATTAATGACATAATTGTTAAGGGGATTTGTAACAAACAAGCTCTCAATTTGGTCTAATCTCTAAGAGAAGTATTTATCTGGCTTTGAATCTAGTTGAATCTTATCCCACAGTAATCTCCCTACATATCTGGTTATCTAGGAAAGTATGAAGATGGCAAAATGCCTTATTTATAGATATGGTTTTTGGAATATTTACAAAGGGAGAAATACTGATTGTTGGGATGATTGGTGATTCATGGAGACTTCATTTTCTTATATTTAGGCTTGCTAAGTTATTCATTACAGAGTAGAATTACTAGCAGTTTGCCATAAGTTCTGTGCATTATTATCAATTGTCTCCTGATAACTGAATAAAAGAAGTTTAAGACTAGCAGTAAGCTTCAATTCTTACCTTTCACTTTGAACATTTCTTAGAGCTATTTTATTTGCAAAAATATACAAGGATGCATAAGTCTTGTGGTTACTTTTGCATGAGTCTTTGAGTACATGGGCAAATATCAAGAAATTATTTTATTAAGATTAGTTCCTAAATTATGGGGTTTGATTTTTGGTAAATTTATTTTGATGTTAATTGTAATGACTACCTCTTACAGGCTTCTCAATAGCTAGCTCATTGCAAGTAAGGGCTATGCCAAGCAATTTTCATTCTCAAAATTTGTGTTTTCACTTATCTCTGATTAGCCTTAGAACAGTAAATAGGCTAGTCAATTGCATTAAGGATACCAATCAGTTTTGATGTAAAGCAGAACATTATCAAGAATTAGACAAAGCACGTCCCAAAGAAAGCCAAAGCAATTTTAACTAAACACACGGTGCATTATATTTGAAGGCCTATCAAAAAAAAAATACCTTATGGAATTTTGAAACCTATAGCCTGAAGTTTTATTAATGTATATTGATACTACTATTGCTATCAGGTTTGACTAATATAGAGAGGGTAATAGAAATGGATGGTGCTCTACTGGGGCCAGGCTAAAAAAGATAGCTTTTCATTTATGTGGACATTGTTCACTAGGTCACTTTATCCCTAAACTAGAGATGTAAAATAGACGTTGATAGTTTGTTAATGGTACCATACATTGTACTCTTTGTTGGATAAATAATGTTGAGCTCACACTTGAGTAAAGTTCTAGTCATTTAGTTCTCCCTTGCTCAAGTTTCATACCTAAACAACTCGCTTTTGGTTGTAGATTTGGCATTCTAAATTCCTGTCTTAAAAGTGTTTACCTGTAGCATTAGATTTGGCATTCTAAATTCTAGTTTTGCTTTTAGCCTAGTTTTCTGTAATTCTGTCTGGTAAGACTGACTTGAATCAATATGTTTGTCTTTACTTATCTTAGTTGTTTTCCACTACTACTATATCATACATGAGTCCAAGTTCAGTGAACTACTCTATAACCATTTGCCATTGATAAATCATATTTTTAAATTTTGTTTTTTGGTTTGTTATATGTGTTTTTTAATTTGTTGCAATTGGTTCTTGTGATAGGCATCAGGCTACACAAGATGATATTACAGTGTTTGGTCAAACACAATCTAAAGCATGGACTTTTATCAATATTACATAAGCAACCTTTATTACTATGTTATCACAAGACCAAATTTCTTGGGTTAAATGATATATCAATTAATTGAACTAGTATAAAGCTTAACTGGCCCCAATCTTTATCTCAAAAGAATTAATGGTCTTTTGATAAGCGGAGAACTGAAATCATGTAAGTAATTCTGCTTGATCAAGCCTTGCAAGACTATAGTCCAATTAACATC
The DNA here is from genome assembly GCA_027943335.1 of Chamaecyparis obtusa. Classification (NCBI taxonomy): domain Eukaryota; kingdom Viridiplantae; phylum Streptophyta; class Pinopsida; order Cupressales; family Cupressaceae; genus Chamaecyparis; species Chamaecyparis obtusa. Next base: position 8,150 of record BSBK01007266.1, read on the forward strand.
CACCAGATTCTGACAACCATGATAGTAACTTTTGTTTTTTGTAATGTCTCCTCTATGAAATGGGATTTAATAATAATAATAAAATTAAAATATATGAATAAATGAATTAACAAATATAATTTTACTGAAGGACATTGAGAATACAAACAGTGATCACCTGGTAAGGATAAAAAATAAGCATTATTTGTTGAAGACGTCTTCTTGATGGCTGCGATATGGTCTAGGTTGACTTCTTACGTAGAAGGAAGACAACTCTTCTGTATGTCGATGTTTTGAATATCAATTCATTAGTCAATACTTGGGAAGGATTGATTATATAGTGAATACAGAGTCATACATAATGGAGTAGATACAATATCAATGATAGTTATTTCAAATAAGATACAAGTTTGATGAATAGAGTAGTTCGCTGACAACCATATGATATTATAATCAAAGGAAAAAGATTGAATTCAAATATCTGAATATCGACTAAGCTAAAAATCAATTTTTGAAATAGATATAAAGGTATTAAATTTGTCATATTAACTCATAAGGATATCAGGTAAAGCCAAGATTATCGTATGAGCCAACAACTATAGTGCCCAACATATACAACCTATGGTTCGGATAAATTAATGCTATGCGATGAACAACAATAAATTGGAAATTAAGAAAATGAACAATCTAGGAGACTATTGTCTAATTTGAGATATTAAAATGGTAACTTGATAAGAGAAGCGATATTAATATTCTTATATCTATCGCTCCAATACTTTGATAATAGCAGCTAATCCACACAAAACAATTACGATATTCACGAATTGTTATTAATATAGTGACTATAAAAGAGGGCTCAAAAAGAGATACAGCTGGTAAATGACCTCTAGATTATAATTAGTGCATATATAATAAGATACTAATCTACACGTTAGACTCAACAAAGTTACTAATTATCAATTAGTAGTGAGGGAATGTTTAGTAACAATAATTAAATAGGAAAGCAGCGGTTACAGAGACTAAACAACAATTGTTATTAATATGCTAAAAGGTTACCAACTGCAAGATTTGATGGGCAGCACTTGATACCATTCAAAAATAGATATTAATATGAAAGCAACAAAGGTAGAGATATTAAGAGTTTGGTGCATTGAGAAAAGACCCTAGATCGAGCTTCCCTAATGTATCTCGGTGGTAAAATCATATTAGCGCTCTACTGGCTTCAAGATACCATTCTTTTTAATTCACTTTTATAAGTTTTTAGTTTGATTTTGCTAACTTATTTCATTAAGTATGCATGATTAGTATTTAGTTCCTTTTCAATTCAGTTTGACTAATTTTGCAAAATGGGTCATGGATTATTACCATCCTATGGATTGAGTTGGATTTGAATTTAGATTGGGATGGTAATTATCATCAAGTGGAGTGGGTTTTAGTGAGGGTTAGTGGAGGAAATAGGTCTTGTCTAATCACTGATGGATTGAATTGCTTTATAACATGATTTGGGAGGCCTCTTGTAGATAAGCTTCATCTTAGCTGCCACTACTGAGCTGTCTTGTTTGTCAAATGTAGTTATGACCTAAAATCATCTCGTCTGTTGTAGTATGTCAAATGTAGAGTGTTGGATGTGATATTCTACCTAATTTTAAATTTTAATAAGTCTTGGTGTCATTTGAGCATATGTTTTGGTAATGAAAGGTCATTGATTTTACTAATTGCCTAATTCTTTTTGATATAGTAGTTTTAGCTTGATTAGTATTGAATTGGATTACTTTTGATGCAGTGGTTTGGGATTAATAAATTTTTCATTTAATTGCATTTGATGCAGTGGTTTGCATTTGATAACTTCTACATTCAATTACATTTGATGTAGTGATTTTCATCTGAGTGTTACTAGTACTTACCGATGTGTGTTAGGTTGGTAAATGGTTTCATTGACTACTTTTGAGCACATGGATTCACCCTAATGACTGTTGGACTTCATTTGAAGTTTGCATGCTTTAGTAGATGACAGATTATCAAGATAGTTCTGGACTTGTAATCTAAGCTGGGTTCGATGAAGTGCATATTGGATTGCATTTGCATTTTTATAATGGTGGTCGTAACAATGGATAAGTATATGCAGAGATTATGTGCACGCACCTGATGCACATCTCAAATGAGTGATGCAAATTTAGATTCAAAACAAAATTGATTGGATCTGAAATTCTACAAAGATTTGAACAAAAACATCATCACAGTGTGTATTTGCTACCTGTTTGAGTAGCAATCAACAGTACCCTTTCACGCTGATCCATCTAAATGGCAATTGTCAATTGATGGTTTTTTTTCATGCTGATTTTTTCAGTGGTCATATACTCATGCTAATGTTAATTTTTTTTAAAAAATAAATTTAATGTTAATTCTCTTCTTGTTTATCCCTCAATTTAAGTTTATTATTTTGTGACAGCTTTCCGGGAAATAGTGTTGTGAAAATAGAGGGGGGAGCTATTGCACCTGCTCCTGTAAAGGTAACTAAGGTTTGTAATTTGGACTATATCTCTGAGTAAATTACATCTTTCTACTATAGGGTTAGGCATCCTATGAGGAGAAGCTGCTATTTTATTTTTATCCTTAGGAAAAGAGAGCCTCCATAAAGAAACTCCCCAGATTAGTTCCTTAGCACAAAACCCTACCTACCAAACCTGGATTTTCTTTTGGTGGCTCCATCAAAATTTAGTTTGATGAAACCTTATGGAGGACTCTATCTTTCCTCATTTTCTCCCTTATCTGCCTTTTTGCTTTGGCTTTTGCTATTGTTGTCCCATTTTCGGTATTATATGTATCTGCAAAAGTTGTTATCTGATCTCTGAGATTTTATCTGGAGCATTTAGATAGGTAGCAGATTTATTCTTTATATAAGAATGAAGTTCATTGGGAGACTCCTCTGAGGAAGCTCTTTCATAGTTAAAAAGTTGGTCACACTATCTCTTTGTGATGTTATTTTATAGCTAGAATCATAAACAATATTTTGACTGGGAATGCAAGTTCATCTTTCTTAGGTTGTTGGGGACATGTTACTAGTAAGCTCCATGCTCTAGATATTGTAGTTATACATTTGAATCTGCTACAACTTATTTGGAATTAGAATTGCATGCTTTTATGGTTGACTTTGGTCTGTCTAATATACAATCTTGTTTACTTATGATTTTACTGTAACTGTATTATGAACTAATGTTAGGCTCCTAAAGAAGATGAAGATGATGATGATTTGAACCTATTTGGTGAAGAGATGGAAGAAGAAAAAAAGGCAGCAGAGAAAAGGGAGGCAGCCAAAAAATCATCAGCTAAAAAGAAAGAAAGTGCATATTGATTTATTTTTCTGCACAATTGTTTTTCAGTGCTATGTGCTCAAGAACAGATCATTCTTCTTATATTAACTTGTGCACAAAAGATGCATCTGCTAACTTTACTACATAATGTATGGCATTAATAGGTGGAAAATCTTCTCTTCTGTTGGATGTCAAACCATGGGATGATGAGACCGACATGCAAAAGCTTGAGGAGATTGTCAGGAGTGTGCAAATGCCTGGCTTGTTCTGGGGTACTGCTTGTAAGTGTCTATTTTTGTCAGATAATCTATTATATTATGTAAACTTCCTATTTATTTTGTTGGTTACTAACAAACAGAGATATGAATTGCAACAAAGCTTGCTGCTGTAGGATATGGGATTAAAAAAATCCAGATTATGATGACTATTGAGGATGATCTTGTGTCTATTGACACTCTTATTGAGGATCATCTCACATTTGAACCTGCAAATGAATACATTCAAAGTTGTGATATTGTTGCATTTAGCAAAATCTGTGAGTATAAATCCATAGCTATTTGTGGTAATGTTATAGATGGCATTTTTAATTCAGTTTATATTATTATATTCTGTCATCTTCACAACATTTTGACTGGAAAATGTAATTTTACTGAGTATGTTGTTATCTTTGCAGAACATTTCTCTCCTCAGGAGAGTTATGATATTCTTCTTTATTTGCAAGTTGCAACTAGGAAAGCTTCCATCAAACAGAGTGTATTAGAAACATTCCTCGGTATGTTATGAGTTTTGGGACAGACATGTTCTTTCATTGGAAACTTTATAAAATTTATTTTTATATAATGAATTAAAATATATTTGCTTGTCTTAAAATAAGGCACTACTAAAAAGATAACAAAATTGCAGAAATAAATTCTTTCTACACCTTTTTTTATGAAGCATGAGCTTCCCAGTAAAATAGAAAATATGCATTATGTGATATATTGTGTAGTTTTGGTTATGAGCACATCTTTTTGCTGATGTGTGAGGGATAGAGATAGAGATAGAGATAGATAGATAGAGAGTTTTCTTATGTGAAACTATCATTTGCATGTGTCTTGAGGAGCAAAATTCTGATGCTATGTTACATATTTGATGGGGACTATTGGCATTGCTATTGAACAAATCCTATTAGCTACAAATAATGCAAAGGTATGATTTATGTACTTTAATCACCAATTAGTTATCTCAGCATTGATGTCATATCTTGTAGTTATAGTTATCCCAAAATACCATATAACTTACATATAATAACTGAGAAAGATGTTTATGATGGGACTGAACTCTACAACTTCTGCTGACAAATATATCATCATCTATCATGCAGCTACATGGAGGAATGTGTTTGAAACTTGGTAGGCTTGTCCATAAGGTCTTCAAAATATTTCCATCTTTAGAAGTAGTGCAACCAAGATGCATGCCAGGCATACAGTCCTTGTGTGCTTTGAACCTAGCACTTGATAAGGCAACATGCCTTATCCAACACTGTGCTAATTGTAACAAATTGTATCTGGTATGCTCCTTTTTCCTTTCACAAATACAAATAGGAATAAAATAACTCACTGGAAGGAATGCCAAATGTTGAATTGCATTTGAATAAGAGTATAAAAGATAGAATCATAGAGGGATAGACATTTAACTACTCTGTAATTTTCTTTGGAAAATCTAGTTTAGAATAGTAGAAGGGATATATAATTTGGTTTCATAGCCCGATGCTCTAGAAGTGTAGAAATTTTTATTTCTTTCAAGTTATGTGTATGTTGACATATGTGTGCATGCTTTCTCAAGTAGTTACTGGGGATTCTGTCCTAGTAAAATTTACAAAGATCAAAGATGTGTTGAATTGATGTTTAAATGATCTCGAAGAAATGGTGCCATGGGATTTATCTAGGTAGGTATGTGAGTCAAACATGACTACATCTAATTTTATGTATATAATGCATATAACTATGTTTTGATAGTTTGGAGTTGGATTACTTTAGATGGTATGGATGAGATGTAAGGGAAGAATTCAATTTGATTTTGATTGAATTTCACTATCACTGCATAACATGGTTGATCTTTACAAAAATAAATTAGTTGACAATACTCCACTAGCTGCAAAATATTTAATTACATTTGGCTTCCACATAGCTAACACTACATCTAAGCACAAGAAAATTAGTATATGGAACTCCATTATTCCATTCATATATTATTGGTATTAGATATTTTAGAGATCTTGCTGAAAAATATTTTGGCTTTTTATGTACATTTCGAAATGACTCTTTTGTTTACAAAACATGTACCCTGAAAATGTCACACTTTTAGCTGGATTTTGTAAGTTTTCACTTTTAAGCTTTTAACATTATTTTAGGAATGGAAATTTGACATCTCATGAAATTTATGCACCTTTCTTCCTTTCTATTGCTCCTATACCCACACAACTATTGCGACACTTGATCTGCTTTAATAGAAATGGTTGGTTAAATGGTAGTTTTGACTTTTTGACACATATATTATTTCTGTTCAAGTGAAGTATTCTAATAGATTCAGTAAGAACCTTTAACTCTTTAAAGTTTGAAGCATTTATGTTATAAATATTATCAGTGTGCTTCTGAAAATGCATCATCAAATTATCAATAAAAGGGGTTTATTTGTGCTTGGCATTTAATAATGCTGATAGTGGTAGTCAGGTGTTAAAACCAACAAATTCTATTGAAAATGTACAACTCTGCAATTTTTTTTAATCCCAAGACCTAATTTTCAGCTGACTTTTTTTGTTTGATGAGAAATACATGAACTTTAGTAAAAACTATTTTTAATATAGTTGCTATGTTGTGCAGGCAATTATCAGTTATGGAGCTTCCTAGCAAGTAAGAGATTCTTCCCAATTGGTTGATTCTTGTAATTTTTTTAATGAAAATAATGATGTACTTTTATCTATATTTGCCTTGGAAAACATAAAATATGGTCAAGGATGAGGTGTTTCTCTATTAATCTTGCATACTATTTACAAAGTAATTGATGCTTCTCTGTCCATAATGCAACAAACCTAGAATCTGCCTTTTTTGAGATAAGCCACCTTCTTTGCAAGACTCACTCATAGTCTCTTACGCTTTCCCTAGTCACAAGCCTCTGCTCTACTCATAGCTCCTTCAAATACCTCTCACATCAATGATTAGTAGTACACCTTCAACTGATGTTCTCTGAGATGACACTGATTTGTAACAATGAACTTGCCTCCCCTTATATAGGTTTGGAAAACTCATCCACATTTCATTATATGTCAAAGTTCCTATATAGGATCTAATGTTGATGATTGAATACCTAGATCCAATGATCCTCCCTAACAGTGCACTTAGGATGGCCCCAAACATTTAATTCTGCACCTGTAGCTGCACAAGTATCCACTCTTTTATAGGCTGGACGTACACCCAAAGACAAGCAGTGGAATTAGACATCTTTTTTAGATGAATTAGTTGCATATGCTATCTACTTATCACTAAAACCCCTCCTCTTCACTTCATAAAAGTCAAGTTTACTAAGTTTTGCTACTTTTGTGTTAGAGAGGAACTCTTCAAAATCTAGATGCTCCCGAAATTATGATAGGAACCATTTGTTCACATAGCATAGGGCATGAATTTATTCAACACTCATACCCCTTTTCATGGCCGCATAGAGTACAAACATTCTCTCTGGACTAGGAACTCTTAGACTATACTTAAGTTGTTCCCAATCCTAGTCTAGCTCCTTCAGCTGCTCACAACCCCATCCAGAATGACCAGTTTCCAATGACCAAAGAGCTTTCTTAAATGATTCTTGGAATGTGCAGCCCAAAGCCATAACTTCTCCCATATATTTCATTTGTGTTGTAAGAATTGGTTGTGAGCCTGGAAACTTCTCAAAGGCAAAGCGAGGAATCTGAACACAAGTTGTTGTAATACCCCAAAATTGGCACCTAATAAATTTAATCAATTTTGGTGCATTTTCATCAATTTTACATCTCCAAAGTCCTAGTTTCCTAGGCAATTTTCTCTCTCCTATCTGACTTAATTCGACTTGATGTCAATTGCAAAAACCCTAAATTGCATTAATCAAATATTAAAATCAATTCCTAAAGCCTTCGACTTTTATTAGCTAAATTACCCCTATGATAAATTAATTTAATTCTAAAGTCCTAAGTGCTTTAAATTAAATTAAACCCACCCCATTTGGCTAATATACATTTAAAGGAATTAATATTACTTGTTATTTGAATGGACACCTTTATTTGGATTAATAATTCAAATTATTCGAATGGTCACCCTTATGTGGCAATAAACATTCTTTTAATTAAGTTATTCATGTCTTTTTGTCTCAAATGGGAATGAAGAGTCAGGAGTTTCAAATCAAGAACCTCTTCATTCTCTCCCCGGGCTTGTCTATTTATTGAACCTCATTCTTCATTCAAAAAGAGAGCAATTTTGAGAGTAACTAAACTATAGCATTTTTTTTGTCTCAATTTCATTATTTCAAAGCTTTCATTACATATTTTAGATTAATTTCATTTAGTTTAATATTGCATCTTCAATATAATTAGTTTGTTTACTTGCTCATTAGTTTAATCTCATCTTTATTTCAAGTTCTTTAGAGTAAATCTGCACTTCATATTTCTTTCAAAGCTATTTAGATTAATATCATATTTCTTTCAAAGCATTTTAGACTAAATTGCACTCATTCTAGTTTAATTTCAATTTGCTTATCTTCATAGCTTTCAAATCCTCCATTGTAGTACTGGTCTTATGGTTGTTGGCTCTCATTTTGAGAGTAATTAAACACCCCGTCTACATAGGAGGCAACATGTCGCTTCACCACAAATTTTGAATTGAGTAATTCATACTCTCTCTCATAATTTGATCATGTGAGTAATGACTATGTTGCGTGTGTAGTTGGATTAGAGGTCCACATTCAACCACATACATTTTTGCACCCACTGTGGGGCAGAAAGATCAATTTTTGGCCTCATCCTTAATTTTTTCTGACAAGAAATTTGAGCTCTGCCGTGCATCTGTATTGTCTGTGTACGAATTCTCGCATGAGAATCTAGAGTGTACCGCATGAAGTTTCACTCCCAGTAGCACTCTCTCGCGTGAACTGTTACATCCTCATGTGACACCTTGTGTTTTCTTGTGCAATGTGGAGTACTTCCTTGCACAAGATTTGGATACAGTTTTTAAATTTTTTAGTCTCTATCTTTCCTGTTCCAGATTTATGACAGTTTCTATTTGCTGTTAATTTTCATTTTCCCTGTTATTTTCACAGCATAATAGTTTTTTGCAGGATGTTTGTTGAAGAACATAAAACATGCTAATGGTTTGATTGCAGGACTATAGTTGAAGACTTGCTAAAATGTTGTGTTTGTTTCTTGCTTTCATTCACATAGTCTAAATAGGGCTCTGTTAAAATTTCTTGAGAATTTTGATAGTGGGTAGGGAATTTGGCTCTTCATTACATAGAGGTGATGACCATGAATGAACTCAAAAACCTAATGATCCTACTAATATGATAGATTCTTGGGGAAGCAGAGAAAGGTAGTGAATCTTTATGCTTCTACTTGCCAGGGGATTATGCTCTTCTCTCTCTGAGAGAACCAGAAACCCAAAAGCTTGTAAATGTGGTGGAGTGAAGCTAACTCGGTGATGAATCTTCTTGATGTGTTTGGGTGAAGTGATGAGGTAGAGAAGTATGCTCTTCTCTCTTTGAGAGAAACAAAAAATCAAACCCTCATATCTAAGCCAAGTTGTGTCACCTTTAGAGGGCCTGCTGGAAGTTGAACCTTTGGGAACGACCCAAGTGAGTACGCACCTTTCACCAGTGATTCTGCCTCACTCTAATAAAGAATGTTTTGTTGAGTCTAAAGACTCCAAAACCATGTTAGCTTCCTTCTCAAGATTTTGACTATCATCTTGAGAAGGCTCCGTCTGTTATACTGAGCGGCGCCGCTCCTAGCCCTGCTTGCGGGGGTGTATGACTTTCGGGTGTTGGTGTGGCTGTGAGGCCTCAACCTTGTATTAGGGGCACCAAAGGTTAGAATGAAAAGAAGCCTATTAAAAAAATTTCCTTAGCTAGTGGCCTACTCGGTTCACCTCCGAAAGGAGTCATAATCTTTGCGTAAGGAGGGGGAAGAATCTCTCCCGTAGATTCCCATCATAGGCATACACCTGGATGCTTGAAGGTGGTATACGACACTGGCCCCTGCCACAAGGGTAACCTTTGAATGTATACTATTGAGTCCTTGGAAACACCAAAAACATGGGCACCCTCTAGGGGGTGACACGGCTATGTGAGGTGCATGTATACACATAAGAAATGGGGCAAAGGTTTTGTCTTCTCACCATTTTTTTGGTAGGGATAAGCTATGTGTTTGTTATCAAGTCTTAAACATTGTCCAATCATTATCAAACAAAGACTCCCCTGATGCTAGCAAGTTGCTTTGTCCTTGATAGGTTTGTTAACGACTACTTCTTGTATCACAACTACTTGATCTAAACCTTTGTGTCTTTAAATGAATACTTGAAACCTCAAAACAAGATTGTTGATTAAAATATTCTTCAAACCTATCAAGAAACTATATTTTCTATCAGACATCAATTCAGGCTATACCTCAGAATTCAACTTTTACCTTGAAAACTATGTCAGACTGTTAGATTTTGGACTTTTCTTGCGTGAAGTTTCACTTTTCAGAGCACTTTCTCGCGTGAGACTTTGTTCTTTTGTGTGAAGGTTTGTGTTCTCTCACATGGCCTGGTATTCTCTCACATGAGACTATAGCCCAGTTTTCAAAAATAGAGACCAGAATCCCATTGACTGTTTGACTTTTTTCTTGATCTACTTTTTGTTTGAGGTCTATTTTTCTATTTTCCTGTCATTCACTATCAGAAACTGGTTGTCTCGAGTTAGGAATCGATCGATCTTTGCTTTGAATCATGTTGTCTCTCATTGGTTTACCTTATCTCTTTATGCCTTTTGTATCTCATGTTGCGCTAGTCTTATCTCAGCTGTTCTAGCCACCTCTTTTGATAATTCGTACCAGGTCCATCTCGCATCTTGGTTGTTCTAGCCATTTATCTCCTTTTTCATTATCTTAGAGATAGAGTCTAGCATTATCTTGAGTCTTCTCTTGTCACATCTTCATCTATGATTGTCATGAATAGAAGTGGCAATACTTATCCTATTCAGAATACTGATCAAGGTAGAAGCGAACCTCCTAATCAAGAAATAGATCATCTTGAATCTGTTGTGAAATTTGAACTTTGTGAGATATCCTCAATTTCCTCATTGAATACTTTGAAAGATAGTCTGTCTCAACCATCACCTCCGGTGTTTCAAGAATGTTTTAATCCGTTGTTTGAATCGCAACCTAGTTTCTCATTTCAAGAGCAAGACAACTCATACTTCCAAAACAACTCATTGTTTCATAACTTTGGAAGGCCATTTCCTCAGACTAATCCTATTATCATACCTATTGATCCTACTGAGAATACTCCTATTGTTGAATCTATTGACACTGATCATGATATCTTCCCACCTGAATTTATTAAATCTTTTGATCTTGTTTATTCACCAAAGGTTACCTTAGCCATGCCCTTTTGATCTCATTCACATCACTTTACTAAGTCTTCATGTACTACACAAGTCTACGACAAGATGGGAGATCCATTTGATTTCTAACTGGGCAAGTACAATCAAACTTTTGATCAATCTCAAAATAATTAGTATCATGGTCAATCTTCTAATGACCCACGTCATACTCAACCTTGGAATGAGAAGCCTCATGGTCAATCTTAATATGACTGAAATCAGTCCCATAATGATGATCAATCTCATAACAAACCTCAAGGTGATCGACAACCAACATATTTCTATCGCCCTCCTCCATTTGATCAAAACCAAGATGATCAACAACAAGATTAGATTCTGAGCATTTATGAGATTCTTGGGAATGAAAATGAGGTGATAACTCAACATGATATAGACGCTACCAAAGCTAATAAGAGTCTTATTAAAATGATGGAGATCCTCCTTCTAGAGGAGAAAGAAAAATATTTCCTTGAGTTAGCTAAACAAGGGGCCAAGTTACCCCCAAACTATCAAGTTGAAATGCTTGTAGCCAAGGAAGAAGAAACTGAGACCGCAAAGTTGCAAAAGATGGTCCGAGACATGCAAAATTAGATTAGTCAATTTGCAAAGAATAGGGACAAACCTGCTAAAAAATTTACAATGGAAAGCATTTGTCCTTTCCCCTTTGATAGAAATATTCATATGCCACCTTTTCCCAAAGGTGTATAACTCCCTAAATATGACAAATACTTGGGTGCAACCGATCCCCAAGATCACTTGAGGGAGTTTGGCATATTATCTATGGAATTCATGCACGATCAAACATATCTTATGCGCTTGTTTCCTCATAGTTTGGGTGGACCCGCAATGGAATGGTTCTCTAGATTGCCTAATAGCATTAAGACCTTTGACAAAATGGCTAATCTATTTCTTCACTATTACTCACATAATATTCAACATTCAGTCAACATCCGAGATCTTTGCAATTTAAAATAGTGACAAGGAGAATCTTTCCTAACATTCCTTCAAAGGTGGAGACAATTATGTACAAGGTGTCCTCACAAGCTACTAGAGTCCAAGAGACTCGACATTTTCTTGGACAATCTTGTCCCAGACTTTGGATACCAAGTGCAGTTGCAAGATCCTCTAACTTTTGATAGCATGATCAGACAAGTAGTGCGAATAGAGGCCTTTATGATCAAGAAAGGTGAATTGACTTTGGGTAAAGACAACAAGAAGGGATCTTCAAACTCGAATAAGGATAAAGGGAAGTTTTTGAATAAGAATAGAGATGTAGTGAATGATGGAGTGGTCGACAATGTGACCCCGCAACTAGCTAAGTTTGTTTTTAATCTCTCTTCCACCATACAAGCAGTTAAAGCGGCTGAAAAGCCTGCAGTGGAACATCAAAAAACTTCAAGGTTTTCTAGAAACAAACCTTGGGCATCTCAACCCAAGCATGAATTCACTTCCTTGGGAGAACCACTTGATGTGGTCTATAAAACTCTTGTGCATAATCAAATTCTTACTCCTTTGGAAAAGTGTCTTTATGACCCATAACCACGACCTCATTGGTGGAATGGCAATGCTTATTGTGACTATCACTAGAATAAGGGTCATAAGACTTCAACTTGTCTTCAGCTGAAGCATAAGGTCCAAGATTTGATCGATAGTGGTGACATTGTTGTGGATGGCCATAACAAGAATTCAGACCATCAAGCATTTAAGGATCCCTTCCCTCCTCATGAGAAGGGTGAGTCTTCAAATGCCAAGAATACTAATGCTAAAGTCAATTACACATACACTAATGATGACAATGTTATTGGTATGATCGAACCTATTGGAGTAGAGTACTATGATGTGATTACTATTAAGGGAAGTGATGATGCTCCCAAACCTAAGACTCCTTTCATCTTGCGTAGGTCTGCGTCTCATTCATCTGAATCTGAACAACCTCAAGACTCTACTAATGTGGTTACTCGATCACGAGGAAGAGTTGTTTTGAAAGGTCCTGATACTTCTACATTTGCTCTAAAGCAAACTACAGATAAGAGTCTCAATACTTCTACACCTACTCCAAAGCAAACTATGGATAAGAGTCTTGATACTTCTACACCCGCTCGAAAGTAAACTACGGATAAGACTGCTATTGGTCCCACCAACAAGAACACAAAATCTGTTCCTATAGCTAGCTCAACTAGTTATAGCATCTTAGATCAACTCTAGTGAACCAATGCTTAGATTACCATTTTTGAGTTATTGAAGATCTCGCCTGCTCACAGGAAGATTTTGGAGAAAGACCTCACTGAGGAAAACATTCCCAAGGATCTCAATCTCAATTGGTTCCAATCTATGGTGGGTCATTTGACCTCGCCTCACTATCTATCCTTCTCTAAAGAAGAATGTCACTCTTTGAGTCACCCACATAATGCTCCCTTGCATATAGAGGTCATGATAGGTCCCAAGCACATTTTCCAAGTGCTCATAGACAATGGTGTTGGTCTTAATATCTATTCTGCTAAGCTGCTTACTCAGCTAGGATATGATGAGAATTGTGTAGACTCCCGAAAAAAGATTACCATCAAAGCTTATGATGAGGAAGAATGCAAGTCCCAAGGCTTAGTTGTGCTACCTATCCATGTAGGACTTGTTGAGAGAGATGTTACTTTTCAAGTTCTTGACATTCCTCTTGCCTACAATATCTTGTTGGGTAGGCCTTGGATTCATGAGATGCAGGCTATTCTATCCATGTATCACCAATGCATTAAGTTTCCATTCCATGGGGCAGAAGTCATTGTACCTGCTAATACCAATTAATCTTGCAACACTCTTGCGCAATCTGCAAATAGCTTTGTTCCAGCAAATAGAGAATCCACTGAGTTTTATGATGCTAAGCTGAAAGAGATGGAACAAACCTTGAGACTTAAGGATACAGGCCTGGGAGAATACCGAATTGAACCTGTGCTATCACTTGCTACTCTACCTCTGTCCCTATGCTCTTATGGGAGACCATCCAAGAATAACCAACCTTCTAATTCTTCTCCTCAAATAGTTTATGATGGTGCCTTTGTAAGGGCCTCTATACCTTTAGAAGATGAAGATGAGGAAAGAGCTATCAGAGCTTGGATCTATAAGGGAAAGGAGATAGCTAAAACAACTACTCCACCTCTAGATTTAGAGCAAGAACCATACATCAAGGCCTTCAAGATCATGAAGTGCTTTGGCTATAAGGGAAGTGGTCCTATAGGAAAGAATGATAATGGTCTATTGAAGCCCATTGAAGCTATAGGTCATAGCACAAAGGATACCACTGGCTTAGGTTTCAAGAAGATCCCCTTTCATTTAGGGATTAACAAGTTTGTGCCAGAACCTAAACCTGAACTTGAACAAGAAATTGAAGATGCCACTCTAGAGGTAAATCTAGAGGCCAACTCTGATGAAGACACATTCCCATATCCTATTCCTCCAGATCTTGTGGCACTTTTTGCAGAACCTGATGAGCCTATCATACCTCTTCATATGGTAGATACTGATATTAATACTGATATTGATTCTGATAAAACTTCTTCAATATATCAATTCACATATGAGGAATGGAAAGAAACACTAAATAATGATCCTAATTTTCCAGGTGAATAATACAGGCCACCACATTTTCAAAAGTATTTTGAACAAGAACAACTTCAACAAGTTGTTAATGCCACAAGGGATAATAATGAGTCTGATGATGCTGCTAGTACTAATGAAATTCCCACATCAAGTACTGGCTCACATGAATATGAGTTCGACTCTTTGTCTGATGCTACTTATGATGTAGACATAGATATTGTTCATGTGTATGAAGGACTCCTCAAAGTAGGTGAAGGGTCTAGCACTAGGCCGCATGAATTAGACGCCACCGGTGTTAACTTTTCCTCTACTTTCGACGTAAGGTCTTATAGGGTTTGAATTCTCCTTTGGATGGCATCACTCTAGGTCTTGACTTGCTCATCCACACTTTTGATGGTTATACCGTGAACGCAGTTGAACTAGTCACTACTTCCCTTTCACTCTATCATCCCGATTTGATAAACTGGAACTCCCCTCCTGCATCCAATGAAGTCCTAACATTCCAAAATGATTATGATCTAGCCTGTCACCTCCATGCTATTGAACCTGTGATGTCCTCCACCAGTGAAAGTAGTGTTAGCATGACAGAGGTGGATATCAAGTATCTTAGTCAAAAAATTAAAACAAGAAAAAATAGATGCTCTGATGGTGAAAACCACTTTGTGGCAGTATAAGAGCCAAAAATAGTAAAAATAAAAGATGTATCTGAGGGTGAAAACCTCTCTGAGGTGCCCAAGGATGAGATACTTGATATGCTTCTGAGCCACTTTCAAGAGAGGTCATCAGTATTGATTGAGCTGACACAGCCAGTAAATTTGGGTATAGAGGCTGCTCAACAAATTATTCATCTAGCACAATCGCTATTTGTAGAAGAAAAAGAAGAGTTCACACGCTTCTTTTAGAGAAAGAAAATAAAATTTTCATGGAACTATTCTAACATGCCTGGATTAGACCCCAATCTAATCATGCATCATTTTTCCATTGCACCAGGTATCAAACCCGTTAAACAGAAGCTGCGAAAGATGCATCCACACGTAGCACTTTTGGTCAAAGTAGAACTAGAAAAGCTTCTTAAGGTTGGTTTCATAAGAACTATTGATTATGCAGAATGGATTTCAAACATTGTTTTAGTCACTAAACATGATAAATCCATTCGCGTGTGTATAGATTTTTGAGATCTCAATAAGGCATGTCCAAAAGATGATTTCCCACTGCCTAATATTGATATGATAGTAGACATGATAGCAATATATGAGATGTATTCCTTGATGGATGGCTTTTCTGGCTATAATCAAATAAAAATTGCACTAGAAGATCAAGAAAATATCACTTTTACATGTGCCTAGGGCACCTTTTGTTGGAATGTCATGCCATTTGGGCTTAAGAATGCTGGAGCAACATATCAGAGAGCTGTCACTACTATTTTCCATGATATGATGCATAAAACAATGGAGGATTATGTGGATGATACTTTAGCCAAAAGCATGTAGTGAAGAACTCACCTTACAGATTTGGGTCTCATCCTTGACCGCATGGAACATTTTAGTCTCAGACTTAATCCAAAAAAATGTGCTTTTGGTGTCACTTCTGGGAAACTCTTAGGTTATATCATTTCAGCTAAAGGCATAGAAGTTGATCCTGAAAAAGTGCAAGCTATTATGGACATGCCTCCACCCAAGAATATCACTCAAATGAGAGGATTACAAGGAAGGCTACAATCTATCCAGTGCTTCATTTCATAGTTGGCTGACAAGTCACAACCATTTACTAAAACTTTGCATAAGAATGTGAACTATGAATGGAATGAGGAATGTGACAAGGGACTCACTCAAATAAAATAGTATCTTTCTAATCCACCTATTTTGATGCCTCCTATTCATGGGAAGCCACTTATACTGTACATCTCAGCAACAAACACATCTTTGGGTTCTCTCCTAGCTCAAGAAGATCAAAACAACAAAGAGAGAGCCATATACTATATCAATAGAACATTGGTTTCCTATGAAATGAACTATTCTATCATTGAGAAGGCTTGTTTGGCAGTGGTATTTGCTTCTCAGAAGTTGCGGCATTATATGATAGCTCATACTACAAGGCTTATTGCAAAAATTGATCCATTGAAGTACTTGTTGAGCAAGGCTGCCCTCATAGGTAGATTAGCGAAATGAGTGATGATACTTAGTGAATTTGACATTGAGTATGTGGAAAGAAAAGCTATTAAAGGACAAGAAATTTCTGATCGGCTGGCGGAACTCCTTTGAAAGATCACTAGCCTTTAAGTATTGAATTACCAAATGAATCCATCATGCTTCTCACACATCAATCTTGGAGCATGTTCTTTGATGGATCATTCACTCAGCAAGGATAAGATGCAGGCATCCTATTTATAACACCTCAAAGATACTCATTACCCAAAGCATACAAAATGTTGTTTCCCTGCACAAACAACATAGCTAAATATGAAGCTCTCATCAATGGTATGAAAATAGCCCTTGAATGACATGTGGATGAGCTCAAGGTCTTTGGAGACTCTTAGTTAATCATCAACCGAGTCAATGATGTCTACCAAACAAAAGATGACAAGCTAGTACCTTACAAAAGAATGGTGGATGATCTCAAATAGTACTTTGCACACATTTCTTTCCAATAGATTCCAGGGCAGACAATAAAGTAGCTGATGCTATGGTCACTCTTGCTTCCATGTTACAAATGCCAGAAAATGACTTCAGACATGAATTCCTGGTGGAGGCATTACACTACCCTACCTATGATATTCCTGAATCTGGGATGATCTATTCAGTCATTGGACATGATTCATCCCACTACCACCATATCTTTTCCTACCTTCATGACCATATCATTCTAGACACCTATACCCAGAATGAAAAGCATCACCTAATTCATACTACTTCATGATATGTCCTCATAGAAAATGACTTGTATAGACGGGGTCTAGACAATACCCTCCTTAGGTGTTTAGAACCCAATGAGTCCAAACATGCGCTAGCTAAGGTACATGAAGGTATCTATGGGTCTCATTCGAGTGGTCTGATGTTAGCTTGGAAACTTATTAGAGCTGTTTATTACTGGTCAGACATGGAAAAATAAGCTGTTCAATATGCTGAGACTTGCAAACAATGCTAATTCCATGGGAATCTAATTCATGCTCCTACTAAAGAGCTTAGTCCTCTCATCAGTTTCTGGCCATTTCAACAATAGGCCTTTGATTTGGTAGGTCAGATACATCCTTCTTCTTCAAGAGGACATAAGTTTATCATCATAGCTACTGATTACTTTACTAAGTGGGTTGAGGCAGTGCCTCTAGTTGTAGCTGATGGCAAGTTTGTGGCTATGTTTATATTGAACTATATCATTTGTAGATATGGTGTACCCTCATCCATTATCACTGACAATGGGGGACAATTCAAAAATAAGGACCTAACAGACTTATGCACTAAGTTCAAAATTATTCAACATTGGTCATCTATCTATTATGCTCAGGGTAATGGATAAGTAGAAGCTTCTAATAAGACAATTCTCAAAATCTTGCATCGAACAATTCATAAATCTGGTAGAGATTGGCATCTCCATATTAATCTGGCTTTGTGGGCCTAAAGAACAAGTATCCAAACACCAACGAGGGCCACTCCCTTTGCCTTGGTTTATGGAGCAGATGCAGTATTACCTATTGAGGTCAAGATTCTAACATTGTGAATCTCTTTGAGGGGCCTCATCACTGATGAAGATAATAGAATATCCTGGCTCCAAGAGCTTGAGTTAGTGGATGAACGTCGGAAGGTGGTGTTCAATCATCTTTGAGCATAGAAAAGAGGATGTCTAAAGCCTACAATAAGAAAGTTAGACAAAGATAATTCCAAGTGGGTGATCTCATCCTGAGAGAGAACCCCAAAAATTAGCAGTAGCAAGTGCAGAAAGGGAAATTTGAACCAAACTGGCTTGGTCCATATGTCATTACTGCAGCATTTAGGTCTAGCGCTTATTGACTCTCCACCATTGAAGGAGAGCAACTCAAAGAACCTATCAATGCTCTTCATCTGAAGTTCTACAGTTTAGACATTCTCATATGCTCATGTACATATTTATTGGTCCTAAAAAAATCCAAAAAAATGATATATTGCAAAAGATCCTAAAAATTGCAAAATGTCCTAAAAAAATGATCATCTTAGTCAAAACCTGGCAAACAAGCACTTTGATGTATCTATTATCTTGGTGAAAACCTGGTAAACAGGTGCCTTGGTAATAATAAAAAAAATAGAAAATTTGAAAAAATACAAAAAAAGTCAAAAGATCAAAAATACAAAAAAAATGAAATATTCAAAAATACAAAAAAAAAGAAAAAAGAGAAAAGTACAAAAAAATTGAAAAAGAAGAAAAATGTGCCATCGATGAAAACCTAGTAAACATGCGTCATGGTAGCAAAAATAGAATCTCTACCAAGATGGTGAAAAATTGGTAAACAGGCACCTCTTGTTTTCTAAAGCTACATCTCATTTCAGCATCGCTTGGCTTTTAGTTTCCTGCTTTAG
The DNA here is from genome assembly GCA_027943335.1 of Chamaecyparis obtusa. Classification (NCBI taxonomy): domain Eukaryota; kingdom Viridiplantae; phylum Streptophyta; class Pinopsida; order Cupressales; family Cupressaceae; genus Chamaecyparis; species Chamaecyparis obtusa. Next base: position 27,213 of record BSBK01007266.1, read on the forward strand.
TTTTCTTTCCCACTTTCTTGCTTTAGTTTGTTTCTTGCTTTTTAGTTCATTTCCTGCTTTAGTTTGCTAGCTCATGCACTTTCTTTCAGTCATCTTTGAGATTTTCCTCGACTCTTCATGGATTGGAACTGGTTCACACTTGGGGGCACCTTCCTGGTCTAGGGGGCATTGTCTTATCTCTTTCAAAAGCTTTGTTCATGCATCAATCACTAGCGGTTCCCATTGCATCTACCTATTGATGCCTAGCTACTTTTGAGATTTCTCTCCTTGAGGATTTCTCATGTATCAGTCGCCAGTGGTTCTCACTGTGCCTACCTACTGATACTTAGCTCTTGTCTGAACCCCTCTCTTTCAGGATCTCTTCCTTACATCAATCACCGATGGTTCTCACTGCGTCTTCCTGTTGATGTTTTGCTCATGTTTTATTCTCTCTTTTGAGAATCTTCCTCATATTAGTCACCAGTGGTTCTCACTATGTTTTCCTACTAATACTTGGTTCATGCTCCGATATCTTCTTGAGACTTTGTCTCCCATGACGGTCACTAGTGGTTCCCACTGCATCTGCTTGTTGTCGCTATCCCATTGAGACTTCGAATGTTATACGCTTTCGATTCAACTTCAATCCGCTTGAACACAAATGTCAACTGAAACTAAAACTATATGTGTGGTTCTTTGAAGCATGCTAAGCTTTTCCTTTGCTTGTCTGTTTGTTTGCTTTATCATTTCTCCTCGAGCAAATCTAAGACATCTTTCTTGACTGAGAAATGCGAACACTAGGGGCATGATCTTTTCTTGGCTTTCTATTTGCTGGTTTAGTTCCAATGATCCAATGAATTCACATAAGAGGGGTGTCTTTCTATAAGAGCTTTCATCTCGTATTGGATGGCTATGCATACCTTGACTCCTTTTATATGGACGCTTTGGTGAGGTTGGTTCTTCTCCTTGTCTATTTTGAGTGACTTCTTTCTGATACAAGTAAAATTTCTAACGCTCGTCTTGCTAAGTGAATGTAAGGGTCACTGCAAGCATTCTTTGGCAAAGGAAGGAACTCTTGTGTGTTTGGTGTGTCAGTTTTCAAGCAACATTTAGGTCATTCTAGCAATTATTCTTTGATGCTTATGTTAACTTGCTAAATCAAAAGGAATAGGTGTTCAGGTCATTCTGGCTTCTTGTGCCTTAATGCTTACACCCCATTCTGACAAATCTAAGACTTATGTCATATTCATATTCTCATGATTGTAATGTTAGTGAGGATTGTATGGAATTTTGTGAATGTCCCGTGCCTAAATGAACTTGATGATGATAATATGGTGAGTCCAAAAACCAAGTCCTAGGGTTTGCATTTTCATTCTAGGCTTTCATTTAGCTTAGGCTTGCATTTTCATTCTAGGCTTGCATTTGAGATGATATCTTGGTGCTCTCTTGATTTCTTTCTTTTGGATCTGTTCATCAAAGGTTCTCATCTTTTATCCTGATTTCATCTTGGTTACACAAGTGTTCGGTCCTCGCTCTTGATCTTCAAAACATATCTTTTTGATTAGTACTTGTCATATATTGTGACAATCCTGCATGAGATGATTAGTACCATATACATTACATATCCATTGCATTTTCATTTCATTTCCATTTGCATTCATAAATTCATTTGCATCTATATATACATGTGCATCCACTATAAGCATAACTCAAATCATACATTACACATATGCATACACTCTATCCATCTACCACTACATTTCACATTGCATTATCATAAAAAATAAAACATTTGCATTTCATACATTTCTATCCATACATCTAAGCATACAGAAACATCTCATAAACATCAATATCAAAGCAATATGTCAACAAGTACGATGATATCAAAATTGTCGATCTCATATATATATATATATATATATATATATATATATATATATATATATATATATATATATATATATATATATATATATATATATATATATATATATATATATATATATATATATATATATATATATATATATATATATATATCGATCCAATGTCATGTACAAAGAGAAGGGTGCTACTTGAGCACAGTATAAAAAATGGGCTACAATGTATATGTCAAAATGTGCTAACTATGTCCCACACCACCTGGAGGAGGTGGTGGCAATGGTCTCTGTGGGAGAGGCATCAACCACTATGGAGGTGCCTGTGGTGGTGCTTATGGAGCTCCAACATACTTAGAAAATGGTGGTGCTTGCTCTAATAGATCTAGCATGACTCCGTAGTAAGCTGCATAGTAATAAGCTACCTAAGCAGCCTCATATCTCATCTCAATCCTCAACCATGCTATCTCCTCCCATAGCTACCTAATCTCAGCATCCCTATCAGCTATGTGGGTTTCCTCTCTGATGACTCAGGTGTGGTAGTCATCCCGCTCCCACTGGACCTGTCTCATTCTCTCATAGCTCTTCCTAAGAGCCTCCTACAGTTGTGGTGTCCCTACTCATACCAGAATATCAAGCATATTAGTATCATCATCTGGAGGAGCTTGCTATGATGAATCACCTATCCACTACCTAGTGGACCTCTATTGGGCCCCATTGCTCCCAGCTCCTGCATCTGAACCCATGGTCCTGGCAGGGATACTGGTCTATCTAGATCTAGGTCTCAGCACTCTCTACTGCTATCCCTGTGCTCCCTGCTGTGCAACCTGCTACTGTGCAGGCTACTGAATTGGTGCTTGCTGAACTGGAACCTGCTGAGCTAGTACTTTTTGCCACTATTGCGCAGGCTATTGCTACGCTCCCATACCAAAAATATCAGTGAATCTTAGATGAGGTCATGCTATCAACTTGTCCTTGTATGCAGGAGTCACCCCTACATTGGTGACGTCCACCATGTAGTCCCATCATGCAACTGGAATGCATGCCTCTATCACACATTGTCTGAGATCAAGCCTCATGTGTCACCCCTTCTCCTCATTGATGAAGCAGACATAGGGATAGTACTCATGTGATATATCCTGCTACCTACCAAACTGGCGCATGACACATGTAACAAGAAATCTCTCAATGATAGTAACACTCCATCCAATTAGTAGACGTGACACAAACATGAAAGAAAGCTCTCTCTGATCATCAGCCCATGGCTCAGTAGCCAGCCATGGTCTCCAGACTATAGCCACCATGTCATCCAGCTATCCTCTCCACTACTCTGTCTTACCCAGTAGAGGTTGAGTCATCAGACCTATGTACCTATAAATATAAGGCTCCAGTACCTACCATATATCATGGAATATAGGTCTGCACATAGGGAGATGTTCCCAGGCCCAAATCTGCAAGATGAAGAAACCTACCACCATCATCCTCGTGCCCTAATACATGATCTCATGAAGCTCATGTTACATCTGTGTGAGCATGCAATTGCCCCATTCGAATCTAACTATTGGTTTGGCCAACATCCTCTGCAGCATCATCCCCTAGCCGCACTCTAAACCATGCTGACCTCAATCTGGAACAAGGTAGCAGCTCAGAAACATAGCAAGTACAATAACTAATGGGTGAGCACCACTGTATCTACGAATAAGATCCTCCTAGGAGATGGCCCAACCCATCACTAGATCATCCCTAAAGATACTCCTCAAGGCTACTTTACTTTGTCGCGACTGTGTATCATACTCTACTCGAGCACCATGGATGAGTATCCATAGAATCTTTTATACATCCTCAGGGGTCATAGTCATCTCCCCATTCAAAAATGGAAAGTGTTCATCTCTGAATGGAAACACTCTACGAGTGCACCAAGAAGATCATGATTTACCTGAATGTTGGGTAGATCACACAAGTATCCTAGACCGAGTCCCTCAATGTGAGAACTCTTTGCATCCATCAATCTCTGAACTAATGTAGTGATCATAGGATGGTGTGTCCTAAAGGTGACGTCAAGGAAGTCAACCTACAAAGCAAGCGACGACATTGGATCAATATCTCAACATGATGGTTTTCAAAACAACAACAAAAAATGTAGCAAGGCATCTACCCTAGACATGACTCTCTGATGCTATACGTGGCTGATTTTATGCAAATTTGACAAATTTTAACAAAGGCATTCAAAATCTGCAGCAACTTTTCACGCGAGGAAACTATTTCCTTGCGTGAGACAAGACTTGCCCTTGCGTGAGTAGGAGAAATTTCACACGGGACCAGCTTTCAGCTTGTGTGAACTTCCAGACAGAGCCCACGTGAAGAAACCCTATTTGATGCAAGGAAACTACTTCCTCGTGCAAAGGGAGATCTAGGTCGACGTGAGGAAACTACTTCCTCGCGCAAGATTGGAAGAACATATCCTAAAACTTGCTAAATCTACCCTAAATTGACCTAGAAAGTGGTACAAATTGAAATGGAAGGAGGTTTATCGACTACTTATAGGTGCGTCATACTCCGGTGGCCAAGCATGTCATCGAGAGCACTTAAATCGATGCATATGCAGTGGAAGATCCTCCATTTCTCTCTCAGAGCTCAAAATCAGCAAGAAGACAAAAGTGAATAATGAATTGAAAATGACCCCTCCGGGCCTTATATAGCTTTTGACCTAATTTTCAAAAGTGCTCTATTTTGTGTGAAAATTGCACCCTTGGCTAAATCGACTACTTTGAATCCATTTTTGGGATTGAAATTGAAATTTGACATCTCTAGATAGCTTGAAATCATGTTTTAAATTCTAGGACCCTTTGGGATTAGACGCTTGTGCAGTCAGCCTTCTGGCGTCATCTTCCCGCCAGACCCTCATCTTTGCATCATGTTCTCAAGATCTTTTCTCTTTTCATCAAATTCAACTCTAGTCAAATTTGGTCAACCATGGTCAAACTTGGTCAACAGGACCTTTGCTTTGCTTCGATTTGCTTCTGCAGCTTCTCGAATCTAGTCTAATTGCTTCTGCTCTGCAACCTCTTGTTGTCAATCATCCTTCTAATATGTCATCTTTCAATTTCGCTCCCGAGGGGGCAGGATGATTGCATCATTTGAATCTTGTCAAATCCATTCTTGAATCAGTCTGATCTGAATCATCAGTTCTCATTGCTAGGGGCATCTCGTGCCTCGCATCTTGCTATTTGGTCATCTATCTTTTAGGTATCTGAGCAATCTAACTCGGATCCTCGGGAATCAAGCTTCGTTCTGGAGATGGTTCTTGAAATCTTTTTGGTATTAGGGCAATCTAACCCTAATTCTTGGGACTCAATCTTCATTCTGGGGATAGCTCTTGAAATCTCTTTTAGATCATTATCTGGGCAATCTAACCTAGGTCTCGGAGGGCTAAGCTTTATATTGGGGCAATCTAACCCTGATTCTGGAGACAATCCTAAGTCTGCATCTCTCATCAATTGGTATTGGGGCAATCTAACCTTGATTCTAGTTCTCTCAAGACCGTTGTCTTTGCAATCTAACTTGGACTTCAGAAAATCATGCTTTGATCTATTCATTGTCTTAGCAACCTAACCTAGACTTCTGAATTTCTTGTCATCTATCACTTTAGACTATTCTTTGAATCAATGCGCTGTTTGCACATCAATTCAAAGAGGGGCAAATGTAATACCCCAAAATTGGCACCTAATAAATTTAATCAATTTTGGTGCATTTTCGTCAATTTTACATATCCAAAGTCCTAGTTTCCTAGGCAATTTTGTCTCTCCTATTTGACTTAATTTGACTTGATGTCAATTGCAAAAACCCTAAATTGCATTAATCAACTATTAAAATTAATTCCTAAAGCCTTTGACTTTTATTAGCTAAATTACCCCTATGATAAATTAATTTAATTCTAAAGTCCTAAGTGCTTTAAATTAAATTAAACCCACCCCATTTGTCTAATATACATTTAAAGGAATTAATATTACTTGTTATTTGAATGGACACCTTTATTTGAATTAATAATTCAAATAATTCAAATGGTCACCCTTATGTGGCAATAAACATTCTTTTAATTAAGTAATTCATGTCTTTTTGTCTCAAATGGGAATGAAGAGTCAGGAGTTTCAAATCAAGAACCTCTTCATTCTCTCCCCAGGCTTGTCTATTTATTGAACCTCATTCTTCATTAAAAAAGAGAGCAATTTTGAGAGTAACTAAACTATAGCATTTTTTTTTGTCTCAATTTCATTATTTCAAAGCTTTCATTGCATATTTTATATTAATTTCATTTAGTTTAATATTGCATCTTCATTATAATTAGTTTGTTTACTTGCTCTTTAGTTTAATCTCATCTTTATTTCAAGTTCTTTAGAGTAAATCTGCACTTCATATTTCTTTCAAAGCTATTTAGATTAATATCATATTTCTTTCAAAGCATTTTAGACTAAATTGCACTCATTCTAGTTTAATTTCAATTTTCTTATCTTCACATCTTTCAAATCATCCATTGTAGTACTAGTCTTATGGTTGTTGGCTTTCATTCTGAGAGTAATTAAACACCCTGTCTACATAGGAGGCAACAGGTCGCTTCACCACAAATTTTGAATTGATTAATTCATACTCTCTCTCGTAATTCGATCATGTGAGTAATGACTATGTTGCGTGTGTAGTTGGATTAGAGGTCCACATTCAATCACATACAGTTGTAAGTTAAAAGCATCAATCTATATTATTCTACTCTTCTTTCTTCTGAAAAAGGAAAGACCAACTAGTACAAAGCCAATCGTATCTACGATTTGCTTGCAAATTTGCATAAGGCCACTAACATCCATCAGAATGATATTCATGCACATGAAACAAATCACAAATTATACATGTTTGTAAAAAGAAACAAGAGGATAAAAATCAAGTGAAATATGACAAACAATAGTTAATAAAGGGGAACAAGCCACATGTAATGTTTTTTTCAATGACATCATTCACTTCATTCTTATATTGCATATTGAATAACTTCACCATTGGGTTTAAAGTATCACTAGTCATCCTCCCCTTAAGCTTTGCTACCCTTGAGCTATAGATGGAAAAACTTTAAATCATGTTTAGTGGAAAGTACTAGTATACATGGTATGATTATTCTTTAAAGGGTACTAGCTCAATGGAAGAGCACCTACATTACAAGTAGGAGGATGATGGTTCAATTCCATCATGCCCTAATATGACTAAATTAATAACTAAATAAATGACCAAATAAATGACCAAATAAATGACTAAATAAACAACCAAATAAATGACCAAATAAACTACCAAATGACCAAATAAATGACCAAATGACCAAATACACAACCAAATAAATGACCAAATAAATGACTAAATAAATGACCAAATAAATGACCAAATAAACTACCAAATGACCAAATAAACTACCGAATGACCACATAAATGAGAAAATGACCAAATAAATGACCAAATAAATGACTAAATATATGACCAAATCAATGACCAAATAAATGACTAAAATAGTTTAGTCATAAATTTGGTCATGAGATAAATGACCGGCAATAAATTACCATTGGTCACGTGACCAAATTTGCTCATTTATCTACAATTTTTGGTAGTTTATTTGGTCATATATTGTTGTTTTTGTACTAGTGTTGGCATTGTTGTCAAAGGGAGAGATAAATAATATGAAACACAATATGCACCGATGAGAACTATCTAAGGGAGAGACAAATTGAAGGGAGAGCACTAAAGATCAATTACTGAGAATAAAAGAAGGAATCTGAAAGCTGAAAAGATCATATTTGCAAAATGTCAAAGCTGCATTTGATAATGCTATTGAGTAACGTAGTGATTAAACATATTAAGCTAAGGGAGAGCTTGTACAACATTTTTTCACAGAGTTGTAGAATACATGTTTGGTATGTGTATGGTATATTTCATATTACTTGAGTTGCCATCAATGCCAAAGGGAGAGATTGATGAACTACAACTGATTTAGAACCTAATTGAAGATCTGTGATTAGAGATCACCGAATTGCTGATTAGATATGTAATATGATTAAATTAGTAATATGTTGTCATTGATGTCAACTAGCTTGGCAACACTTATTTGTAAGTTACTATACCGAAACATCTGTAGAAAAGGAGTAAAAGAGACGAAGAACAGAAATATCTACATAAGGAAGATGTACATGACAGATGAGGATAAAGAATAAATTGAGTAACTTGTTGATGAGTCTATGACCTTATGTTATTGACTTGATTATGTTTCATTCATCTATGATGAGAAAAAGAGCCGAAAGACACAAGGTAGTGTGGTCGGTTGATGAGGCATTACAGTATACACCGAGTAGTGTAATGTATACCGAGCACAGTATAAATTGAGCTTGTGTTCATTGACACATTTCTTTGTTAACCGAGTAGGAGAAAATAATTAAATGATTAGTTTAGCCGTTAAGGATTGATGAGCTATAAAGTACATCAAAATCAGTGATGGAGATAATGTTTGTTACAAAGATCTACGGCTAGCATAATTCAAGAAAGATCCAAAGGATGGAATCAAAATGTGTTATTGGCACAACTATCAAGGAAGGTTTAAGTGGCAAAATGGATGAAGGAGAATAAGCAGCAAAATCTAATGGAGGAAAAGAAAATGGTTTACTTGTCTATTTAAGAGACCAAAGTTTCATTGTGAAACTAATGCCAGAAGGACTACAAAATTATCACATGAACAAGCTTCATGTATGCCTGATCAAACTGGTTAAGAAGAACTGAACTGTAGAGTTTACCGAGCATCACCGAGCGATAGTAAGTCATTAATTATTGTGATACAAAATTGTAATACTGATCAGAGGATTTGATTGAGCATAATATAGATTTGAATATCTGCAATTGAAGTTGTATTGTAATCAGATCAAAATGCTGTGACATTTTAACCATTGTAAATAGAGAAATCTCTTAACAGAGTGGACTTGAAAGTCTTATATGTTTGATTCATAGAATGAGCATTGTTATCCTATCAACCCCAGAGTGACTGTTGGTTGGATGATAACGGTTGGTCTAAAATCCTCTAACAAGGTCACACCTAATAGTGTGTTTGTAACCTTTAACAGGGTTGGGTTTTCACCGACCTCACTTTAGAAGAGTGAACATTTTTGGGCTGCCGGTCCCAGGTGGTTTTTCCCTTCATAGGGTTTCCATGTTAAATGTTTTGTGTTATGTGTTCATTGTGGTGATTGTTTGTTATCATACTTTACATATTACATGTTAGATTTGGTCGGTAATCATTAGTTGTTAATTGACTGGTAATCGGTAAAAGTATAGATAGTAAAGTATTTTATGTTACCGAGCTGCAGAAGTTTAAGGAAATTGTTTTGGATTATACATTTTGATTTGGGACTGTGGATAATGGATTCACCCCCCTCTCAGTTATTCTAACACAATTGCTGAACTAAATCGGTAGAACAAAAGTACAGTCATACCAATAGATAATTTAAATCGCTAAGAGATACACCAACAAAAGTTCTACCGGTGTGATGTATACTATTGGGGTGAATCAAAATAGTTTAGACCAATCCCCGATGACTTGATCAGAGAAGGATACATCGATGATTGATCAGGGTAGCTTGTACTACCAGAACAACTGGATTTGGATTTGACTGATACCCGATGATGTTTGTTGGTATTTGTCATGCCAAAAACCTTATGCATATAATATTATCAGCACGACATATGTGGGTGGCGTAGTGTGAAATAAGATAGATTGATACACGACAAGGGAAATGGTGAAACCTATGCCAATAAGCATGAAATGTTAAAGAGATAGACTTTTGTGCCTTCATCAGTCATATATAGATGTGACATATAATGATAAGGATTCCAAATTTAGAGAAAGAATTGAAGGGAAATAGAATTAATATGATGGGATCCTTTGCATGAAGTATGTCATTTATTTCAAATCATCTAAGATCAAAATAAAGCATCCATATTGATTTCATAATCTACACAATAAAAATCATATGAGCTAAGCGATTAAGCAGGAAGTGTAAGAAAAAATGGAGGCATCTAGTTCGACAAGAAAGAAGAGACCAGAAAAGAGCTCTGAGTCTACTACTAAAAAGCAGAAGAGTGAAGCTAAAGATGCGCCAAGGAAGATAAATCAATACATGATAGACTAGATGAATTCTCCCAGTCCAAGATCACAGAGATCAAAACTACATACGACAAAATGAGAGCAATTGGAGGACGATTATGGCAAGGTGAAGGATATCTGGACTAAGGTGTGTAGCTATGAGTTGTTCCTTTTTTACCACCTAAGGAGAAATAAGGAAGCACCAGTCAACAACCCGTGGATGATGAATCTTGGTAGGTTGGTGTTGACGAATATATTTATTAATATGAAATTACTTGAAATAATGGTTAGAAATTATAAGGCAAACCAAAGGTGTATCAAAGATCCCAAGGGTGATATTTTCTTAGAATTTTCTATTGACTCTATATCAGAAGTGTCTGGCTTAGATTATGGCTGTAATAAACCATTGAAATTGGTAGAATTAAGTGATGAATTTATAAGGATGGATATAGTTTATATGGGATGGAAATTAGCTATGCAAAAAATTGAGAAAGCTGCCTTGACTAGGGAAGACGGTCCACCTTTTAGGCTAGAATTTTTTAGGCCTTATCTTCAGTATACATATATGTCTTGTGGACAAGTTGCAAGAGTGGAGGTTCCAGATTCAATGAGTATAGAACCTATGGTATTAGCAGCGAATATACAAATATATGAACCTAGGCCCTTTGATTATGCAACATTCCTAGTTGAGAGGTTACAGGAAGGTTTCATTGAGTTAAGGGACAGTGGCACACCCAAATTTAGGTATTATTCCCTTTTAATGCATATGGTGTTGTTTTATGGATTCAAGAGAGGAATTTGGCCTGAGGAATTGAGATTAAATAAAGTTAACAAATATGGAGAGAAGTAGTCGATACAATTATGAACCTCTATATGAGATTCAAGAATATGCTAAATGTATTGGAAAATCTTTGGAAGGTTTACCAAAGAAACGGCCATGATAATGCCTTGTCTCAGGATAGACTTAAACATAGGCTAAATAACAAGATGCAAGAAAAGGCTTTAGAAGGTAATTATGATATGATCATTGAAGAACTAAAAAGAGTAACTAATGAACATGATGTCTTCCAAGAAGAATTTTTTGAAGAAACTGATAGTTTCCTAAGTGTCATCAAAGCAGGACTGCCACTGTTTGTCAATAATGAAGGGGATCTTAAGGACAAGCATATTTGGATCAAGGAGTGTGAATATCTTCTCAGTGTTGCCCTGGATGTTGCTTGATTGGACAACATTAGATTAAAGGAGACTACTACGCAGATGGAGAGCCTCATGAGCATGGAGAACATGGCCAAAGATATCATTTGTGATGTTTACACATGTGTATCTAAGGAGTACATGGAACATATCAAATTGTGTTCCTAGATGATCAGAGATTAAGTCTCTATTGTCTTGTAAAATGTTTTAAGTATTAATGACTTGTTATATATTTGTATACATTTAAAAAAAAACTTTTACAAATATATGAACCTAGGCCCTTTGATTATGTGACATTCCTAGCTGAGAGGTTACATGAGGGTTTCATTGAGTTAAGGGAAAATGGCACACCCTCATTTAGGTATTATTCCCTATTAATACATTTGGTATTATTTTATGGATTCAAGAGAGGACTTTGGCTTGAGGAATTGAGATTAAATACAGTTAACAAAGATGGAGAGAAGCATTCAATACAATTATGGACCTCTATATGAGATTCAAGAATATGCTAAATGTATTGGAAAATCTTTGGAAGGTTTACCAAAGAAACCATGATAATGCCTTGTCTCATGATAGACTTAAACATAGGCTAAATAATAGGATGCACAGAAAGACTTTAGAAGAGGATAATAATATGATCATTGAAGAACTAAAAAGAGTAACCGATGAACATGATGTCTTCCAAGAAGAATTTGTTAAAGAAACTGATATTTTCCTAAGTGTCATGAAAGCAGAATGTCACCATTTGTGAATACCAATGTTTGTCAATAATATAGGGGATGTTAAGGACAAGCATATTTGGATCAAGGACTGTGAATATCTTCTTGGTGTTTCCCTAGATACTGCTCGATTGAACAAAATTGGATTAAAGGAGACTACTGCACAAATGGAGAACCTTGTAAGCATGGAGAACATGGCCAAAGATATCATTTGTGATGAGCTGACAATGTGTATCTTAGGATTATATGGAACATATCAAATTGTATGCCCAGATGCTCAGAGATTAAGTCCCTATTGTCTTTTAAAATGTTTTAAGTCTTAATGACTTGTTATATGTTTGTATATGTTCTAAAAAAAACTTTAACGAAAGGTTGTGACCTTTCAATGATAGTTGTTAGGTTGTGTATGTATATGACAATAGATACGATGTAGGGATATATGATCTTTTTTGGTGCTACTTTCTTCATATTTTTGAAAATACAATGGTTATGAATCGATGGGATACAATACCTGTTGAATGGTTATATGCTATTTAATAATATTACCTTTGTTTCAAAAATATCTTTGTGAAATTTGTTCCTCTATTCTCTGATTTGTTCTTTGGATAAAATCTTTGCATTTTCTTCAATTAGTTGTTACAAGTTGCACGATTTCAATTGAAATTATAGTCTTTCATTCACTTGGTCTTTTCATCTTGCATAGCTAAATTCATTTGATTACTACTGGAATCAATTGGTTTGTCATTTGAAAAGTTAAATTCAATTGGAATTATTATGGTTTTACAATTGAAATGTATGCTCATTGAAAACACCTTTGAAGTGATAAGTTCTTGTGTAAAACTGTCTCGAAAGTTATATGTTAAATTCAATCAGAACATTGTAGTTAATATATTAAATTTGAGATGTTTAGGCACTAGTCATCTCTCAAAAATAGCCATACATAGCATTGGTTATCATTAATTGAAGATATAACATCAATTAATCATCTAGTGAAGCATTGATAATAATTATTTACCATTTTGAAACAAAATATCAGTTACATTATCATCAAATGAATAGATTAGGTTATCTTTCACAAAGTAATTTACTACTTATGGTTTTCAACAGATTTTGATCACACAACCATCTGCTATAAAAAAAACCTCGAACCAACATACTTGGTCAAGGTGGAGGCCTACCAGCCTTGGTCTTGTAGAACCAGAAGGGTAGAAGTCCAAAACCTTATTTAGGTTGGGCTTGTTCATTGGCCAGAGAAATTGGGTTTCCCAACATTGGATCAAGTGGTCCATAGGAAATCTAATTTGTTATTTTGGACACCAACAACTTATTCCTGCACATAGAAATAGGGGGGAAAGGATGACTAAAGGGGTTTTCCTTGGTCAAACCCCTATTTTAGAATCAACCTTAGAAATAGAAAAGGATTGCATAAAGGAAAGTATGTAAAAAGACAAATAGTAAATTTACCTTGCATAAACCCTCATGAATGGATATAGAAAACGTTCATATTCATGAAGATGATTGAATATACTTGGAGTCCAAATATTTTACCTTTGAATGTGATGTATAATCAAGGATTCTTGTATAAATACATGGATCTATGAATTACACTCCTACATCTTTAATGTTGATATGCTTAGAAATCACTTGCAACGAAGGATATATAAGGATAATTGAAGAAGAATATTCTTGCTTGATTGAGAATTCCTCTACTTGGCCATCATAGGATAGAAAATTTCTTTAATTAGAGAATATTTACTTTGACTTGATAAATATTGAATAAATTATAGAGACTTGGAGATCTTGACCCTTGATGCTTGTCTTCAAATCCTGGATACAAATGCTCAATTGCTCTTGATTGCCAAAAGTTTGATAGATTGATTGCCAAAAATTCTTGCACTTGATTGTTGATATCAAAATGAGGAGAGATGAGGTCCTTTTATACTTTACTCCATAGTTTTGGGATTCAAATTTGATCCAAGCCAACAAAAAATCTAGCAATCTCACTAAAACTTCGATATCGGGCCCCAGACCAAATTTAGGCCCTAAATGCTTTGGACAGGACGCCATTGGCATGTTAAAATGAGCCCAAAATTGAAGGAGGTGTCAGGATGGATGAAAATAAGTGGGGGGAGAAAAGACGGGTTTCTAGGATCAAACATAACATGCATTCAAACCTTGAAATCACCAAAATGGGGCCTAATGTATCCTAGTAAAGTATCCAATAATGAGTGCTATGTTTTTAGGACTATACATTTATCCCCCACTTTATCAGGAGTATGAGAAAAACTCATGCTCATGGTAAAGTAGATCAATGCATAAGAACAATCTTATCAAGGTCAAGGAGACAAAGAAACATCAAGCCCCCAAGTGACATAAATCTTCATCAAATCCATAAAAAAGAAAAAAGAGGCATTACTCACTCACTCACTCACTCACTCATGAGAGAGGCATGACCACTAGCCTAGTAAAGGATTTTTGTACTATGGGTCACACAAAGAGAAAGCACTACAAAAGATGCTATTGAAAATCTAGCAAGTTTTTTTATGCTAGTCAACCCATCAAATAGGATCAGTCCTCAAGGAAATAATTGTCTCCATTTAAGGGATTTGATAAAGGGTGATCAAGCATAAGGAAAGCATTATATCCATTAAGGGATCTATTATAAAATATAAACACAAGGAAATCATTGTCCCCTTGGCCATCCATAAGAGAGATTGCATTGAATCATTATGTGTGTGTATGTGAAAAATGTGAAATAAGGAGTGAAGTGTATGACCCCACATTAAACAGATTGCAAATTCCTTAACGGGATCAATGGATTTAATAGAGCATACATGCACCTACAAGAAACATTTCCACTATGAGATACCCCCAAGAAAGCACAAATCAAGGAAAATGAACACATGACAAAAGAGACCATGAAAGGGATCTACTAACTCTAGGGTCAGTATGATCATATGATAATACATGAGTTATATCAAAAAGAAATGCCATCATCCCCCAAGATATAAAAACTACAAACAAAATAGAAGAATGTCACATAAGAGTTACAAAGAAGAGTCTTTTTGGGCTGGCATCACATAGACTAAAAAGAATAGGTAACTACCATTTTGCATCATCCCCAATTAGACAACATAAACACACATTTACAAACTATGGCACATGGATGACATAACATGTAACAATGTATAGAAGAACTGAGATACAAATAGAGGAATGTCATGTCAGATCAATTCCTTTATCACCTTGTGCCAATGGAGCAACAAGGGTCATCTAAAGAAATCTAGACAAAATATATATCAAGAAGCACATCACAGTGGAAGCACATTACAAAAATAAAACACATAGAATCCATTGTACAAGAGGAGATAGTCAAGAATATCACCTTCCCTCCCCCCCATCTTGGTCTATAATGTTTAGGGAAGGTGGGAAACATAAAAGAGGAGAAACATCAACCATGGTAGATGGAACAATATCTAGTTCCAAAAAGGACCATGCTATGAAGATGGCTCACTTTGTTTGTCACTAGGATTAATAAATAACTATTGTGAAAATATAGCTGACAAATCATGATTAACATCAATAAGCTCATGCATCTCATTAGAACCACTAGCACGAATATCATCATTAGTTGAATTAGGAACATTAAAATCATCATCACCAAGAGTATCTTCTTCATCCAAATTAAATGTGATAGAATCTAAGATACGAATATAATTATCATGTTTGTTTAATATCATCCTTTTCAAGTTAAATTCCTCCTTTGGGATATCTGTGGGATGATCAAAGGGAATCAAAGCATCAATAGGTGTTTTAGGTGAAGAAGGGTTTTGGGAAGCACATTGACAAGATCTAGTACAACATTTATGGTGGCAGTCATGAGCACAATGGTTATGCTTGGTTTTTCTAGAAATTGGATTTGGTTCATGATGAATCAACATCAGGCCCTGTTCTTCCTTAGGAGGAAGAATGGAATGAACCTTACAAGGTTGAGAGATAGAATCACCAGAACATTTATAAGATATAGGATATGGAATGAAAGTGCATATATGAGGTGTAGGTGGAGTAGGTAGAAGTCCAGGTCCAAGACAAGCATATGGAACATCCTTAGGATTTATCAGCTCACAAATCTTTTAGATTCTAAAATTTTGATAGGATCAAAAGAGTTTATCTCTATGGGGTCAGGTGGGATGAGATATAGAAGACCAAAATAGAATCTCTAGGTATAAAAGGTTGATAGAGAGTATAATTAACAATCATGATTTGTCCATTGTGGGGAAATTTTAGGAACTTTGAATTGGAGAGGCTATAGATTTCATGGAGGTAAGCCAAGGAAGAACAAGTTTGACTTGAAATTGATTAGAAGTTGGGATGACAACAACAATGACATCTAAAGTTTTACCACAAACTTCAATGGGAAATGAAATGGAACCATGGGTAGGAAAGGTGAAACCATTGCAAGTTTTTATCATAACATCAGATTTATCATATATATTACATTGAAATAGTCTATTAAAAAATGTTCTTTAGTTATCACATTCACCATGGAAGTAGGGTCAATAAGAACACCACAACAATAAAGATCATTAATATTTTTTGCAATGTAAAAAGGACCATGAGGTGGTTTAATTGTCTCAATGAGATCAAACGTAATGCAAAGCTCATGGCTGGGGTTCAATTTTATAAATGAGGTTGAGAAAATTATTAGCTTTAGTACACTTATCCTCATATTCAAAAACATGGGTGAAAGAAGAAGGAAAAGACTGAGTAGACTCAACATTATTGATCAAATGAGAAGATAAAGGATTGGTATAGATTTGAAAGTTTTGGTTGGGAGGTGATACATTTGTGTTTACTTGATCATTAACAACCTCAATAGATATGGTATTAGAATCAATAATGTCTTGAATAATATATTTCAAATGGAAATGCCTTTTAGTATCATGACTAGGTTGACAATGGTATCTAAAAAAAGCTTTGTGATCAAAGCACTTAGGCAAGGGTTTAGACGTGTCAATTAGTTTAAGAGGAGAAAGAGTGATCACTTTAGCATTAATTAAATTTAGCATCACATTATGAAAACATTTAGAGATCTGAGTAAAATTATGAGAAGGTCAAAAAACATATGATAAAGGACCCACACCTTTGGATGTTGCTGCCACTTGCTCATCAACATTGTTGTATGAATTTTTAATCTTAATGAATTTCTTTGTTTTTAAAACTTGTTCAAGTTGTTGGATACAAAATCACTCTTATCAACCAGAGCCATTGGAATGGTGCTCTCAAATTGACTCACTTGAAGTTGATAATTATGAAGCACTATACATAGTTGAGTAAAAGAAGAAATTTTAGAAAGTAGAATCTTGTCTCTAATGTCTTTTTGTAAATTAGAAATGAAAATACATTGCACATCAATATCAGGAACATGATAAAAAATATGAGCATGCAAATGCTTAAATTGACAAATGAAATCAATTAATTTTTCTTTAATACCTTGTTTACAATACATCAAATCAGTTAGAAATTTTTGGACCAATATTATTTTGAAATTTTTGGATGAAAGCATTAGAAAGATTTTGAAATGAGTCAATGGAATAAGAAGACAAATAACAATAGCATTGCAAGGATTTATCTCGAAAGGATATATTAAACAACTTAGCCATGAATCTATGATCATGAGAGAAATTACTACACAAGGTTTGAAAGGTTTTGATGTGGGTCAAAGGATCACCTTTATCATTGTAAATATGAAGATGAGGAATCTCCATGAATTGCAGAATAATGGCACAGATGATATCCAAGGACAAAGGACTAGAAATATCACAAGTAGGAATGTTGAACGTGGATTGATTCATGGAAGTAATTTGTTTTTATAATGAAGAAATGGTTTGAGCCAAGCTATTAATAGCACAATCAGTAGAAAGAATGGTAGTATCTATGTTTGAAATGTTTGGAGCATTGTGGGAAATGGAAGGAATGGTATAGTATGAAAAGGGTGCACTATTGTAAGTGGGCATTGATGAAGGTAAAGAAACACATAGCACACTTGAAGGAATAGTGGAAGCAATAGGATTAGGCATGATAACATGTGTAAGATTGAGATTTTGAATGGAGGTTGTTACAATGGGTGGAATAAGTGGACACAATAGGAATAGAAGTAGAAATAGTCATGGAGGTCTCAACACTAGTAGTAGGTTTAATGAAACCTAATTCTTGAGCATAATCTCTAATAGGATTGAAATTGTTATCAATGAGATGAGAGATATTATGCAAGATATTAACACCATGTTCATCATTGTGAATTATCTTTCTTTATCCTTCTACAATGGATATGAACTTGGGATTTGAAATTTCTTGTCCTAACTATTGCTCAATTTTTTCAAATTCATTGGAAATTTTTTGAAATTGCATAGGAGAGATTCTTAAGACTTCATATTCATCATGAGAAGAATGGGAGGATTTTTTTAAAATATGATTGATGTCATTAGGATTCATTTTGGTTTCATCAAAATTTATAGGAAAGAGAAAAGGCTCGGGATCAAAGGAAGCCATAACTCTACGACTTCTTTTAACCAAAATGCTATATAAGACGTAGGACTCAAGGTAATAACACTTATGTATAAGATGATGCATGAAAGATAGATCTAATTTAATAAAAATATTTGAAAGAGATATGAAATTCAATTAAGGGAAACTTTAATGTTTTTTTTTATGAAAAGCACGTCTAACTATCAAATTTAAAGATCCAATGTAAAACATGTAAAGTAGATCTAGATCTAATTATCAAAATGAGAAGTATATAATGCATGCAATGTAGATCTAAAAAAAAAATTAGATTTGAAACAAATAATTAAGTAGACCAATGTATACAATGTAATAAAGATAGGATCTAATGTAATGCATACAAGGAGATCTAGACACAAAATCATATTTGAAATGTTATAAGGAAAGTTCACCAAAATATATAATAGGTGAACCTATGTATCTAAATATATACAAATGAGATCATGTAAAGAGGATCTATCTACCAATATCAAAATCATGTAAGAAGAGTCAAGTTCACCAAAATGTAAATGACAAAGGGAAGCAATGCAAAAGATAGGTAAATCACTTCCCTTTTCGACAATTACACATTCAGAAGGAATATGGGCCAATAGGTTCAAGATGAGATTTAAACACTAAGTGGGACAATGGATCCCTTCCTAAAAATATGTGATTGATGAATTAGAGATTATGGATGAATGTCATTAAAGTGCTTGATTAGACAAGTTTCAGAAAGCTAGAAATAATATACAGAAACACAATGATATTGAGCATAAAAGTATAGATCTGGGAAGTAGAGATCATAAATGACTTGTAGGTAAAATTTGAGTTGAAATTTGTAGAGACAGGGAGAAACTCATCTTGTACCTAGGGATATATTTCCAATAGAATTATGTACCTGGCAATTTTGATTGAATTTTTTTGAGGACTTCTAACTATATATGGTCTATCTGATCCCTATTTGGTGGCTACGTAGCCTGTTCCTGCACACAGAAAAGGGGGGAAAATTTTGGATAAAGGAGTACTCCTTGTTCAAACCCATGTTTAGGAATAAGCCTTGAAAATGGAAAGATATTGCATAAAGGAAAGTATCTAAAAAGGTAAATGGTAGATTTACCTTGCATAAACCCTCATGAAAAAATGTAGAAATCACTCATATTCATGAAGATACTTAAATGTACTTAGGATTTAAAGAGTTGACCTTGGAATGTGATGTAGAATTAAGGATTCCCTCATAAATGCATGAATCTATAAATGTCACTCCTAGATCTTTAATGTTGATATGCTTGGAAATCACTTGTAATGAAGGAGAGAGAGAAGGAGAATGAAAGAGGAATCTTCTGGCTTGATTGAGGATTCCTCTACTGGGACATCATGGGAGGGAAACTTGACTCAACTAGAGAATATTTTTTTTGATTTGATAAATCTTGAAGAAATGGAGACTTGGAGATCTTGAACTTGGATGCTTGCCTTCAAATCTTGAATCAAATGCTCAATTGCTCTTGATTATTGAAAGTGGGATTGTTGAAAGTTTGATAGCTTGAAATTTGAAAATTCTTGTGCTTAATTTCTTATATAAAAATTAGGATATACGAGGTCCTTTTATACTTTACTCCATCATTTTGGGATTCAAATTTGATCCAGGCCGACCAAAAATCTAGAAATCCCTCTAAAACCCCAATATTGGGCCCCAAGTGGCTAGGTCATAATGTAATTGGTATTTTCTACCATGAGAAATGAACCCAAAATTTTAGTGGATTCTAGTATGGATGAAAAGAAGTAAGGGAAGAAAAGACAAGTTTCTAGTATCAAGCATAACGAGCATTCGGACCTCAAAATCACCAAAATGGGTCCTAATAGGTCTTAGTAAAGTATCCACTAATGGGTGCTAACTTTTTAGGAATATACATCTCTCTCTCTCTCTCTCTATATATATATATATGTATGTATGTATGTATGTATGTATATGTATGTATCTCTCTTTATTACTTATCTTAATCACATTTTTTCTCACTCTTTTTACCCCCACATCTTGATCTCTCTATCTCTCCATCTCCCTCTATCTATATCTCATTATCTCTACCTCTCTCTTATTCAACCTATGTAGCTCCTAGAATCTATACTTCCATCTCTCTATCTTTCTCTTACTTCCCTCTCTATTTTTTTAATCTATATATATCTACCTCTATATCCCTATCTCTATTTATACCAATCCCTCACTCTATCTCTGGTATTGTATATCTCTATTTAAATCTCTCTCTCTCTCTCTCTCTGGGTAATGGATGGATAGTTTATTTGAAGAAATCACTCCATTGAGATTGTCCACCCAATTGAGTCTCCACACCTCTTTGGCAATACCCATTGCACACCAAGGTGTGATTCTTAGTACTAATTTATATATAAAAAATATGTAAATTATTATATTTTATCTATCTACCAACCACATAACAAATACTATTATTGTAATACTACAAAGGCAAGTACTAGCCACTATGTGGTACTTATTGATAATGTAATGTTATTTATATAGAATATTGAGCTGATCTACTTGCCAATAGTTTTAGTGGTTTTTTTAAAATAATGGGATTCTATTTATGAAAAAATGGTATTTTTTTGTGTCTTATTACATTCTTACATAATTTTATTTTTATCTATCAAAGAAAATCATTGGTTCATTGGCTTTACACCAAAAAACTTGTATTTTCTTAAATAAATCCAAAATCTATTCAACAAATACATTCTTTTATATATTTTCTATAATTATAGTGTTTCATGAGAGTTCATTTCTTACAAGCATATTATCACATAGATCTTGTGCCTTGTGCATAGCTTCTATATTTGACATATGTGAGACCACTTCTATTTTATCAACAATTCATGTACCTTAATTTTTTTTAATTTTCAATGGAGGTTTAAATTTTTGAATGGCATTAAGAAAATGTTGTGTTTGATTGGAATTATATGTGATGGTCGTGAAATTTTTCTTCTAGTTTGATAACTGTTATCATAAAACTAACATCATATCTAATCTCTTGAATCAACAACCTAGCTACATTAGATCACTTTCAAGTTGTGGATCACCTGTAATAAAAGTGGACCTCTAAAGAAATCTAATTCCTTTGTTTGCTTCCTAAATCCTACTCTAAAATGATATTTTTGAGGAAAATTTTTAAAAATACTTTAAAAAATAAACCTACAAGCATGATGGTCATGCACCAAATTGATATTTAAGCCTCCACTACAATTATTTTCACACACAACTACTCAAAAATCAACTATTTCAAGTGCACAATTCAAGTATTTTACCCACTCTATATCATTACTACATAGTGATATATGCTCATATTGTCGTACATGAATATTTTAATGCTTTATATTTAAAGGAAATATTTAATTTAAATGCAATGTTTAATTAAATGATATGTACATTAAGGAGTACACTAGTACATTTGACCCACATTTTTGACCAAGCATTAAAATAGATTTGCTTGGTCAGTTTATAGAAGGAAAATTTTGAATTTTTTTTAATCCATTCTCATGTTTGTCAGAATTAAAACAACCATGACATGTTGGTCATAATTACGACCAACACAGGTATATAACTTTAAAAAAAAAGGTGGTTTCATTTTATTTCATTTTGTTATTTCGATGCAAAGTAGGAGGGAAGGAGGGCATCTCTTGACACCACCTACGCATCTCTCACAAACACCACCTGTAAGGGAATCTATCGATTCATTCAAGTATTATAATCACAACCATCATTATTTTGTTTGTGAATGGTGGTGTTATCTTGGAATGAAGATTACATATTATTTCATTGTTAAACCTTATGCCACCGGGTTATATTTGTGTTATCCCATCAAACTGCCCAGAAGTCACAGGGGCTGTATTATATTCACAACCATCATAACAGGGGTTATTGGGTGCATTATTGAGATAAAATATTGATTTTTCCTTGACTGCATTACAAATGGCTTAGCAGTAGGGGAGAAGAGGATACATTTTATTTTGGGGCCTACACTTTGGAGGTATTAGTTCTATTTTGTTTATAAATTTACATCGGTGTTTTAAACCCTATTTTTCTTTGGGGTTGATCATAGTAGCCACAAGGGTGGGAGACTCACTTCATTATGAAGACTTCAACACCAAAGCACTGACTATGACCCCAAACTAGGAACATTCAAGAACACCAGTTAATTTACTCTACCTTAAATGCAATCAAAATACTGAAACGAAGATATGAACATGTAAAGAAAACAAAAAACAAAGTTTTTACACCTCCATCCAATCCAAACCACATTCTACACAACCATTAGAATTTTTTGTTGTTCTGACTGTACCCTACGAGATAGTACACAATTTACACAAAATGTTTTTGTTTATTCAATGAACACCATTTGAAAATGGTTCCTTACACACACCAGCTCCACACCTCTTTCCACTCATCTGGATCCACCATAAAATAGACTCTACTCTTCAAAGAAACTAACAACAACCTCTAACTAACTATCTAACTGTCCCTAAACAGTCTAAAATTGACTATTACAACAAAATGGGATTAAAAGTGTTGTCAAGTTGACAACCAATGTTGTCAACTCGACAACATAACTCTAGTATCTCTTCTAATGACTTTTAAAAGGTTTAAACATAACCTTTTCTAACCCTTACTAACCCATAACCCCTCATGTGCCTTATAGGCCATAATTGCATTAAAATGCAACTTTACAACTTCTTGGCATCTTTGCACTTTGAGTGAAATTATATGATATTAATGGAATTAATGGCTATATTATAAACCTAGATGACCATATAGGTCCTTATCACTTACATTCATTCTTCGATCAACCAAGTGACCCCAAGGTTACATCCTTAACCCTTATGCCATTCAACTCCTATTACATCAATTCAACACTGTCATGCCTTTATACATTTACGCTATTAAATCAAATACATAAAATTGGCTTCAAGCCATATTTCATTCAAATATATTGATCTTGTAGATCATTCAATCTTCATGAGTCATCCATGTGACCCTCTCTTCGTGTCTTCATCAGGGTGCCCTACACCATACTCCCAGGGATCAAATCAATCCAAGTCCCTTGAATTGGGGAGTTTATTTCATTTCCTCCAATCTTTAGTCACTACTTGTTGAGGACTTGCAACATAATTGTATTGTCTATTCATTGGCATCATGTACCTGCAATCAAAGACCATTTTCCAAGCACTAAATCTTTCATCCATCATATCTATGTTCCCATAGATGTCTGCAACATCGCCATTCACATGATCAACAAGATAATATCCCTGCAATCCTATCATAACAATGTTAGAAATACAAATAATCAAATCTTTCTTATTCACTAAAATATATGTTTTAATCCACTCCTTCATCCATTAGCTTAAACACTTCATCCTCCTACTCACACACACACACACACTAGTTTGTCAAAGTCTGAATTAGAATTATAAGTAGTGTGATTATTAATTAAACCATTTACTATTTTAACAATTAATGTATTATATTACTTAAATATTTTGAGCATGTGAAGTAATTAAGTTTAGAGTGTAAAGTGGTAATTGATAGGTTTTATTTGGGAATCATTTTATGCAGTCCTGACATTTTTCTATAGTCAATGTGCTAATGGTATATGATGGTATTTGTGGATCTCAATCGAATGGTAAAATCAATAGAAGACTAAAAGTCATCATCCAAATCAAATGATCAAATTTACTGCTAAGCTCTTCATTTTTGTATTCAGATAACTTGTATTTAACATCATTGCATGATAAGAAAAACATCATTTTTTGGTCAAATTTATGAAAGATGACATAAGCACATATCTTAAACCTTTATTGGTTAAACCATCAACATGCAAGATGCATTGGTCTCTATAATGCAGAGGTGGTGTGTAAGTCTTCCTGAGCCCATACCCTGATTGAAATTAGTGGTCAATCAATCAACAAGTGATGTTAATATTTTCTAGATTTATGCTAGGAATATACAAACTATAGAGATCTTACAACTAAGAGCATTATATAAGAAGAAAATCATAAAGAAGGAAATGAATGTACCTAAAATGTAGCAATTAGAGATTCTTGAAGTTGACTATGAAGGTATTCAAAGTTGGTCATTCAACTTGCCTTTAATTTATTTTATCAATCTGATACATTCAGATGTATGTCTTCTCCTCTAACAATACAGATCTAGGTATATATTCAATTGAAATGTCAAACTAGATCTACCCTTATTTGATGGTCTAAATATTAGATATTTAGACCATGAATATGCAAGTGTGTTCTCAGATCTGTAGAAGCAACTCACAACACTTTTCTTCAATCAGATATGCACTTGAATGTTACCAATAAAAAATTCTATTTATGTTGTATAGATCACACCAATGATTTCTCAGATATAGGATGCACAGCTGATTATGTTCATTTCTTAGAATATAATCATGGATCTAAGTCTCTACTCCACATCGCTCAACCAATAATCCAAATCGTTGCTTCTATTCACCCTAGAATGATCGATTCTTGAGAGGGAGATCATATGTTATGTTTTTTATATTTTCTCCTTCAAGAATCGATCCTTATTTATGTGAGCATGAATATCTTCCTCAAGAGGCCGACTGGCCAAATTAAATAATAATTTCAATTAACTAAGGGGGAAAACTTTGGGCCCTTAAATTGATTTATTTTATAAACAATAAATATTAAATATTCCCTAATATTTAATATTATTATTTATGCCTATCAAAATTTCCAAGTCAATGGATATTTTCTGTAAAGGCTAAAATATCAACACTCCCTCTTGGACTTGAGGCAAAGATCTTCTCCTTAATCCTTCATCACAAAACATAACCAAAGATGGATTCCTTATCCAACGATGCCATAGATCCTATATCTATGATAGTATATCTCTATCTACTAGATAAAGATGAGAACACATATGTTCTTCATCATTCTTAATCATTCATCTCATATCCATATGAGAAACATCATATCATATGATGCTTGCCATCCAAATGTGGATTTCCTAGATCCACTAGTCTCCATGACCCAAGCATATCAAGTCCATGATATTCATGATAACATCAAGTCCATGATGTTTACCCACCATAAGTGATATCATGTCCATGATATCAAATTAATGATATTTTCAATCATTTTGTGTATTTCCTAGATCCATGAGTCACCTTGACTCTTTTGAGTATCAAGTCCATGATATTCAAGGTAGTATCAAGTCCATGATACTTTCCAAATCCATGATATTCTCCAAGTATCCAATTCATAAGAAACAAATTTAGCCATATACATAAGTGTTACCAAATAAACAATCATAACCAAATATATCTCATAATCAAAATCTTATCTCATGAATCCACATAAGCATAAGAGTAACCAATATAATCTTATAATCATAAGAATCAAGTTCAATGTAAAGAAAATGTGTTCACACATAGAATCACATAGTCTCAGCTATAATCAATAAATATAGAATCAACTATGAAAGAAAGTATAATCCATACATACATAATAAGCCACTAAAGTATGCTTCATACATACATGCTAAAGTATACAAATGATGTATGCTCCATATGATCATATTAAGTAGTCAAATGCAATATCCAAATGCAGTTCTCTCATACAACAAGGATAATTTTATCTAGTATCCATAGACAAGTTTTAGCCATAAGTATAAGAGTAATCACATAAGTCCAACATATAACCAGGTGCAATGTGATCATAGCAAGATGCAATATAGTTCTCTCTATAAAGAAATGTATCCACACATATATATGATCAATAGAAAGGCATATATCAAGGATAACATATATCCATATAAAGTATGATCCCATGCATACAATAAAATTATCTCTAAGTATCATAATGCATGTTCCCAAAAAATATGCTAATTATAACATACACAACATATGCCAATGTAAGTATGTTCCAACATTAATTAACCAATTTATACACCCATGCATCAATAAATAATGAGATCAATGCATGGAAACATAAGTAATAAAAAAAAAAGGATATTACACCATCATCCAACCATTAACATATCACAAAATGTGTTTGAAGACATAGGGTTGTTGATTGTACCCATGGGACATAATACAATATGGAGAGAAAAATGTTTATTTTATTGATTGAACCAACTACATTATGGTTTTCTTACACATCTACTTTCTATGCCCCTTTCCACTCACATGGATAAACAAATAAATAGACTCAAACTCTTCAAAGAAACCCAACTGCAACCACCTAATTGCCCAAAACTGTTCCATAAGAGTCATATAACTGACTGTCAAAATCAAATAGGCTTAATAGTGTTGTCAAGTTGACAACCAATGTTGTCAACTCAACAACATGGCATCTCATACCCCCATTTAGGATATTTAGAAAGTTTTAAAATAACCTTTATAATCCATACTAACCCATAACCCCTAGATGACCATTCTAGGTCATAATTCCATGAATGCAATTTTACATCTTCTTTTTGACATCTTTTCACTTTGAGAGAAATTACATGATTTAATGGCATTAATGGCCATATTCCAACTATAGATACCCTTATAGGTCCTTGACCTTTACATAAGTCCTTGGATCACTCAAGTGACCCCAAGTTTACATCACTATCCCTTATGCCATTCAATGGCTTACATAAAATTATTTTGTGATCATACTATCAAATGATCAACATCATTACAAACAGGATAAAAATAACATAAAACATGTCAGCAAGCACAAAAATACAACATTAGACTCCTCCCACCAGAGAAGGTATATGCATAGGTGATGAACATGTAGATTTTCCTAAGCACTACTGGGAGCTTACCCTATAGT
The DNA here is from genome assembly GCA_027943335.1 of Chamaecyparis obtusa. Taxonomy (NCBI): domain Eukaryota; kingdom Viridiplantae; phylum Streptophyta; class Pinopsida; order Cupressales; family Cupressaceae; genus Chamaecyparis; species Chamaecyparis obtusa. The sequence continues at coordinate 54,533 of BSBK01007266.1, forward strand.
AACAAATGTACTATTGTGAAAATCATCACAAGTCCATTTGTTGTAGGGTCTAGTTCCTAGTAATGCTTGGTCAAATTTGCATGTTTTGAACCTGTGCATATACCTGCTCTGATCAACTCTTATATGCACACCTAAAGGCTGTATATGCACAAGTTTTACATGATTATGTTTTACATAACACAATAATAATATTAGTTTGTGTTTACAATATTGCATTCCCCAAATACATTACTGGAAAATTTTTGAACATATATAAATACAATACTTTGTGCCTAATATACTTAAATGGAATACACCAAGAAGCACCAAATGATGAATGCTCAATTGTTGTAATGGCAAAGCATCAGAACCGTCTATTTCTAGAACTTGATTTTCTATAGTCTTAATGATTTTTCTATAGTCCTAATGATTTTGAGCATTGTTGACAAAGTGTGTTTCTTTTTTTGATTATTTGATTGATCCTCTCACATTTCCTTACTTTGTAAATTCCATTGTCCCAATCAAGTTTTACAGTTATTAGGTTTCATGTTTTTGATTGTGGGGTTCCACATTGGTTGTTGTTCTTGATAAATTAGGCCTTTAATTTAACTTTTTCCCATGTCCGAGTTTGTGCCAATTATGGAGTTCACCTTCTTTTGATGGTATATTTTATTCACTCTATGTGGAATACTATTTTGTTCAATATTTTATTTCAGCTTGATATTTCATTCATTTTTCATATACACAAAGAAATGGACAGTTTTGAGACTACACATGCTGATAAAAAAATGAGCTATCTAATTTAGGTTTACTGTTCATGATTGTAAATGGTTAATATTTCTGATGGTAATCCTTGGTGTATTCCATTTTAAAAAAAACATGTTTCTATGGCTATGATAAATGTCCCTTTGTGTTGAAAAAATTATAGTTGACAAAATGGTTGTTCAGTGACTGTATCTTCCATTAGAGCCACTTCATATGCACAGGTGATGAACATGTAGATTTTCCTAAGCACTACTGGGAGCTTACCCTACAACATATGTTCTATTGTGCAAATCATCACAAGTTCATTTGCTGCGGGGTCTAACTCCCAGTATTTCTTGGTCAAATTTGCATGTTTTTCACCTATGCATATACCTTATCTGATCAACTCTTTTTATATGCATAGGTGATGAACATTCAGATTTGCCTAAGTAGTATTGTGATCTTATCCTATAGCACATGCACTATTTTGAAAATCATCACAAATCCATTTGTTGTGGGGTCTAGCTCCCAGTAGTGCTTGGTCAAATCTACATGTTTGTTAAATCTAAATGGAATACTTTGTGCCTAACATACTTAAATGGAATACACCAAGAAGTACCAAATGATGAATGCATAATTGTTGTAATGTCAAAGCATCGAAACCTTCCATTTCTAGAACTTGATTCACTCTATGTGGAATACTATTTTGTTCAATATTTTATTTCAGCTTGATATTTCATTCATTTTTCATATACACAGAGAAATGGACACTTTTGAGATAGGTTTCTATGGCTATGATAAATGTCCCTCTATGTTGACAAAATGGTTGTTCAGTGACTGTATCTACCATTAGAGCCACTTCATATGCATAGGTGATGAACATGTAGATTTGCCTAAGCACTACTAGGAGCTGACCCAACAACACATGTACTATTGTGAAAATCATCACAAGTCCATTTTCTCCTGGGTCTAGTCCCCAATATTGTTTGGTCAAATCTGCATGTTTTTCACCTGTTCATATACCAAATAATTAATGTTCAATTGTTGTAATGGAAAAGCATCATAACTGTCCATTTCTAGAACTTGATTTTCTATAGTCTTAATGATTTTTCTATAGTCCTAATGATTTTTCTTATTTCTTGTCTTTTGTCCCTTTTTGATTTCCTATGTATGTGCTTGGTGATAGGATTTTGAACATTGTTAACAAAGTGTGTTTCTTTTTTGGATTGTGGGGTTCCACATTGTTTGTTTCTCTTGATAAATTAGGCCTTGAATTTGAATTTGTATTTAATATTTTATTTTAGCTTGATATTTCATTCATTTTTCATATACACAGAGACTACACATGCTAATAAAAAAAATGAGCTATTTGATTTAGGTTTACCATTCATGATTGTAAATGGTCAATATTTTTTATGGTACTCCTTGGTGTATTCTATTTAAAAATACTCATGTTTCTATGGCTATGATAAATGTCCCTTTGTGTTGAGAAAATTAGAGTTGAAAAAATGGTTGTTTAGTGTTTGTATCTATAGGTTGCAAACAAATCATCCTTCTTCCACCAACATTCTATTCGATGTACAAGTAATGAGTCATTCCATTCAAGAAAGACCATGTCTGACAATATAAACCCAAAAAAAAATAAGGAGTATGCAGAATTCAATGTATGCACAATTAGTTTTGCAAAATTGGCCATGTTGATGATGATTATGTGGAAGATTTGAAAATGTTGCACCAATCTAAATTAGATCAATCATCATTTTCAAATCTTCTACATCAATCACCATCAGCCATTTTCCAAGAGAAACACCTTTCTCTATATGAATCTTGGTTTAGATTTCCCTGTAATCTAATTGGTAATTTGAATCCATCAATGGAAACTTACAATCCTAAAAAAATAGTATACCATTGATGGCTTCATAATTACTAAGTGAAAGTGAGTTTTCTAATTTGGAACCCCTTTGGTGATGATCCTATGCATTTCCACATAGACGCGACATGTTCCTCAGAAGACTTTTAATCTCACAACAACTGAGAAACATAAATGTAGGCATCATTGTCACAATTCTTTGGAGATACAACGTAATTGAGTGGTATACCTAGATGATGCAACACAAATAGTACTACTCCTTTGGTTCTAAGTTGACACTATAGGATCCAAAAATGATAGATAATGATGACTTTTGGTCCCTATATCAATTGGTTTTTGCACCCTACAGTGTCAACTTAGAATTGGAGGAGTAGTGGTCCAGATTAAACTAGTAAACCAAAGGACAACAAACTGAATTACATTAACTTGATGTGTTGTGAAAAGAAATGAACCATAAATAAATGCAGTAAGTGCAACTAATATTGCTTTGGAGGAATGCATGATTGTTTAACATAGTAAGCCAAACTATTAATATGCAATAATATGCATTGTGCACCTCATGGAGTGATTTTATAATAGATGATTAATATATATTATTTAAAAAAAAACTCAATTTGTCGTCAATTTTTTGACCAACATGATTGTTTACTTTGATGTCAGAGCTATACTCATGACGTATATAGTAGTGATAATTTGACGAAGGTTGTTCATAAATGATGAATTCTTAAGTCAACCATTCGACCACGTTTGGTCAAAATTCCTCATGGATATGTTGGTCATTCTTGATATCGTAGCTGACAATTTTGATGTTGTGTTTAGTAAAATTTTTGACCAAACGGTAAGTTGAATATTCAACTTTAAAGGATCTTGTGGAAAAATAGACAAAGAAAGTTTGACAACCAAAAAAGGTTGTTTAGTCAACCATTTTGCGTCGAAAAATAAACTAATGTGCGTAAAAAATGAGGCTAAAATTTACTAGTGGTAGAAAATGGAAAGAAATGATGTCGTGACATTTTCTTATGTCTGATCATGTCACTAGAGCATCAATGTTCCATTAGGCATTATTATTATTATTATTATTATTATTATATGTGCTTCGACTATTGTACTATGATAAACTACACTTGATGCTTTTATGTTTCAGTGAATGGGTACCAGACATTATTCTACCTAAGTTGCAAAATTTGAGTGTGGCTATATCCTCGATAGTGGTACAGGAGATAGTTTCACTGACTATTCATGTTTGAGCCAGTATCATCCTTGTATGGATGATGTATCCATAATTGTTATATTATCCCTCTTTTTATGACAATTGTTATTTATTTAGTAATAATTATGAAAAAAATTATGGTATATTCTTACTAGAGGGTAAAAATAACAATTGGTGTTGAGATTAAAAGGAGTGGACAAAATTATAGAAGGGGACTTATTTTCTCTTTTGTTCATATCATGTAAGGAAACTCGCTTCTTTTATGTGCTTTAATTCAAATTTTATATAGGAATCTTCCTTTATGATAGAGATTCTCCTTGATGTAAGGTTGCAAAAAGGGTTGTGAAACATACTATTTATCTACTAATCACATTTTTAGCTATGTAATAAAGAAGCAAGGTTCTCTTCATACAATCACCAATAACATTGGTAGCATGACATAGTCAATGCAAAACCATGATGCAACTCATTTTACATGTTGTTTGACTATATGTCATATAGTTTATGATTGTAGAGTTTACTAGCCACTTTGATTATGTAATTGTTATGCTTTCTCAAGTGATTTTCATGTAAGGTAAATGACAAAGATTAGACCATTTTTACATATTAAACTTATTGTATTCTTCTTCACCAAACTTATACATTATACATCATGCTACTCGTATCGTTGGTTTTCTATATTATCATTGTAGTTAGTCTGGCAGACATACATCTTCATATTCCTTATTAAAAATTAAAAATCAGAACCATTGCATATAGGGATTTAGACATTATTGTTTGGATATAAATGATTTGATCCTATCAAATCATTGAAGGGACTAAATGTGGAGAACACCTGGTTGGGGACATGAAATTATAATGATGTCCTTTGGTGGTATTTTTAAAATTAGGCAAAAATTATAGTGATTTCCTTTGGTGACATTGTCTTAAGTTACGACTAGACACCTTGCACATGTGATGCTACAAGGATTAAAAGTATAATAAAAACCACTATTCTTTGAGGCTTTATCATTTATTTTGTAGGCATTTTTGGTTTCATTTTATTTTCAATTTTTAGTGTGGGAAATTTCCACCCTCTTCCTTGGTTAGCGAATTTGTCACATGTTTTCTTTTCTACAAATGGAGTTGGCTCTTCATTTTATACTAATAGAGAGCCTAAGGAAAATGACATTCTTAGGTGAAGTTACTCAAGAAAGATGAAGCGGGATAATCAAAGAAGATGTGGATGATGTTACATTGAGGTTGGTGCCTAGAATCATGGGGAGGGAATTCATTCTATCTGACCATAAGTTTAGGGTTAACAGTGATATTCTGGTGACTTTTGTTTATATGCACTTTTTGTTATGGGCCTTCCTAAATTAGAGGCTTTGCATATTTGTAAAAGAGTGTTTGATAACAATTTTTTAGGTTACATGGAGAGGGTTGTGGAGAATGTGGATGTGAATTTATAGATTCCTTATCTTGAGGGTTATATCTCTAAAGAGGGGGATGAGCATTTGATGGATTTGTAATTTCCAAAGAGGCCTATACTAACATTATGTGATGGTAGGGGTTTTGAGAACTGTAAATCAATAATAGTTAAAAATATGAAACTTTTACAAAGATGTGTTAGATTAGAAGATATCATTATTTTTAAAAGATGTTAATCATATCAAGGGTCATAACTAAGAAAGAAAAAAAATGTTAATTTGACCATGTCATTCATAATGATAAATATATATGTTACTTTAACATTTGTGTTATTACAATACTAAAACTTAAAAATTTACTTTAGGTACTTATAAATTAAGTTCAAGTGTCATTTATTATATGTTTAAGTCCTTAACGTACTAATAATCAATTATATCCAAGTAATTTACATTTAAACAACTTATCATACAAATCAAATTTCAAGAGAGGATAACAAAAAAATCCATCTATTAATGTTCTGATTAAGTAAAAATAGTATTTGAAAGGTCCCAAAACCTTGAACAAAAGCATCAAAAGATAAGGCGTTGAAAGACCATAATACAATTGTGGTGCCCCACCAAACAAACCAAAGGAACAAACCATAGTTCCTACCAGTTGGATAAAAAACATCCAAACTAGTCACTACAAAGGGCGATCAAGATTTACATTTTTGCCCATCCATCTATTAATGTTATTCTTCTAATGATCAAATGAATGTTCAAGAAAATATTATAAGGGATAAGTAATTAGATTTGTAAATATTCTAGAGCATATTCCAATTCTATTACTATACTTTGAATGAAAAGATTTAGTAAAAGGAAAAATATTATATTTGTATAGTACATAACTAATTATAGTGTAAATTATCATACTATAAATTTAAGTACAAAATATTTCATATTTGACTTGAAGCATACAGTCAATGATCTTCAAAATTTGTAGTACATCTTGGTTCACACTAAAAATAGAATGTACTACTAACATGATGACAAGCATATAGTTATTAATTGAGCCCCTTTCAACTTAAAAATTTTCAATATAACTCAAATGCATCCTCTAAACATAAAACTATAAAAGTGAAACTAAGATCTATAAGTGCATTATGTTTTTGATTGGAGGAAAAAATAGGTTTTAAAGGGGACCCGAAACCCCATACAAGTTACAGAATAAAAATTTTAACGTTAAGCATACTAAAGAGAAACAACACTGGGACTCAGTTCGCTAGAACCAAAACCAACAAAATAAACCCTAAAAACAAAACACCAGTAAAAAACAACAACCGGGGAGAACCAAAAAAACAAGGCCAGCACCAGGAACCCAGAGCACTAAACAAACTCTTTGCGAGTTTCATCAGCTTCCTTCTTCGCCTTAGAGATCTTCTTTATGGTAGCATTGAAGTCGGAAAGCTCCTGGATTCTTTCTTGGATCTTTCTCCTTTTCGTAGACCTAGTACATTTACTCAGGCCCTCCTCTTCCATGTCCTCATTATCCTCCTCAGGTTTCTTGTTGGGGGAGCTGACATCCAGCTCCGCTTTGATGATTAGAAAATAGTCCACGGTAGAACCCATGAATAGATTATTATCCTGCATATGTTTCTTCATGGAATTCTCCAGCATATCCATTCTAACTTGCATTTCCTGCACCTTCTTGTCCCTATCATTGCTCATGTTTCCATCCAAAGTATTCGAACCAAAGTCCAACCTTTCCTGTAGGGAATCAACCTTAGCAAAAATAGAACAACATTTTAAATTCAAATTATTTATTTCTTGAAATACCCATTTCAATAAATGAAATGAATACATAGAAGTTTCCTTAGCAGTATGGAGAACCCCAAAGGGAGGGTCAATTTTGTCATCTATATCTTCTTTTAGCAGTTGAACATTCCATCCCTGCATATCCATAGTTTTTCCAAAGGGAATATTGCGAGAATTGGAAGGGACATTAACTTTCTCCGCACCAGGGGAATCCGTCTCCACTTTAGGGGAAATCTTCTCTGCATCAAGGGCATCCTTCAAGATATCCGAATAGACCTCCATTATCACCTCCAGCTTAGGGGAGATGGGCACATCATGTTCTTCGGAACTATCATACTCCACCAAGATGGGGACTTGTTGACCCCCAACATCCTCCTCTTTCTTGTCTTCCTCATTGTTATTCTTGATCCCAGAGGTATTCCCTACCTCCATAGTACCAGTAGCCTCCTCCTCCATGTTTTCATTATCCCCAGAAGCTGTATTCTCAACCAAAGTCGAAGCATCACTATCTTCCTCGGTCGAATCAGCTGTGTCCTCATACCCATCTGCACTATCAGTAGTGGTATCAGTTTCCATACCAGCATCCTTTTCCTTTCTTAAATTTTTTCCTGAAGGACTCTCCTCTTTAACAACCATCTCCCTAATACATTTCTTAGCTGAGCCAGAGGTTTTGGGTGAAGAAATAATAGGGCTAGAGATAGCAGTTTGCTTAATATGTTCTATAATTAAAAGAATAAGCCCTTCATGTAGAATGGGTTTCTTCTCTTTCTATCTATGTTGGGAAATACTAAGGTAGAGGGACTGAAGGATATAGTAAGGCAGAGACACCCTAATCTTATGATAGAAATGATAGAGAAACACAAAATGGGCACATTTAAACCTATTGTCCAAGGTAACATACTCCATTATTGCCATCATAACCATTGCCCAGATTTCCTTGAACGCAACAACATCATAGCAACCACTAGAATCTTTCACCAAACTCTTCCCTTAATCCTTGCTTTTGGGGAAGCGCCAGATGACCATTTGGGAAATTTTCTTGTCTCTATAAAATTTGATGCCCTTGAGGCTAAGCCTGGACACCTCTGTAATGATTTCCTTAGTGATATTCACAGTGAGACCAGCTATAGTAACCGCCCCATCTTTCCAGGACTCTGCAAACATTTTCACAGCACTGTCTTTAGTCCCATGCCACTGTTCCATGTAGGTAGTAAGACCCCCCTTAGTGAGAATTTCCTAGACCTCTGACATTTTTTTCCATTTCACACAGTCCTTCGGTTCCCTTTGATTAAGCCCGTCACCCATGATCTCGGAGCAAGCAATGATAGTAGCATAAGCAGAGAAAAACCAAATGTTGAAAGAAAAGGCAACTTTGAAATGAACAGAGAATAACTCATGTCTACAATTAGTAATCTTGGGAAAGGCACCACTTTCTGTAATCATATTACCTTGTTTTGCTAAAATGTGTCTAATCATCATAACTTCTTGAGATACACCCAATCCACCCTTTTTCTTTGAGACCTATCAAAAGCCAACTTGGCTTTCATATCAACGGTGAGATTTTTACATCTGTGTCAGATCACGATGTCCTTAGCTTTAATCACATAGTTGGCCAACTCATCAATGGTACAATTCACTTCTCGGTAAACATGAGAGATAATAACTTTCTTAAAAGATCTAATAATTACCCAGGCTTCCTCGATTATTGCCTTAATGGACCATGATAGTTTTGTTATATCATTAATGCACCTTAAAATATTCATTGAATCCCCTTCAATCCATACATTCTGAGCCATATCTTTTTAAATAATTTTAAGGGTTTGAAGAAGGGCCATTGCTTCCTCCATGTGGTTTATTTGCACCCCTATTGGCATCACCATAACAACAAGGCAATTAGCCATGTCATCACAAATGAGACCACCACAACCCGTCATGCCTGCTTTGCCTTTCGCAACACCATCAAAGTTTATTTTAATCCATCTAGGTGGAGGTGAAAGCTAGATGGAATTCTCTCTTTGAATTGAGTTTTTATTAGTGGTCCCAGCACTAAAAACACCATCATTGAAGTCCAACTTCCTACCAGTCGACGATCTGTAGTTTTCCTTGAGACTTCTCTTAATCTTCTCAACAATAACCATAGGCGGGAGTTCAATATTCTAGAAAACTTTGTCATTGCGTTCTCTCCATAACCTCCATATCATGAGGGGAGCAATAAGATTCCACAACTGCTGATCCATAGGGACCTCTGCTTTTCTCAATTGCATATAGAAATTCTCCATATTGTTGGGAAAAAACTAGTTAATCTACCAGCATTGTAACAAAAGACACCAAACTTCCCAAGAAAAGAAGCAATCAATGGCGAGATGGAGACCGACTCCTCAGTTTTCTTACATAGGAAACATCTATTACTCAAAATCATACCACATTTCTAGAGGTTGTCTATAGTAAGAATTTTATTCTGCAAAACCAGCTAGAAAAAAAAATTAATTTTTAGAATTAAACTTTTGTCCCACACCTGAGCCCAAAAGGGGAGAGGATTCGACTACTTCAGTAAGAGCTTAGAACAAGAGGCCACAATGAAGATACCAGAAGGAAGAATACCCCAAAGAAGCTCATATTCTCTTGATGACTTAACCTTCCAAATCATCAGATCCAACATCAGAGGCTTAAGCGCTTCATCCACTAAGGAGAGATCAATCCACGAACCATTTCTCCAATAGTCTCTAACCCTAGACCCAAATCTCTGACTGCAAAGGTTAATGAAAGGTTGGAAAGAAGAAACAAAGATAAGGGGACAATATTTGAGCTAGCAATCATCCCAAAACCTGATTCTTCTACCATTTCCAAGATACCACTTAGCCCCTTTAAAGACTGCCTCCTTAGCATTCTGGATATTGTTCCAAATGGAAGAGCCTTGTACTTTCAGATCTGTTTTCCAAAATTTAGAGATGTGGTAAAAATAGAAGAGATACTTTTTATGGATAATTTCATTACATTCTCTTTTTTCCCCAAAAATCCTCCAAGTCTGTTTAGCCAGAAGTGTCATATTGGTAGCTCTAAGAGGGCGAATTCCCAACCCCCCCACTTTTTAGGAGTACAAACCTTGTCCCAAGCCACCAGAGCCAATCTCTTTTTATCTTCCACTCCCGACCACAAGAAATTTCTTTGAATTTTTTCAATAATATATGCATGTTTACCAGGAATTTTAAAAAGGCTGAGAGCATAAATGGGAAGGCTCTGCAAAGAGGTCTTTAAGAGCTGAAGTTTACCAGCTTGACTAAGTAACACACCTTTCCATCCAACCAAATTTCTATTAAATCTATTGACAATGCCAGCCCAAAAGGAATCAAGAGGTTTAAGACCAAGAGGAAGGCCAAGATAGGTAGTAGGGAAGGTATCAATTATGAACCCAATAATTCTAGCAATTCTATACCGCCTATCCTCAGAAGTATTGATAAAAAATAAAGAGCTTTTATCCTAGTTAATGGACTGGCCAGAACCTAAGGAATAAGTAGAAAGAGCTTGTTTAATCGCCTTAGCTTCCTGGATAGAAGAAAAACCCTTGATGATAGTGTCATCCACAAATTGTTCATGAGAACAAGGTCTAGAGGCCGAAGATGGTGAGAGACCTTTGACCGATCTAGTCAAGACTAAATTCTAGAGATAACACCCTAGACATTCAGCCATGATAAAAAATAGGATAGGAGATAGAGGATTTCCCTACTGAAGCCCCCTAAAAGGTTTGAAAAATCTAGATGGGGATCCATTAACCATAATAGCAGTAGTAGAAGTACTAATGAGCTGGTAAATCAGTTTGAGAAAATTGTCACCGAAGCCAAAAGATCTCAACACCTTGATCAGCAAGTCCCAATCCACCTAATCATAAGCCTTCGAAAGATCCAATTTCAAAAGAAAGCCAAGGTTAAGAGAAACCTAAGTGGAGTGGATAACCTCATGAACCTTCATAATCGAATCAAGGATCTGCCTACCAGGAACAAAACTGCTTTGCTGAGGAGAGATGATCTGAGGAAGAATAGCCAGCAAATGAGAGGTTATAACTTTAGATAAAATTTTGTACACAAAGTTACACAAGCTGATCGGTCTAAAGGAATCCACTGAATTAGTACCAGGCTTCTTAAGAATCAGAGCAATAAAGGTAGCATTAATCTCTTTCAGCAAAGATCTAGCTCCAAAGAATTCTTTAACAACATTGCAAATATCCACCCCAATAATATGCCAGAATTTTTGAAAGAAGAACATAGGGAGCCCATTCAGACCCGAGGATTTATCACCTTCAAAAGAAAAGACAACAGACTTGACTTCTTCCAAAGAAGGGATAGTAGTTAAAGCTTTTTTGGTGGTATTATTAACAATGGCAAGAATGGAATCAAGAAGAGTATCTTGATTTTCCAAATGGAGATTCACATCTTTAGATAACAAGGAAGAAAAGAAGTCAATCATAGCCTCAGATATATCTTTATCGTTGGTGACCTCCCCATCCTCCACTTTAAGTTTGGAGATTTTGTTAGTGGCTCTATGTTTGGAAGCAGACATGTGAAAGAATCTAGTATTCTTGTCCCCCGCTTTAAGCCAAATTGACCTAGATCTCTGTCTCCAATATTCTTCCTCCTTGGAGATAATATTATGAGTTTTGGCAAGGATACTCTCCTCCTTATTCTTGAGCTCTAGAGTCATCCCAGAACGTTGAATGGAATCCTAAATAATTTCAAGGTCCCTTTTCAGCTGAGTTTTAGATTTAAGGATGTCACCAAAAGAATCTTTGCTCCATGACTTGACATTTTGTTTAACACTAAGGAGTTTTTTAACCACTCTAAACATAGCGGTACCCTAAATATTGACATTCCACCAATATTTAATCTTTTGATCAAGATCTGGATGATTGATCCACATCTTTTCAAACCTAAAAGGTGGGTAACCCTTAGTAGTAATCGGGTCTGCACTAAAACAAATCGGGATGTGATCATAACAAACCTTTGAAAGGGATGATAGGGAACAACCAAAGCTTTTGAGCCAGCACCTAGTTATCAAAGCATGGTCCAGCCTCACCTAGATGAGGTCTTGACTAATCCTTCTATTCAACCAAGTATAATTGACCCCTTGAAGCTCCATATAAAAAAGAGCTTGATTATTGATAAATTCCATAAGCTCCACTCTACCATCAAGTTGACTCTGATTATCCACCCCACCAAACTTCTCATTTTCTTTCAAAGGAAAATTGAAGTCACCAATAATCAACCAGGGAAGATCCTGGGAGTTTCTATGGTTTTCAACTTTTTTTTTCCAGAATTGGGATCTACCAGCTTTAGAGTCGAGGGCATAAATAGTAGTAGCAACCCATTCAAAATCTAGCTTAATATGAACAAAGTTAATGCTAAGGTAGTTCAAATTTTCCATGATCACAGTCCCCTTAACATGGTTCTGATTCCAAAAAAGAGCAACCCCTCCTGAAGCCCCTTTAGAGATAATGCCAACCACCCCATTATTTTTAAAAATTCTAATTATTTCAACCTTATCTTTCCCCATCTTAGTTTCTTGAACAAAAATAATATCAGGTTTATGGTCTCTTACTAGATTGCTGAGAATGTCTTGCTTATGAGGGGCATTCAACCCTCTAATGTTCCACAAGATGAACTTCATTTCTTGACCAGAGTGCAGACTCCCTAGATAGTAAGCTACTTACCATTCGCAATATCCTTCTTTCTTTCTCTTTCTCTGATCTCTTTGTTGGTATATCTTCCTTGGGTTTTTTTTCTGAGATCCAACATCCGCCTTTAGACCCTTGGATCCCCAATCTATTTTACTTCTAGTAGTGATGCCCTTGGAGCCAAGTGTGAGAAGTTTACTCTCCTTTTTTTTATTTCTTCCCCTTTTGAACAATCCAGGGTTCCTTATTTTGATCTATAGAGGGATCATCTCCAACAACAATATCTTCGTCACTACTCCCCGATAGAGTGTCAGGAGCATAAGAAGAGTAATCTTCATCTAATTTTACTTCCTCAACAAGAACTCTATCAACTAGAGATCCACTCTGAGAGTCGTTGTTTAAATTTCCCAAAATAGGAACCAGCACCACCATAGGAACACAATCATCTCCAGAAAATCCAGTGCCCAAATCCAAGAAGGGATTCTTAGGAGAATATGAAAAAACTAGAGCAGCAGGATTACCCTCAGCAGGGACAACTTCCATGGAGGAGGTAGCAACAGAATCCGAAACATGGGAACCCAGTTCCACCATTTTCCCTTCCTCCAGCACTAGGATAGTATTAGAATCCACTTTCTCAATCGAATCTTCCTTTTTACTACTGTTATCTCCTTCCAAAGTCTTCGCTTCCTTCCAAAATTGTCTAGTTGAATTTTTAGGATCTGAGTCCATGGGCAGAGAAGCCTTGGGGGTTTTCTTTAGGCAGTGCTTTGCCCAGTGACCCATCTAATGACACACAAAACATGCAAATAGGAGTGATTCAAAACTCACCTCCTATTTCACTAGTACATTTGAGACCTTTTTCCAACGGTCGAGCATTCGAATTTAGATAGTAAACTATTGATTAAGCGACACCACCCGGTGTCGCAGTTTTGTAGTCAGAAAAACTAAAGATTTTTTTAGGCGTCATAATTATGACAACCTTGGCCATTGCTAAAATAGGGTGCAACATAATGATCCTACTGTCAGGCTTATTTGTGTCCGTTACAATTGGGATGCCTACCCGTCACAACAAATAACAAACAGCGACGACCCATCAGAATCTTCCGATGGGTACCCATCATTTGTAACATGTTCATCGACAGAAATGCTTTAAATGCAATGGATATCCATGGGAAGTTTAAAATGCATATCCATCATTTGTGGTTTGTAACGATGACTATGTTGTATGTAAGACAGACATGCATTGGAAATTTATGACAAATATTCATCGTTTATGGTTATTTTCTGACAACAATGCTGTTAATGCGACAGATGGATGTCAGATGTTTACGATGGAAAATCATCACTGTTTTAAAGTCATCATAGTTACGACGACAATGAGTTTTAAATATATATATATATATATATATATATATATATATATATATATATATATATATATATATATATATATATATATATATATATATATATATATATATATATTTGTCAATCGAGTTGGTATCGATTTAGAACGATGTTCTTGTAGATCTAGTTCCTGCTTGTGATTTGGTTATGGATCATTTAGAGATAACTTTGTAGTAGATTCAGTAGCAGCTCATGGATTATTGAGTTGAGTCTAGAGACTTGGATTTGGAATGGATCCTACCAAATCAAGACTTGTGATAGCGACTGCTCCAACACAATTTAGAGTTAACTTTGTAGTATATTCGATAGCGGCTCATGGATTATTGAGTCGAGTCTAGAGACTTGGATTTGGAATGGATCCTATCGAGTCAAGACTTGTGACAGTGACTCCTCCAACACAAGAAGCTAGTGTGACGATCAGAGATGCATTCTTCTTGATGTGTTCATGGGATATATATAGACCTGATTACATTCAGATCTGATTTGAGCGACTTCTTGACTTCTTTGGTCCAAATTTGATGTGTGGGTTCACGGTGTAGTCGATATATATTTATCGTACATGGATTAAAATCTTAAATTATTGAGCTTCTCTTTGTTTTGAGAATAGTTTAACATTCTCTACTTAACAGGGCCAACCACGTGAAGGTGGAAGCTCATCTGACCCCTCCTAGGAGCCTCTTATGACCCTTTACGACATTTCAAGATCTCTAAGATGTATTCTTAGGGATTGTAAATGGTCATAAAGGGTCATAAGGGGTCCTAGGACACAATAGCTAAGAAACATAAATGTAGGCATCATGGTCACAATTTTTTGGAAACACAACATAATTGAGTGGTATACCCAGATGATGTAACATAACTACTCCTCTAGTTCCATGTCTACACTGCGTAAATAAAACCCAAAGATGAAGAATAAATTTAGAGAGTGCAGAAGGAGAGCGATAATGACCAAAATAATATAGGGACTTGTATTACTTTGGTCATTCTCGCTCTCCTCCGCTCTCTAAATTTATTTTTTATCTATGGATTTTGTTTACCGTAGTGTAAACTTGGAACCAGAGGAGTGATATATAGTTGTGTTGCATCGTCTAGGTATACCATTCAATTATGTTGTGTCTCCAAAAAATTGTGATTATGATGCCTACATTTATGTTTGTCGGCTGTTGTGATATCTACATTTATGTTTCTCATTTGTCATGTTTATGTGCATGTTTTTTATGTGTATCTACTAGAAATTCTAAAAAAAAATTTAGTATCTACAATAGCCCTCTATTAACCACATTTATGCATATGGTCCCAACAAAGTAGTGCACAAACTACACAAAGAAGGCATCACATAAATATGATTTCTGCTTTCGCCATTGAAGAAATCTTGGTGGCACTAGCTGCCTCTTGAGCCTTGCACAAGTTGCACTCATTTCCTACATCAGGTATAGATGTAGATGGGGTAGATGTAAATGTGGTTTGATCGACCGACCGAAAGTATTGACATCTAGTATTTCTCTGACAATACCAAATGTACATCACTTCTTCATAAAATGATTAGTTGTCACATTATTTTTAAACATAAAATATAATTACGTATCCAGACCTTTTTCCTATTTGGGCAAACCCAAAATTGACACCCAGGATTACTTGTTGTGTGTGACATCTTCAACATGCATGGGCCAAAACCGCATTGACACATAGGCACATTGACCAAAGTCATCGACGCTATTTCAATAAATATTGCATTATCATAAATATTGCATTATCATTATTTTGTTCATTCATACTAATTATAATTACAATAAAAAGAAACATACTAATGTAGACTTGCATATTTTTTGGCTAAGTCAAATTCTTTGGTTTAAATCACTAGACACTCAAAACAAAATGACAAACCAAAGACAACCATGCAATTATAAAGAAAGGTAATTTGATTAATCATGTCACTAATTTTTGCATGTCTAAATACTGGTGTCTTTCAAGTGATTTGATTCTTGTCATGCCCACTACAAATGAGAACAGTCTTAACTAGTGAGGTTGTTTAAGAATACAGAGATTAAATACAAGGTGAATAAGAGTAGTACATATAAAAAAATTGTTAGAACATGCCAACATTTGGCATAATTGTACATTTAATTCATGTCAATGATATTCTTCTTCATCCATCCCATCATCAAGATCGTCATCGTCAACAACATCATCACCACTACTATTGTCATTATCATCATCATCACCATCAACATCATCATCCTCATCATCCTCATCATCATCATCAGTAGCAGCATCATTGTCGTCTTCTTCTTCATATTCTTCTTTGACTAGCTCTCGATCACGATATGGTTTTAAATCATCTTCCACTTCTTCATCTTCCTTGGTATCTTCTTCCATCGCATTATACTTTATCGGTCTTCCTCTTGGATCATGTCTAACAAAAAATGACCAACCTGGTTTATGTGGAACCTCTGAGTAAAACACTTGCTCACATTGGCTTGAAAGAACATAGGGCTCTTCTCCAACTGGCTCAAACAATCTTGTATTAAACATTGGAAATCCATTCTTATGTTTAATAACAGTTTTATCAGGATCATTTTTATTGAGTCGTAGTCTGTACCATTTCACAACCAAGAGAACTAATTTGAAGGAATTGAAGTTGCAGTCAAATATATCAACCAAAATACCATAGTATCAATTTTGCAACTCTCGAGGATGTAAGTCACAAAAATGTCAAACATGTATAAATTATTGCATCATGAGTAGAAAAAACATACGATTGATTAATTAACAAATTTATAAGTACCTGGTGATCTCTTAAACCATATGCTAAATCTATTTCCTTTTGTGTAACATTGGGATCTCCATTGCGGTGAGCTTGTATAACCAATGAAGACATAGATTCTCATGTTAATCTATGACCATCATGTTGACATCGTTCAATCCATGCTGTCATCCAATCTTGATTGTTTGCAATAAACAAATGTATTGCATCCCACTATTTAGCAGTTGTACAAAAGTAAATAGATGACTTACAATAGATTTATTTTGAAGATTAAGAATTAATTTACTAGAATAAAATCTCATAATTTATTACCTTTTAGTTTCCTAAATCTACTGTTGCCCACCAAGTACTCCCCTTCAAATATTTTAATTGAGTCAAGATCCCAAATGCAATCTATATGGGTCTTTGCTGCAAGATTAGGAAGATATTGAGTAACATACGCCATCATCTGGTATACCATATATCCCTCAACCATAGAAACCTTGAGACATTCTCTTTGTCTTACCAAACCCTTAAAAAATTTCAAGTGTCTCTCAACCATCCACATTGACCTAGCATGTATAGGTCGACACAATTCAATCTCCTCAACTTGGTGTATGAGGTAGTGTTCTTGTGCATTGAAAAAAGCTGGAGGTAAGCACTTTTTCATTTCACACATTAATCGACAAATTCTTTTCTTCCAATATTTTATATCTTCTTTATGGATTTCTTTAGATGACAACCACCTACAAGGGATTCAAGACATAAATATATAAATATGAGACTTTACAATATATTACTTGTTTGATATATTGAACAAATATCACTGCTTACCTCATGTATTTTTCAAGATCATATATCACTTGTTTGATATTATTGTCAAAGTTCTCTGGGAGAGATAGGGGTAGCAAATACTGCAACAATTGTCAACTGATCATTTCATACAATGAAAATTGAATGCAATTACACAAATATATTGTAAATACAAAAGACTATGACTTACCTTGATGAAGGTATGCCAATCATGTATTTTCATCCCTGACCCAAAATCATTTTTCATTGATATGAGATTGCTTATATCCCCAACAAATCCTGTAGGAAATTGAATTTTTTGGATCACTTCTTTTATGGCATTACTTTGTTTCTCTATTAATAAGCAAGGAAGAGCACTTGCATTAATCCGGTCTCCATTGCTATTTGATTCAATGATATTTTTCATTTCATGATTGGAATCATGAATGTCACTACAAATTTTTCTAAGTTTTTCTTTGTCATGCCTTCCATCCAATATTTTCCATAGTGTCTCTATTACATTCTTTCCAATATGCATAGTATCAAACAAATGCACAATTTGTAGATGTTCATAGTAGGGCAGCCTACTAAATTCTCTAGGATAACATTTTAGTCCCTTTAGAAGTTGGTCGGTGATGCCTTCACGACCTTCAAGATCATCAGCTACATAATTAGCCAACAAAACATAATCAAAATATATAATTTTCTAACATCGACCATTACGTGGAATGATATTACCTTGAATTCTATTATATTCCAACTGCCATAGGTGAGGTGTCATTCTTTGTGGCTTTGATGTAGTCTCTTCTTTCCCATTGAAAAGATGACTTTCTGCACTTCGATACTTATGATTTCTAGGGAGGAACTGCCTATACTCATCAAACACCTATTTTCTTAAAATTTTGGAATGACAAGATTTCATCTTTGGACCACACATTGGACATGCAAATTTTTCCTTTGTTTGAATACCTACAAGGTAATGATAAAATTGGATTAAATATGTATATTTTTAAAATTTGAATTATCCTGTACAACTAGAATTCACCATAACATACCACAGAAATGTGTCAACCCTAGAGCATCATAAATTGTCCACACAAGCATTGCATGGAATTGAAATTATCTTTGTCCAATTGGTTGAGAGATGTCATACATAGTGAAACCATTCCATAACACCAACAACTCGTCGATAAGAGGTGTAATATATACATTAATATCTTTCACTTGGTACTTACCTAGTTGAATTAACAACAACATCAGATAATTATTGTGGCCATTTCACTCCAAGAATTATAATTACATGTAGATAACTATAAAATAATAACATACCTAGAACAATCATTGCCAACATAATGTGCTCCCTCTTTATTGACATCCATGGAGGAAAGTTATTGTTTATAACAAAAATAGGCCACATCGAGAAAATGGATCTCATCTCTCCATGCGGATTGACACCGTCTGCTGCCAGAGAAAGCATAAGGTTTCGAGGTTCTTCTTAAAAGTGTGGCCACTTTTCCTCTATTTCCATAAATGATGAACCATCCGTGGGCATTTGAATAATGTCATCTTGACTCCTATCACATGCATGGTAACCCATATATTGTGCTAAGCTATTGCACTTGAATAATTGTTTCAGATGTGGAATAATGGGGATGTGACAAAGAACCTTGTGAGGCACCTTTTTTGTCACTTGATCATCTTGATATCTACTCGTATGGCATTCAGGGAATTCTGTTGCATTTTCATGTTCTTTATAATAAATAATATGATCTTCAGGACAAGAATCTATTGTTTGATACTCCATTCTAATATGTTTCATAGTGGCACATAATTCTTGGTACGAGCGAGGGAGAACATTTGATGGTGGTAACAGAAAGTCACCCATCAATTTGCAACAAATAATATAAGTCATTACTATAAATAATCTTAATGGTACATGTTTCACCTTTTATAGACTATAATGACATATATGACAAACCTTAGCATACATGACATTTCTATGTTGGATAAACCATTCATAACCTTCAAATTTACCAACAACAATACAACATAGAGAAGAGTAGATTGGGAGCCTTCGTAAAGGGTCGTGTCTTCCTTCTCAAGTAGAGGTATATCATGGACGTCATCAATGTCATCCTCATCATAATCATCATCATCATCAGGAGCAGTAACACCAGCACCACTAGTACCAAATGTGTCAACAATCAATGCATTCATACCATCATCTTCAAATGTGTTTCTGGTGCATGATCATCATCTTCCATGGGATCATGATCTTCAACTTCAATACTCACACCTCCATGTTCCTCTATATTCACACTGGGGAGATCGACCTATATAAAAATGATGATAATCAAACCTCCTTCCATGGTTCATATGTATATTAATTGTGAAATTAATATAACAAACAACTTACCACTGGATTATAATCAAACCCCCCTTCCATGTGACCATTCTCCCTACAATGTCTCTTTGTTGTTTTGATTTTGATTCTTCTTGTCTTTAAGCCGTTACAACTCTTGCATGGACAATAACATTTGTCATCGGCTTCTCTTTGAAAGTTAGACAACAATCTAGTGATTGTCTCCCTATTTTGTTCGAATTCCCTTGTATTATCTAACATGATCCTTAATGTGTATATCTACAAAACAAATTGGAGATGTCTCCTTTCATTAGCTTCATGTCACCTTCTCATAGCTTCTCCTTTTCTGATAGATTTTGCCAAAAGCTTTGTAGGAAACCAAGTAAGGGGTATTCTTGAGTTCAAACACATTGAGCTGCTACAACTGAATTATAAATCATGAATTCACTATAAAATTAAAACTGAATAGGGACATAAGTAAGACATTTAATGCATTATTACTTCATCATGATGATAAAAATTGCATTGGCTCAAAGCACATAGTGGTGCAGGGGCACCTAGAGCACATAAGGAGTTCACAAAACCTATGGAGATCAAAAAGAGATCAGTGAACATGAAGATATCCAATGACATCAATTGGAGCATTTTGGAGCCTATAATGATGTATAAGGTTAATACCTGTAATAAATTGGCAATAAGCCCTTAAAGGCCTAATAAGCCTTATGACCAATTTAGGAGTCTAGGATGAGTTTTTGAGTTGCAAGCTTATAATAGTTTAGATTTGGTTTTAATAAGGTTTAATAAGTTTATTTAGATCATATTCCAAGGTCTTAGGATTCAAAAATCTTAAGAAATGCTTCTTTTGCAATGTTGTTAATTCAAATTTTTAAATAACAACAGTCTTGAAAAGGAGGGAAAAGGGGTTTTTATGTTTAATTAGTCTTAATATAATTTTCCAACCACCAAAGTTGGTTGAAAAAAATTAGAGGAAGTTATAAATTAGAGGATCAAGCCATTATACGACAAATTGGAATGAGACACTCAGAACTGTATAGACTGCTACAACAAATTGAATAATGTTAAGATTATGGCCTTGACAGAAAAATCAAGTATACTAAACAATATAGTTATTTGTTAAAGAGCCTAATATTGATATATAAATAATGATATTAAATATATAATATATTTAATATCTATTGTTTATTTAATTCAATTTTAACACTGAATTAATTATTTGGGCCCTTGAGTCGGCTCTCTTGAATTATTCATTCAAATCAGCCCTCTTGGCATTCTATCTTGTCTCCTACATATAGGAGGATGATTCTTAGAAGAAGAGCACCCAAGACATAATGTGTCTCTTCTCCAAAGAATCACATAAAGAAGTAGGTTTTAGCAGCGGAAGAAGCAGGTCAGCAGCAGAAATAGGATAGCTGCAAGCCCACCTAGGGCAGCAACAAACTGACAGTCGTAATTCCACCTAGGGTAGCAGTGAACTCTCTTAAGGCTGTAGTAAATGTTGAAATCCATAGGACAACATTAGATGCCATTAAACATTAGTCAATTCAGACATTGTAGATAAAGTGAAGTCCTCCATAGAAGGGCATCAACTTCGAATCTTAGTCTTAATTACAGTATACATAGAAGCAAATTTTGGAGCAAAATTCTGTAGAAAATCTCAAGGCAGATCTCATCCTACTTCAAGACTAATTCATTCACAAAGGAGGGACTAATCTGAAGATCAATTCTGAGAACTTTAGAAGCTATTTATTCCTAGGTAGAATCTGGAAAATATCAACAAATAAAAGTCTGATTTTCTTGCAAATTTGAAAGGATTTTTGGTATGATTCAAAGTTGTTAATGGTTGGAATGTTTTCTACAATGTTTTTATCCCTATATTTCATGACTTTGAAGTCATTCATGTTCTGATAATTCTATTCTAGTCGCTGTTATTCCATTTGGGACTGTACATTCATTGAAAATTTGAATTAGGACTATTTTCTTGAGTTTCTTTCATTATGAATGTCATTCTATGAATGTAGATTACTAGTTCTCATAGAATGGCATCCAATTAACATGTATTATAATCCTCAAACTTTGAAAATGCAAGTTTGATTGACTATTGTGGTGATCACCATAGGGAATACTAAGAAACTAAGTGAATTTGGAGGATAGGCTGAAGGATAGAGAGTTCTGGCCAAACAAGGGCAATATTTTATGATTGAAAGTGTATATACATGTTAAGTACAAGGTGAATCAACCATTATTTGTTCTAGGAAACCTTAGGAAACATGACATTGAGGAAGCCCTAGATTTAAGGGTTTTGAGGGCACAAATTGGGGCTTTTGTATCTAGAACCCTCTTGGAGTCAAATTGACTTCATATTCCTTTGATTTGAACCTATTCATGACACTATGAAAAGAATTGGAGCCTAGGAGTTTGACTGGTTAGTACTTCCTTTGTAAATGCATGAGTTTTAGGCCTTAAAAATATGAGAAACAGTGTAAATAGTCATATACCTTCCAAAGCAACCTACCCTATCCTTTTGGAATGTTAAGGTACTCCATAAAGGGTACTCAAATATCTAATAGCATCAATATAAAAAACAAAGCACCGACCAATCAAATAGGGACATAAGGTGCTCAAACAATGAGCTCATAAGAAAATATATTTAGTCTTAATAAAATCTTATAAAGCAACATATATTGTGTGAAGTGTTTGATCTCTCTTTAGTTGTTTTGTTGTTGATATTCACTATGTGGTACTCTCCGTTTATGATCATTTCATGAGGAAATGTTTTGATGGCTTGCGCGCTGTAAGATAGGGCATCATGCATTATTTATGAGCTCACTGTTTGAGCACCGACCAATCAAATAGGGACATGATGTGCTCAAATAGTGAGCTCATAAACAATGCATGATGCCCTAGTTGTAGGTAGTTATCTCTTCTATAATGATGGAGGAGTGAAAGGTAATGATCAATGAGGTTGTTGCTATCAGATCATACATTAATACACTTACTGTTTTGAATTTGAGCTCAGGCATCATGCAATGTTATTGCTATCATTGCATGCTTGTTGCTGTTGTGCACCATATATTGTTTTATACACTATTTATTTCATTGAGACTATGAGCTATTTTAGTTGACTGTATTCTTTTTGGGTCTGATCTATTGTAGTTTTTTCTTTTTTCTTTGAATCATTGTTTACAATTACTTTTGATGCAATATTTGTGTGAAGAACAAGAACAAAATGGTGAACATGTGTATTTGACAAAGATAAACATGACACATTTTGTTGGGCTGATTGGGTTGGCCTGGTACCATTTTCATTATAGAAGAGATAACTACCTACAACTATATTTCATAACTCCTCCTTTGAAGTCATATGTTAGTTTAACTATTGGACAATGAGCTGATAGGAGTTTCAAATAGATTTGAATAAAAACTAAGAGTATTGAATTTT
Organism: Chamaecyparis obtusa; assembly: GCA_027943335.1. Taxonomy (NCBI): domain Eukaryota; kingdom Viridiplantae; phylum Streptophyta; class Pinopsida; order Cupressales; family Cupressaceae; genus Chamaecyparis; species Chamaecyparis obtusa. Next base: position 77,968 of record BSBK01007266.1, read on the forward strand.
ATCATGCAATGTTATTGCTGTCATTGCATGCTTGCTGCTGTTGTGCACCATATATTGTTTTATACACTATTTATTTCATTGAAACTATGAGCTATTATAGTTGACTGTATTCTTTTGGGGTATGATCTATTGTAGTTGTTTCTTTTTTCTTTGAATCATTGTTTACAATTACTTTTGATGCAATATTTGTGTGAAGAACAAGAACAAAATGGTGAACGAGTGTATTTGACAAAGATAAACATGACACATTTTGTTGGGCTGATTGGATTGGCCTAGTACCATTTACATGGACTGGCAAGATATTAAACAATGAGCTCATGAACAATGTATGATGCCCTAGCTTGCAGCCTGCGAGCCATCAAGACATTTCCTCATGAAATGATCATAAACGGTGAGTACCACATAGTGAATATCAACACCAAAAAAAATAAAGAGATATCAAAAACTTCACACAATGCCTTGAAGGTAATAGAAATGATGCCCTAGCTCTCAAAGCTCATAGGTCATCAAGCATTCCAAATGAAAAGATGTAAACAATGCCAGTATTAAACAGTGAGCTCATGAACAATTTATCATGCCCTAGCTTGCAGTAACCCGCAAGCCACCAAGACATTTCCTCATGAAATGATCATAAACAGGGAGTACCACATAGTGTATTATTTTATTACTGATATCCCTATTTGATCTAATAGCATCAATATAACAAACAGAGCACTAACCAATCAAATAGGGACATGAGGTGCTCAAACATTGAGTTCATAAAACAATATATTTAGTCTTCATAAAATCTTATCAAGCAACATATATTGTGTGAAGTGTTTGATCTCTCTTTATTTGTTTTGTTGTTGATATTCACTATGTGGTACTCCCTGTTTATGATCAAATAGACAAAGCTTGAATGCCTACCTCAAGTGCCAGTGCCCTCTTCCCACACAGTGTCGGCCTCTTCAGGCATGCCAAACTCGAATGCCCTCTTCGCACCATGCAAAATTGCAGTGTCATCTTCACGGCAGCTCTTTGAATTCACAAATTAAAAATGACACTTTTTTTTTTCTTTTTTTTTGTTTATAGCCAAATGGGTGTCGCAATTTATGAGCTCACTGTTTGAGCACTGGCCAATCAAATAGGGACACGAGGTGCTCAAATAGTGAGCTCATAAACAATGCATGATGCCCTAGTTGTAGGTAGTTATCTCTTCTATAATGATGGAGGAGTTAAAGGTAATGATCAATGAGGTTACTGCTATTAGATCATATATTAATACACTTACTTCTTTGAATTTGAGCTCAGGCATCATGCAATGTTATTGCTATCATTGCATGCTTGCTGCTGTTGTGCACCATATATTGTTTTATACACATAGAACAATAGATTTGGGGACTTAGAATTATGTTCAATCCTTAGTAATGGTTTGGGGAACTAATGACTTGATGAGTGACTATAGTACCCTAGTTTGCATTATTAGATGCTCTTGTTTAATTTGTGTTCATTTCATGCAAAGATACATGTAAAGGAAAATAAATTTTTGCATCTAAAGATTACATGTATATATAAAAAAAAAAGGTTGTATATACTATACAAGGAAAATAACTTTAAGAAGAAAATGCAAGAGTACATGCATACATAAGAGGATGAACATAAATAATAAAGGTGCCAGACATTGCCTGAAGTGATCAATTTTTGACCCGGGTATGAATCTAGTGTGCCCCTATGTGATCCAGAACCTGCAAAGAAAAGAGAGATGGGGGTTAGATAAAAAATATCTAAGAAATGAATGTCATCCTATTACGAATCCTCATCTACAATTATGCATGTGCATAGTCAAGCCATACACTTCTGAAAGAAAAACCAAGCTCACAGTCTCAATGAAATAAACAGTGTATAAAACAATATAACATTGCATGATGCCCGAGCTCAAATTTAAAATAGTAAGTGTGTTAATGTATAATCTAATAGAAACAACCTCATTGATTATTACCTTTCACTCCATCATTATAGAAGAGATAACTACCTACAACTATATTTCATAATTCCTCCTTTGAAGTATATATATATATATATATATATATATATATATATATATATATATATATATATATATATATATATATATATATGGACATGAGGTGCTCAATCAATGAACTCGTAAACAATGCATGATGCCCTAGCTTGTAGCCCGCAAGCCATGAAGACATTTCCTCATGAAATGATCATAAATGGGGAGTACCACATAGTGAATATCAACAACAAAACAAATAAAGAGAGATCAAACACTTCACACAATGCCTTGAAGGTAATAGAAACAATGCCCTAGCTCTCAAAGCTCGCGGGTCATCAAGCATTTCAAATGAAAAGATGTAAACAATGCCAGTATTAAACAACGAGCTCATGAACAATGTATGATGCTCTAGCTTGCAACCCACGAGCCATCAAGATATTTCCTCATGAAATGATCATAAATGGGGTGTGCCACATAGTGAATATCAACACCAAAAAAAATAAAGAGAGATCAAACACTTCACACAATATATGTTGTTTTATAATATTTTATTAAGACTAAATATATTGTTTTATGAGCTCACTGTTTGAGCACCTCATGTCCCTATTTGATTGGTTGGTGCTCTGTTTGTTATATTAATTCTATTAGATCAAATAGGGACATCAATAATAAAATAATACACATACAGTTTTGAATTTGAGCTCATAAAGATTAACTTTCAGAAGAATATGAATGAATGCAAACATACATAAGTGAATGAACATAAATAATGAAGGTACCAGACATTGCCTGAAGTAATGAAGTGTTGACTCGGGGTTCAATCCAGTATGCTCTTGTATGATCCAAAACCTACAAGGAAGGAAAATATGGGGTTAGATCCAAAGGATCTAAGCAATGCCTGACACCCTATTATTGATCCTCATCTACAATTATGCATGTGCAATGTGAATAAAAACTAAGAGTATTGAATTTTATCATGCAATGTTATTGTTGTCATTGCATGTTTGCTTCTGTTGTGCACCATATATTGTTTTATACACTATTTATTTCATTGAGACTGTGGGCTATTGTAGTTGATTGTATTCTTTTGCGGTCTGATCTATTGTAGTTGCTTCTTTTTTCTTTGAATCATTGTTTACAATTACTTTTGATGCAATATTTTTGTGAAGAACAAGAACAAAATGGTGAACAAGTGTATTTGACAAAGATAAACATGACACATTTTGTTGGGCTGATTGGGTTGGCCAGGTACAATTTTCATTATAGAAGAGATAACTACCTACAACTATATTTCATAATTCCTACTGTGAAGTCATATGTTACTTTAACTATTGGACAATGAGCTGATATGAGTTTCAAATAGATTTGAATAAAAACTAAGAGTATTGAATTTTATCATGCAATATTATTGTTGTCATTACATGCTTCCTACTGTTGTGCACCATATATTGTTTTATACACTTTTTATTTCATTGAGACTATGAGCTATTGTAGTTGACTGTATTCTTTTGGAGTTTGATCTATTGTAGTTGTTTCTTTTTTCTTTGAATCATTATTTATAATTACTTTTGATGCAATATTTGTGTAAAGAACAAGAACAAAATGGTGAACAAATGTATTTGACAAAGATGAACATGCCACATTTTGTTGGGCTGATTGGGTTGGCCTAGTAGCATTTTCATTATAGAAGAGATAACTACCTACAACTATATTTCATAATTCCCTTTGAAGTCATAGGTTAGTTTAACTATTGGACAATGAGCTGATAGGAGTTTCGAATAGATTTGAATAAAAACTAAGAGTATTGAATTTTATCATGTAATGTTATTGATGTCATTGCATGCTTGTTGCTGTTGTGCACCATATATTGTTTTATACACTATTTATTTCATTGAGACTGTGAGCTATTGTAGTTGACTGTATTCTTTTGGGGTCTGATCTATTGTAGTTGTTTTTTTTTTCTTTGAATCATTGTTTACAATTACTTTTGATGTAATATTTGTGTGAAGAACAAGAACAAAATGGTGAACAAGTGTATTTGACAAAGATAAACATGACACATTTTGTTGCGTTGATTGGGTTGGCTTGGTAACATTTACATGGCATGGCTAGATATTAAACAGTGAGCTCATGAACAATGCCAGTATTAAATAGTGAGCTCAAGAACAATGTATGATGCCCTAGCTTGCAGCCCACAAGCCATCAAGACATTTCCTCATGAAATGATCATAAACGGGGAGTACCACATAGTGAATATCAACACCAAAACAAATAAAGAGAGATCAAACACTTCACACAATGCCTTGAAGATAATAGAAATGATACCCTAGCTCTCAAAGCTCGCAGGTCATCAAGTATTCCAAATGAAAAAATGTAAACAATGCCAGTATTAAATAGTGAGCTCATGAACAATCATGCCCTAGCTTGCAGCCCATGAGCCATCAATACATTTCCTCGTGAAATGATCATAAACGGGGAGTACCACATAGTGAATATCAACACCAAAACAAATAAAGAGAGATCAAACACTTCACACAATGCCTTGAAGATAATAGAAATGATACCCTAGCTCTCAAAGCTCGCAGGTCATCAAGTATTCCAAATGAAAAAATGTAAACAATGCCAGTATTAAATAGTGAGCTCATGAACAATCATGCCCTAGCTTGCAGCCCATGAGCCATCAATACATTTCCTCGTGAAATGATCATAAATGGGGAGTACACACATAGTGAATATCAATAGCAACACAAATAAAGAGAGAGCAAACACTTCACCTAATGCATTGAAGGTAATAGAAATGATTCCCTAGATCTCAAAGCTTGTAGGTCATCAAGCATTCCAAATGAATAGATGTAAACAATGCCAGTATTAAACAATGAGCTCATGAACAATGTATCATGCCCTAGCTTGCAGCCTGCGAGCCATCAAGACATTTCCTTGTGAAATGATCATAAACGAGGAGTACGCACATAGTGAATATCAATAGAAAAATAAATAAAGAGAGATCAAACACTTCACACAATGCCTTGAAGGTAATAGAAACAATGCCCTAGTTCTCAAAGCTCGCGGGTCATCGAGTTTTCCAAATGCTAAGATGTAAACAATGTCACTATTAACAATGCTAAGATGTAAACAATGCCACTGAAATTGATTTAATGAGAAGACAAAGCTCAAATGCCAGTGCCCTCTTCCCACATGTGGGTGTTGGCCTCTTCACACACGCCAAACTGGAATGCCCTCTTCACGCCATGCAAAAGTGTTGTGTCATCTTCACGATAGCTCTTCAAATTCACAAGTTACAAATGAAACTTTCTTTTCTTTTTTTTTGGTTTATAACCAAATGGGTGTCACAATTACGATGATATTGTTGCTATTATGACACCATCAGGGGCACTTGCAAAAAACAAAACAAAAAACAAACACAAATTGTAGTGGCATCCCAAATTGGCGTCAAAATTTGACCCCAAATGTTGTAGTGTTTCCACAGACCCATTTTGGAGTTGATATTAATCACTGAGGGGAGATTGTCAAACTAACCAATATTAACACCAATCCTGGAAAAAACAAGTCTAGACTTAGCAGCCATCATAGGATCAACTCAGATGAGTTCACCTCCAAAAGAGGAAGCTAAACCCTTAAAAAACCCCTCATTCCAATATTCAAGGGGAAGCCCAGGAAACCTGACCCAAACAGGGGTAGCCATAAAGAAATTATCAGAGTAGTCCCAGTTAGGAAACCATTTGCAAAAAGCCATAACTGTTCTACCAAACATCCAGTGTCCTCCACATAACACATAGTCTTGATCTTCCTTATTGGAGAAAGAAAAGGAGAGAAAGCCTTTTGGAAGGGCTGCAATATCAACATGGCCTTTCAACGCCCATCTTTTCTTAGCAAATGATCTAGCTGCCTCAATATTAGGATGAGGACTTAGGAACTTACCGATAATGAGAACTCCATAGTCGATACCGATTGATCCACCAAAGAGTTTGGAACAAAAATAGCAACTTCTCCTTCCTGAAGGCACGCCTTAACCGATTCTTTAGAGGAAGGAGTGTTTCTCACCTTTCTAGCTCCCACTAATTCTGACCACTTTTTCAGACTATGAGGGTTGACTTCAGCAACAACAGGGCTGGAGTTGCCTCTTGACCCCACTTGTGGGTCCTTCAAAGAAGTAGCCACATCATTCAACACCTCAAGAGAGGGATAGGTCACTTCCCCTAACACAACTTTACACACAGGGGAAGCCCTAGATGACACTTCCTTCAAGGGGGTACTCGTGACCCTCCTACATGGGGAAATATTCCCCTGACCCAACAAAGAATGATCTGACACCGGTAATGCTAGATCCAAAACTGGTGAGGAAGGCATCCCCAAATCCAAAGACCCTTCCAAACCCACACCAGTACCAGGGCTAGAGCCAGCACCAGCAACCGCTCTGCCATGGCCCCACCTAAAATTTGAACATCCTCTCCTGCTCAAATCCTCTCCCATCCTGCTCTCCCTTCACAGTTATGTTTGGTTCATTGTTAATGTGTTTGGTATTCTAAATTATGAAATCATTGTCTATAAGTGCATTATGTTTCCCCTAAAGGGGGGTGAACATAAATAGACAACTAATAAGGATCAACCAAAATGAGCATTGACTTAGCCAAATATCTAAAAGTTGTAAAGGAAGGAACACACATATCACAACAAGAAAACATGTGGGACATAGAGGTGAAAGAGTGTAACATGAGAAACCATTCAAAGGCGGTCAAATCATGGGCAAAAGGGGTGGAGAGTTCAATAGAAAGGAAAAAGAGGCAAATACAAGATACTTGGATTGTAATAAAGAGAATATAAATAAATATATGATAGAGGAGAAATATAATTATCGGTAGATAAACAAGATATGCTAGAATTGAAAACATAATTCTCAAAGAAAAATTGGAATAGGGAGAAAAAAGTGGTATAAAAGAAAAAAAAAGTTTACGGTATTTAAAAAAAAACTTCAAAAAATTATAATAAAGGAACATAAAGTAATTGTACTCAAATAGCATTGATAACTTACTAGTCAAGCACAGATATTTTCATAAATGAATCAAACTCTGACAATTGGTATATATTGATTAAGATTCAATTTCCACAAGTGATAGAAATGTTATGAAAATCATATACACATCAACAAACAACAAGATTAACTCTATAAAAAATAATGAAGAACTAAACTTCCTTGCCACTCCTTGTTGAGGCTATAATGCACTTCATGAGTGAGAATTCCATCAAGAAGAAAAGCGTTGCAATCCTAAGGTTCTAATAGTCAATGACTTTTTGTCCACTTGATCTTATGGTGATAGTATTTCCATCCACAAACTTGAGCACAAGTTCCCTGGGAAAAACAAAATAACATGGATTCTTACAATTAAAATATTTTCCTACTTTTATATGCTACCCAACCAAAAGATCAAACTACTTTCCCTAGACCCAAAATGTTTCATGTATTTCCCAACCTTCATCCATGCCTACTTATAATAATGTTCCATTTCTATACTCCAATCTTCGTTCCATTCCCCACAATGCTCCAAATATTTCACATGGTGTGTTTAACACTATAAACTTCTCAAGTTGCAGACCAAGCATGATCAAGCATTAACTAGTGTTAAAAGTTGGTAATCTATATCATCAAGGATCTTAACTAAGAGTTGTTAATCTATAAGTTTAAACCTTTACTTTAGGTACTTATAAAGTAAGTTCAAGTGTCATTTGTTATGTGTCTAAGTCCTTGACATACTAATAATCAATTACATATAATAAATTTGGCTTTAAGCATCTTATGACACAAATCAAAGTTTCATAGAGGGTAACAAACAAATCTATTTGTTATTGTTCTAATGATCTAATGAATGTTCAAGAAAATATTATAAAGTATAAGTAATTAGATTTGTATATGTTATAGAGAACATTCTAATTCAATTACTATACTTTCAATGAAAGATTTAGTAAAAGGAAATATATTCTATCTATGTGGTAAAAAATATCTTACCATAAATTTAAAGTACAAAATATTTCATATTCGACTTGAAGCATATATTCAAAGATCTTTAAACATCATAGTACATCTTGGTTCACACTAAAATTAGAATGTACTACTCACGCGAAAGCACACATATAGTTATTAATTGGTCCCTTTTCAACATACAAATTTCAATATAACTCAAATGCATCACCTAAACATAAAACTACAAAAGTGAAACTGAGATCTACAAATGCAAATTATATTTAGCTTAAAGCAAGGTAAACATAAATAATAGACCAAAAAAGGATCAACCACAATGAGCATGGACTTGACCAAATATCTAAAATTTGTATAGGAAGGAACAAACATATCACAACAAGAAAACGTGTGGAACATGAAGGTGAAAGAGTGTAAAATGAGAAACCATTAAAAGGAGGTCAAAACATGAGCAAAAGTGATGGAGAGTTCAATAGGAAAGGAAAAAGAGGCAAATACAATATATTTGGAATATAATAAAGATAACACAAAGAAATATATGATATAGGAAAAATATGATTTCTTAGGAGAAACAAAATGTGTTAGAGTCAAACATGCAATTCTTAGAGACAAACTAGAATAGGAAGAACAAAGTTCAAGTAAGGAGGATTGGAAATATAAGAGAAGAAAGTTGTGGTCCTATTAAACTTGAACTTGTCATGTGATGAGAGTAGAGCACGAAAACTAGATTCTAAGCAGTATGAGTCTTTTAAAAGATTCATATTTGTATCTCAATGAAGAATTAACTAAAATGTAGGAAGAAATAATTGGTTAAATTAATGGCATCAAGGGGTGAAGGTAAATGGGCATGGTTAAAAGATAAAATGATTCCATCGGAAATAAAATTTCAAAAAATGCACAATCAAAAGGTAGAAATAGGAGCTTGTGGAGGTATTTATCCAACTTATGCAACTACTATGGTGAACAATTGCATCATCCATCATATGTGGGTATATTGATATCTTCCTAGTGATTTTGGATGTCCTTACAGGGCTGCTCCTCATACCTTCTATACACATTTCTTGCAACGATCAATAATACTCAAAAAATATATGTCTCGATGGATTGCCAACTCCAACACATAATATTCAATGTGATACCTTGTCATTTCCTCTTGTGGGTGAGTATGTTGTCTTCTTCCTAAAGTCTTGTCAACTTTCTTTTTAGAAAAATCTCTCTAAATGTCTTTGGAGTTGGGTTAATTGAATCTATCGAATTACTTCCTTCTACCCTATTTGGAGTACATTTCCAAAGAACACATTATCAATTCATTTCTTTAATTATCATTATCATCTCTACTTAGAATCCTACTTTGTAGATGAAATTTCTCTACTTACTCTCTATTTTTAGTCCTGACGACCTCCCTAAAGTGATCTTCCCCATCTATATCATCCATAGTTGCCTCTTTTCTATTTACCCTTTGTAGGTACCTAGTTTATTTATCATTTATTTACAAGAACCTACATCATCACACACTTCAGGCTAGCATGAAAGGGGCTATAATGCCACTATAATGTCCCTTTATAGATTAACCAATACAAACAATAGGTTTATGGTATTTAAAAAAACCATATAAATCTTTAATTAAGGAACATAAAGTAAGTGTACTCAAATAACATTACTGTCTAATGTTAAAAGGAAATCCTTATTCTTGCATATTGAAGGAGGCAACGATATGAATTCTAATTCAGCAAATATCAGTTGTGTGTCTCAAGTCTAAGGTGGCCCGCTCCCCTTAAATAATCTTTAAAGAAAGTATCCTAGAAGGAAAAATAAAGTATCGTGGGGGGAAGTTCAAGGGGCGAGAAAGGAAGATACTATTAGATGGTCAGACCTAGAGATTAACAACCTAGAGGAGGAGGATATATTACCCATAGAACTGGAGGAGGTCTACAATATATTCAAGCTAATAAATTAGGATAACTTGATGCTGAAGGGAGAGCTACATATAAAAAATAATCTCTTGGAAAGGATGTTAGATTTAGAAGTTGAGGTTCTATAGGAATTAGATAACGTTCTAGCATTCGATGAAGAGCCATTGAAACCCTATAAAAAATAAAAGCTCTCATTAGGTCTCTACACATCATCAATAGGTTTGTGAAAGCCAGATTGTGGATAAAGTTTAAACAAAAAAGGGGTAGGAAATATTCAAAAAGCCTGCAGAAATTAGATGGTAAGGATCTGGACCAAATAAAGATTACCTCCTTTTCGAATTAGCAGTAAGTGCAAATGAAAAAAAATTTAGTAGTTTCGTAGGTACATTTTGAGTGGTTATCATGATCTAATAATGTCATGCTTGATCATAGGACAAAAGATTGATGTAGTTGTATCATTATCCTTTTAGGAGATTTCAATAATGGAAAATGGAAAATATTTCTTTATCCCTAAAGGAAAAGTTTGAGCAATATTTATAATTTGACAATGTGATGTATTGGTAGATGAGTGGCTTAGTCATACCAACGTTAAGAAATATTATTTAATACAACAATAGGGAGTAGTTAGTTTGGCGGACATACATCTTCATATTCCTTATTCAAAATAAAAAATTAGAACCATTGCATATAGGGATTTAGACATTATTGTTTGGATATAAATGATTTGATCCTATCAAATCATTGAAGGGACTAAATGTGGAGAACACCTGGTTGGGGACATGAAATTATAGTGATGTCCTTTGGTGGCATTTTTAAAATTAGGCAAAAATTATAGTGATTTCCTTTGGTGACATTGTCTTAAATTAAGGTGAGCTTTCGACTAGACACCTTGTACATGTGATGCTACAGGGAGTTAAAGTATAATGACAACCATAATTCTTTGAGGCTTTATCATTTATTTTGTAGGAATTTTTGGTTTTGTTTTATTTTCAATTTTTAGTGTGGGAAATTTCCACCCTCTTCCTTGGTTGGAAAATTTGTCACATATTTTCTTTTCTACAAATGGAGTTGGCTCTTCATTTTCTACTAATAAAGAGCCTAAGGAAAATGACATTCTTAGGTGAAGTTACTCAAGAAAGATGAAGCAGGATAATCAAAGAAGATGTGGATGATGTTGGTGCCTAGAATCATGGGGAAGGAATTCATTCTATCTGACCACAAGTTTAGGGTTAACAGTGATATTCTGGTGACTTTTTTTTCTATACTTTTTGTTATGGGCCTTCCTAAATTAGAGGCTTTGCATATTTGTAAAAGAGTGTTTGATAACAATTTGTCAAGTTACATGGAGAGGGTTGTGGATAATGTGGATGTGAATTTATAGGTTCCTTATCTTGAGGGTTATATCTCTAAAGAGGGGGACAAGAATTTGATGGATTTGTAATTTCCGAAGATGCCTATTCTAACATTAAGTGATGGTAGGGGTTTTGAGAATTGTAAATCCGTAATAGTTAAAAATATGGAACTTTTACTACTTGATGTGTTAGATTAGAAGAGATCACAGGATTTAATTGGTGGATGACCTATCTTATTGGGGAAGGGTTTTCTCATCCTCACTTAAGACCAAAAATAGTAGTTGGAGTGAAGTTGGAGAAGAAGAATTCCATATGTAGAACAAGTTTCAATCTAAAGAAGAAGGAGAAGACTCAACATGGAAAGGAAAGGAACACCTCGGGTAATTATTTTTCTTCGTCACCTCATATTGAGTTCTATTCTACAGATGGAAGGTCAAGGAAGGTATGTCGCAGAAGCAAAAAATTGGGAAGCTTCTTGATGCCAATCTTAGTGGTATGATGAAAGTCTATATGGCTAAATTTGAGTGCTTGGACACAATATAAAAATTCTTTGTAATTTTGGCTATACTTGTATGAAGTGTATCTACCTATTGAAGCTCAGATTTTCATAAACATGTTTTATTATCCTATGTGGCTCTATAGACTAAAAATGGCTTTAATATAGTACTTAATTATACTTTTCAGTAATACAATCTTTCACTTTGACCTTTCATTAATAAAATAAACAAGAAAAAAAAAATTGAAGAAAGAAAGACGATTTATTAAAGGTGAAATCAAATAAAATTACACCTAAAAAGAAAATCAAGGAATAATAAAACTAACAAAATTTTTAAAACCAAAGAAAACATAATCTTAAAAGAAAAAAAAAACATAAACTAATAAAACTAACTAAAAATTAAAAAGGAAGGTCTACTTATTTACTAAATAGTCTCAATTTCTCATTCTTTTATAAGGTTTGATTTTTGGACTAAATTTTAAAATGATTTGTTATCACCATAACATAATATTCAAAGTTGTCCTAAAATATTTTTTATTAATAGTTAACAAATCAATTTACAATTATTATAGGCTACGATAGGTAGTTGAAATAAAATAATACACCTAGACATATGTACAAGGAAACCACAAGAAAGTTGAAAGAAATTGTCACTTCATCCAATGAATCACTCTTTTACTTGGACTAAATTTATTACAATCTTTAAATTACATCACTTAACACTTGATATTTTGGATTTGACACATTGATTGATATTGTAATAGTTTATTATTTAGTTAAAAGTAGATTACTAAAATCAAAGAGAAACTAAATCCCCCACAAAAAATCTATTGTTAAAATTATTTGTAAATTGTAGATTCTATCCATGATAGGGAAGAGGGGATGATTTAAATTATTCTTTTGTTTGTTAAGAAAATTGGTGCTCAATCTTGCAATAATAAAAGGGTACTGTAGACACCTAAAAATCCTTTAGAAAATAAAGTATTTTTATTTTCTGAAAAATCTCTGATGACATCATCATTTATTAATTAATTATTTATTTAATTAATTAATTTATTTTTATGTTATTAAATCCCTTTTTCTTAATTAAAAATATTTAATTAAGAAATCCCTCCCAAAAATGTTTAAATCTTATTTAAACATTAATCCCCTATTTATTAATTATTTTAATTAATAAATTGACCAAAAATCCCCCAAAAAATAATTAATTTATTTTTTGACCAAAACTTGGCCAATTTCCTTAAGACCACTAACCTCTTCCAAAATCTTCTAATCCCTTCTTAATTTCGATTAAAAGGCTAATCCCACCTTTTCTAACCCTAATCTCAACTCAAAATATTTAATTAAGATTAAATATTTAATTTTCATATTTATTGAAAATATTTCAATAAATTTTCCCAAACTTAAGCTTTTGGAATGAATAAACTTTTATTCCATAAAACCTAAGAGAATTCTAGACTCTTCTAGAAACTTCTCAACCCAACCTCTTCACCCATCCTAATCCTAAAATCCCCTAATCCTAATCCTAATCCCCTTTCTAATCTTGTCACATTCCATTAGCAAAAGGTTTACCAAAACTTATGCTAACCTCCTCTTAGTCATCCTCCTTAGTCAACAAAGATGGCCACCTCTTGGCCACCTCTTGCAAATGCATTTAAGGATGCATTTAAGCCTTCCTTATCTTTCTTACATGCATTCATTATGCATTTAAGACCTTCTTATCCCTTCCTTGCCACCTCTTGGCCTTGGGCACATTTACCAAATTGTGCACATGCCCTCAAACTTTCAACTCAATCCTCCCTTGACACTTGTCAGGACACTTGTCCTTGACTCAACCCTAACCTTAGCCCTAACTCTGACTCATCCTTTTTAACCAAGCCCTTCCCTTTTCCTATAAATACCCTCACTTCCTAAGGCAAATCATCTCTCAACTCTCAAACTCAATAGCAAAGTTATAATGCCATTTTCATTTTAGCATAAGCATAAGCTCATCTTTTTTAGATCATTTTCAAGCTTAAATCACATCTAAATTAGCTTAAATGGATTAACATAGATTCATTTTTTGTTTTAATCTTAGTTCATTTATTTAGCTTTGCATATTTGTGTGTTCTTGAGCCCTTTGAGGCAAAATAGGTTCCTCATACCTATTTTGTGTCATTTTGGGTCTTCTTGATCCTCAAATCATCCTACTTTGCATGCTCCAAGTGCTTGAGTTTGCACACCCACATCCCTCTATATCTAAGCATATCAAACGGTGCATGGGCGCATCCGTTTTAAGCTTAAACTGAGGTGGCTTTGATTTTAGTTTGTTAACTTTTGAATTTGATTTGATTATATGCTATGACATTTGTTTGTCTTTGGCCTTCAAAACAGGTTTAGGTGCACTCTCAAATCCTAGTCTACATTCTGGCACGCCCGGTGGGACCCACTTCACGGGTTCTTTGCAAACATTCTGATGGGTTTTAGACCATTTTCAGATTTTTCAAGCTTATAGGTGGACGGAGCACTTCGATCCCTTCTTCTTCTTCTTGTCTATATTCTTCTTCCTCTTCTTGTCTATATTCTTCTTCTATTCCATCTCCTTCTTCTTCTTCTTCTAGCAAGGAGGTCATGGCCATTTTTTTTCAAAAATAATAATAAAATCCATAAGGAAGCAAAATCATACACACCTTATTTTAGTGCTTAAAATGAACCCCCAAATCATTCTTGAATGCATTAAGGACTAAAATTTGCAAAATTTGTTCTAACAAACAAAACAAAAAAATTAATCAAGGCATTTGCATCCTTGCAACATCAAGGATTTTTAACAATGCATTCATGCAAAGTAGGAATGATCATATCTTTTTGGGCATAAAAAGAACATCAAATCTGCATTCAAACGAGTCAAAACAAAATCTTGAATGAAGCTAAAAGGAAGAACTTAGGTCCTAAGTGTCATTGTCAATTTGAAAAGCAAACCAAATCTCGAATGCACTAAAGGAACAAACAACTCTATTCCCTATCTCGTTTCAAATTCCAAAGCAAGCAAACAAATTCAATCTTGAGTGATCTAAGGGACAAAACAAAGCTTTTTCAAAGTTCTTAAATCAACTCGCTAATCAAATCTTGAATGCACAAAAGGAAAGAACTTGCAACCGTTCAAAGCATTTACATTTTGAGGAAAAGAACAAATCAAAAGCTAAACACAAGTGTCTTCATTTCAAAGTTCAAACAAACTTAATCAAATTTGGGAAAATGAACAAAATCTGCTTGATGTGCATGTAGGAGTTTTTTTTTTTTAAATTCTTGCATAATCCTTGTTAGAGTAAGCAACGTGGAACTTTTGAACTTGGACAAGTTCACTTGTTCTACTTTTAGCGAGGCCTGTCCAAGGAGAAGCGCTTCCTCCTTGGAGAACGACCTCAAACCGGTATCCCCCCCCGGCCAGTATACAAATAAGTGAATACCAAAAGAATCACTTACATCTCCTAATCGCCGGGCGTTCGTGCCAAACACGTGTCTGGGGATGGTAAACATTCCTCTCCCCCAGCATAATTGGCAAGGCTCTTAAGTGAGTCACGGATGATCAGCATAACCGGGTATGGAGACTCCACGGAATCATTAGCAACCTGATAAACTAGAGGCTACCCTATCTACATCCGAAAGTATCAAAATCCTTGTGCAAGGACCGATTCCAAGGGGTTTACCAGGTCGCCTCAAGATTACTCACCATTTGTATTCCCTTCTGGGGGATACCAAGCTGTGGGCAAGCGATTTTGATACTCACCTTCCTTAGGTAGATCTGTTTGAAGTGCTTGATAGTCAAAGACTCCGTGAAAACACTTGTTGAAACATACACTTTCAAAGCTTTGTCAGAGTCAGTTGCCTTTGTTTGTATCCCGCAGGGTTGCTTTGTCCCTTGCGGAGATTGCTTTGACTTTAAACCTTTTCCATTGGAAACCTTTGCCTCAAAATCAGAAACCTCTTTTCCAAGAGATGCCCAGCAAGAACAAACATCCTAAAGCAAAGTTGCCCAAATCCCAAGCCTATCAAGAGCGAAAAGTTATCAAGAAGAACACCAAGAGCTATCAAGCCATTATCCAAGCAAACCAAGCAGAAGAGAAGTCCCAAACCAGACTTGAGAACATTGCCCATAACGCCCGCATCAAACAGTTCGCCTTCCGTTTTCGAGTTAACCATCGTTTCATCAACCTTGAGCCAGAAAATTAGCCAATCCTTGTTCATGTCTTGTTCCATCTTCAGATCTTGAAATCTTGTCTCAAACAGCTTTGCATCTTAGTTTCATCCTAGTTTCATCCTTTGCATCAGCATCAAAACCTTAGTTGCATTTCAAAACATCATAAAGTTGCATTTGCATTCGTCTTCCTACCAGCATTCTAGAATCAATCCTTGTCATTTGCATTATCCCTTTAGATAAAGCATTGTCCCTTCATCCTTCAATACCTTTTCCACCAGCATCCACCCATCAGCTTTCCATATCTTTCCAGCAGATCCATCATCCTTTGTTCCAAATCCAGAGATCCACCAACACTTAGTGTTCTACCTTTTTGAGTTGTTCCTATCCCATATCCAAGATCAGAGACCATCATCTTCTTTTTTGGCACAACGTGTTGTCATAAAGAAATCAAACCTTGTCCTTGCATAGCCATCATCTCGAGCAAGAGATTGGAGTGCATTGATAAGAAACTTGTTGACCGAAGATCATCAGTCTATCTTAGGTTGACCCCATCATATCTCTGATCCTCCATTTGGGAAAAACAGCAGCTCATTTGTTGACCACTCAGTAATCTTTCACCAGCTTTCCACCAGCAACCTATCTTTCCTCCACCATCTTGATCCATATCAGTTCCATCCAGCTTCCATCATCGCCATCTTGATCCATCCTTGCATTGCATCCTAGAAAGTCATCATCTTTAGAAGTTCATCAACTTTGCATCCATCAACATCTTTTAGCCAAACATCTTGCATCCATTTAGCACTTGCATCTCCATGCCTGTTGAGACCAGATCTCAGAAAAGAAGAAGCATGAATCCTTATCCACCAACAACCTCATCCGATCCCAACCTTTTCACCAATGCCATGATGACCTACAATCCCCAGATCCAAGCCAGTAACCCATGTGAAGATCCAAACATCCCTTCATCCCCGTTGGCAATCCAAGCATTCGCAAATCCTCCAGAAAGCCCACCAGCAACCAATGCCCTTGTACCACAACATCAGCAAAGCATGTTTGCCCACTATCTACCAGAAAGTACCTCCATCCCACCATCTCTCTATCCACGCATCCCCATCAAAACAATCCAAGTTCCAGCACAAGCATATTCTCCATTTCCCGATCCTATCATGCAAACATCCCAAGAGCTTTCCACCATTCCCCTTTTCTTGCAAGGAAGCCTCGCCAGTCCCACAACACAAGCTGCAGCACCATCTGCTCCATCTCATACCCCTTTTGCTTCATCATCTACTATGGCTGCCCAAGCCCAAATCCAACACTTAACCCAAAGTCAGCTTCCACCTCTCACACAAGCTTTTACACCAAAAGCTTCGCCACCATCCGCAAGTCAAGCAACGCCTTTCACCATCAAAGGAGCACCGTCACCCTTCACCCCCCAAGCACCTGTACCTTCTTCTTTGGGGTTAGCGCAATCGCTCCCCATTCCAACCTCATCTTTCTCTTGGGTGTTTCCTTCATTTTCCTCCTCACAAGCATCCGCTCAACCACAACCTCAACAAGCTCCTTTCTCTCAACCATCATTCGTGTCCCAAGCTCCCGTTGCTCCTACCATTCCATCATCCGCTGCAGTGCACCCTAACACAAGCTCTCAATGGGGCCTTACGCAAGAAGAAATGAAGGCATGGGGGATCCCATCTCAATCCCCTACATCTATGGTTGCAAGTCAACAAACCGCCTTCGCCCAAGCAGCACAGCAGCAACTACCCCAACCACCGCCAGCTTCAAGCTATTCGTCCCAAATCCCAAATACCTTCCAGCAAGTTACACCACCTCAACAGCCAACTTTCCCCAGCTATCTTACCCCATCACCCTTTGCTTCTAGCTTTCCCGCATCTGTTCCACCTCTAAGTAACGCAGGCATGCACCCAGCTTATATAAGCCACACCCAAAGCCAACCTCAGCAACTACCACCATCATACCCGCAAGCAGCATCGTTCCAACAGCCTCCCCCACAGCAACCACATGTCCCCTTTCAGCAAACACCCATCATTCCTCAACAACAGCAAGTCCCTTGCTATCAGCCTCAGCAACAAATCCCTATCATCCCCCAGCAACAACAAGTTCCCACCCATCAGTTACAACAGCAAGGTCCAAATGTCCAATATCAGCAAGCAGTCCCACAACAACCGCCAATTCAACAACAGCAAGCAGCCCAACAACATCAAGAGGTTCCATATCATTTACCACAATATCCCCCTATGCCACACCAGCAATATCCCCAGCAACCATTGCCCCAAAATCAGTTCCAACCCATTTATCCACAGCAAATGCCATATCTAGTTCCACAGCTTCCATCACAAACAGAAGTTCCAGTTCCCTCGCCACTCAATGCTGAGTGGGAAGCAATGAAAAATGCTCTAAAAGAGCTACAAAGTGGAACAGAGAATAAAACATACAAGTTCGAAGAGGTGTGCTCATATCCCTTCGATCGGTCCATAGCAACTATCCCTTTCCCCAAGCATTTTGAGATGCCCAAGTTCGACAAGTATCGGGGGAAAGGAGATCCAGTAAACCATATCAAAGAGTTTTACATGACGTGCCAAGAAGTGGCTTACAGTGATAACTATCTCCTGCGCCTGTTTCCCAAAAGCTTGGGAGGAACTGCTGTTGAGTGGTTTTACAAAATACCACATGGGACAATAAACACCTTTGCTGAACTCTCTGAGAAGTTCATTACACACTATGCCCATAATGTGGAGAATGAGTTGTCCTTGCTAGACCTATGCAACTCAAAACAGAAAGACGGAGAAAGCCTTGCAGAATACTTGCAAAGATGGTAGAATCTTACAACTAGGTTATCATATCAGCCGCCAGAGAAGCATCTAACAAAGATCTTCATTGATAACCTGCATCCAAAGCTATCCCATCACATACGAATGAACTGTCTCCAGACATATCAAGACATCAAGAGCAAAGGCATAGGCATCGAGAAAGCTCTCCTAGACGAAGGCACTATTCGTCACTTCAAGGATGATTCCAAGAACAAACCCAACAATGATAAATCCCGTTACTGGAATCGTAACAAGAATGTTGTTACAGATGGAGCCACTGACACTAAAAATGTACAATTCATTGTGGCTAGTCCTACACCAGCT
Source organism: Chamaecyparis obtusa (assembly GCA_027943335.1). Taxonomy (NCBI): domain Eukaryota; kingdom Viridiplantae; phylum Streptophyta; class Pinopsida; order Cupressales; family Cupressaceae; genus Chamaecyparis; species Chamaecyparis obtusa. Next base: position 97,049 of record BSBK01007266.1, read on the forward strand.
CAAACATACCAACCGCCACAAGCGCCCATCTATCAGCAACCCCCAGCTCCTGCATATCAAGCACCTATTTATCAGCAGCCTCCTCAAGCTCATCAACCACCCGTGCAACAGTATCAGCAGCAATACCAACAGCAACAGCCAGCACGTCAGGGCAATCCTGTTAACGCAGTTAACGTTGCCCCAAGGCAGAACAAACCCAACAATCAGAACAATCCAAAGAGGACTTTCACACCTTTGGGTGAGCCTCTGGATCAGATCTTTTATCGGCTAGCCAAGGCAAATATGATCACATATCCGTCCATCCCACAGAAGGATGACAACGCACCAAAGTCTGATTGGTATAAAGAACATGAATACTGTGATTACCATCGTGTGAAGGGGCACACAACATTGAAGTGCATGCGGCTTAAGCACTATATCCAGGATCTCATCGATCGCAAGGAAATTCAGGTCGATGCACCAACTCAAGCTTCACCCAATGCCGGTTTGCAAATATATCAAAATGTGTTCCCTCAACACGATGCCGGGAAGAATCAAGCCAGCGCCAATCAGCCCCAAAATCGTGGCAAAGGCAAGCAAGAAGATCACACAGCGGCCTACATCAACTATGACAAGTATGTCGGATGCATAACTCAAGTTGAGCCCATCCAAGATGAGCCCACCATCAATACCATCCACGTCAGAGGGCCGGATCGACAATGTGCTGCAACTACCCGCAGTGGTAGGATAACTGTTGCCAGTGCTCCTCCGAGATCAGCTGCTCCTCCAAGGCCAACATCTACTGCATCCACAGCACAGTCTAACACCAGGCCAGCATCAAATGCACGCGCAACACAACATAATGCACCAAGAGCACAATACAATATCATAGAGCATCTTGGGAACATGCCAGCCCAAATATCTATCTTGGATTTGCTCCGCACATCACCCATCCATCAGGAGATCCTGGACAAAGCTCTAAAAGAAGGTCATGTCCCCACGGACATTAACACAACTCAGTTTGAAACTCTTGTGGGACACCTATCTGCAGCATGTGCCTTATCCTTCAAAGAATCTGATATACCAGATGTCGCTCCTGACCATACTCTCCCTCTCCGCATTGCTATCATGGTCAGAGATTTCAACATCAAACGAGTTCTAGTAGGTAATGGCTCAGCCCTCAACTTGTGCACATTAAAATTCATCAAGAAGATCGGGTTCACGGAGGCCAACATACAACATGAGCGAATCACTATCAAAGCATATGATAACTTGGAGCGTACCTCTGAAGGTACTATAACTTTGCCTATCCAGCTAGCCCCAGCAACGCAAGATACTCTCTGCCACGTTGTTGATCTTGACCTACCGTTCAATATCCTCCTTGGTCATCCATGGATCCATTCCATTAAGGCCGTACCATCTACTTACCATCAGTGCATCAAGTTTCCACATCAAGGCACTGAGGTTACCATCCACGCTGACCCTAACCCCTTCGCATACTGCCTTGCGATGGAAGCATCTTTCCCTCATTCTACTCATTGTCCTGGAACCGATATTGGTACTTCTATTGCTAGCTCATCCCGATCCCATCGCGATCCAGAGACCATCCTTTCTTCCACCTTATCATCCATCAAGATCAACAACCAGGGTTGTGGCGAATATAGCCTCAGTGATGCATTTGCTGTAGGAGCTCTTCCACGTGATCCACATACTCAAGGGCGCCCAAGTTGTCAAAACAAGCATGTTAAGGAACATCATAAGCTCAAGCAGATAGGAAATATGACTTTTGAGTCTCATGGTACCATCAACAGCAAAGAAATGGATCCAGATATTAACAAATGGTTATACAAAGATCCCCCATCACGTGACACACAACTTCTTGAGTACTTCAAAGAGAAATATCCAATCCCCTTCAAAAATGTCACAGAACACTATAACTATCAAGGTGGTGGTCTAGGACCACAAGAGGACAGAAATTTGTTTCCTATCATACCATCCCAAAATCTAGAACAGCAAGGACTTGGCTTTAATACCTCTCGCCTGCTTGAACAAGAGCCCAATACCACAACTGCGGGCACTAACATGACCAACGTGAACTTTTCGAATAGCCGGGATGACCTCGTGGAAATCGAAGACATCCCCGAAGAGAAAGACATCCGATCCTACGATGATATCTTTGCCGACGACACCCTCCTGGGGACTTCTGTCCTCCAACAACTCTCCATTAACCTCATAGATCTTCCCCTCACAAACCCCGACCTCATAGATTGGGACCAACCAAGCATCGCACACATCGACGAGTTCCAAAGCGCACAAGCACTCCTAGAATTCATGGGGGCATCAGGTCCAGCAAGCAATCAGGATTCAACATCAACCTCTGTCTATCGGCTTCACCCAGAAGGATATTTTGGGGAAGAGGCAAGCTTTAGTCGCAAAAATGAAATAGCAAAAGAACATCATGAGTCTTTATGTGAAAACCCCCTTGGGGCACATTCTGATTCCAAAATAGTAAAAATAAAGGGCGTATCTTCTAGTGAAAACCTGGCAATTCAGGCGCTAGAAGATGAAGCCTTGCCTCTTCCCCCTATCCAAGATTATAGACCAGAGCAGTCGCCGATCATCATAGAGGAAACCAAGCCAATCAACTTGGGAACAGAAGAATGTCCAAGGATCACCTACATTGCAGTCAACCTAACAGAAGGAGAAGAAATCACTCTCAGTGCCTTGCTCAAGGAATCCATTATCAACTTTGCATGGTCATACGCCCACATGCCTGGGCTTGATCCAAACCTTGTTGTTCATCACCTATCAGTAGATCCAAACGTCAAGCCAGTGAAGCAGAAGCTAAGGAAAATGCATCCAAAGGTAGCATTGCTCGTCAAAGTAGAGCTTGAGAAGCTCCTCCAAGCTAAGATCATCAGAGCAATAGATTATTCAGAGTGGATCTCTAACATGGTGCCAGTCGCAAAGCCTTCTGGCGACATCAGAATCTGTATTGATTTCAGGGACTTGAACAAGGCATGTCCTAAGGATGACTTCCCATTGCCAAACATAGACATGCTTGTAGACCTCACAGCGGGTCATGAGATGTTATCATTAATGGATGGCTTTTCCGGCTACAACCAGATTCATATAGCGGAAGCAGATCAACATAAAATAGCATTCACAACCCCATGGGGTACCTTCTGCTACAACATGATGCCATTTGGGCTAAAGAATGCAGGAGCAACATATCAGAGAGCAATGACAGCAATCTTCCATGACATGATCCACAAGATTCTTGAAGACTATGTGGATGATATCCTTGCAAAATCCAAAACAAGAGATGAGCACCTCGACATCCTAGAGCGTGTATTTGATCATCTGAATCATTATGGCTTAAAGTTAAATCCTAAGAAATGTGTCTTCGGCGTAACATCTGGCAAGCTTCTAGGCTTCATTGTCTCTAGATGAGGCATAGAGATCGATCCTAAAAAGGTAAAAGCAATAACAGAGATGCCTCCACCAAGAAATCTCAAACAGCTCAGAAGCCTACAGGGCAAGCTTCAATCAGTTCGGCGATTCATCTCTCAGCTAGCAGATAAGTGTCAACCCTTCTCACATCTCTTATGCAAAGACACCAACTTCAAGTGGGATCCCATATGTCAAAGAAGCTTTGATAAGCTCAAGGAGTATCTAGCTAATGCTCCAATCCTAGTACCACCAGTTTCAGGATGCCCACTCATCCTTTACATCTCAACAACAGCTACAGCACTAGGGGCACTTCTAGCACAGCATGATGATGAAAATAGAGAACGAGCTATCTACTACATCAGTCGCACTCTTGTGGGCTATGAGCTTAACTATTCACCCATGGAGAAAGCATGCTTAGCAGTGGTCTTTGCCACTCAAAAACTTAGACATTACATGCTTAGCCACACAATCAAGCTCATATCAAAGGTGGACCCTCTTAAGTATCTGTTATCAAGGACAACCCTCACAGGCCGTATGGCAAAATGGGTCATGTTACTCAGCGAATTTGACATTCAGTATGTAGATCGCAAAGCAATCAAAGGGAAAGTCATTGCCGATCAACTAGCAGAAGCACCACTGGTGGATGCCTATCCACTAATCATGGAATTCCCTGATGAACACTTATGCATGATTGAAGAGCAGCCCATGTGGAAACTATACTTTGATGGTTCCAACACATCCCATAGCTCTGGGGCAGGAATCCTATTCGTCACACCTCAAGGTGACTATATTCCAAAATCATTCAAGTTGGGATTCCCCTGTACCAACAACATTGCAGAATATGAGGCACTCATCTTAGGTCTCAAAACAGCTATCCAATGGAACATCACAGAACTACAAGTTTTTGGAGATTCACAGCTCATTATCAAGCAAGTCCTTGACGAGTATCAGACAAAGGATGACAAATTGCTACCCTACAAGCAACTGGTGGATAAACTGAAAGAGCATTTCCTACATCTACAATTCAATCAGATCCCAAGGCTTCAGAACAAAGCAGCAGATGCAATGGCAACCATCGGATCCTTATTGGAAATACCACGAGATGCATCACAGTATGAATTTCTAGTCGAGCAGCTACATTCACCAGCTTATGAGAACACCGATGCAAACATGGTGTGTGTCTTGGTTGGTCCCCAATCCCCATGGTACCACGAAATCCATGCATATCTAAAAAATGGTATCATATCTCCCCATCTCACCAATAACCAACGCCAAAACCTTATTCGCAGAGCTTCCCGCTACACTCTTGTAGCCAACACCCTATATCGTCGTGGGTATCACAATGTCCTATCTAGATGTTTAGACTCAAACGAGGCTGTCCTGGCCTTACAAGAAGTTCACGCTGGAATTTGCGGTGCCCACACGAGTGGCATGGTTCTAGCAAAGCAGCTGCTTAGAGTTGGGTATTATTGGCCAACAATGGAACATGATGCATGTGAATTTGTCAAGAAATGTCTCCCATGTCAACAGCATGCCAATTTGATACATGCACAGCACAGGATCTACAGCCTATTGCACCACCGTGGCCTTTTTCATGTTGGGGCCTCGACCTCGTTGGCTTGATCACCCCCCTCTCTTCGGATGGACACAAGTATATCATAACAGCCACAGAGTATTTTACCAAATGGGTTGAAGCGATTCCGCTCACCCTTACTACTGGCATCCAAATATCCAAGTTCATCCTCTACCATATCATTTGCCGCTTCGGCATACCATCTACCATTTTCACAGACCATGGCACACCTTTTGAAAACCAGCATGTGGATGATCTATGTGCCAGACTCCACATCCATCACCGTTTCTCCAGTCCATATTTCCCTCAAGGAAATGGCCAAGCTGAGGCAACTAACAAAACTATCTTGAAAATCCTCAAGAAGGTTGTCAATGATTCTGGTCGTGACTGGCACCTCCAAATCAATCCTGCCCTTTGGGCCTACCGCACTTCTTATCGCACTCCCACAGGCACCACCCCATACTCTCTTGTATATGGTGCTGAAGCCGTTCTACCGATCGAGGTTGAGCTCCCATCCTTGCGCGTCTCCATGAAGAACTATACAACTGATGAAGACTATCGTGTGGCCCGGCTCACACAGCTAGATCTGCTAGATGAAAAGAGACAGCAAGCCTACGATCACCTGGTTGCATACCAGAATCGACTCAAAAGGAGTTATAACAAAAAGGTCCATCCTAGACAATTCCAAGTCGGTGACATGGTTCTTAAAGAAAATCAGAAGGTCCTAGCAAATAGAGAAAAGAAAGGCAAGTTTGAGCCTACTTGGTTGGGCCCCTATGTTGTCACCGCATCCTTTGGCTCCGGAGCCTATCAGCTATCAACACCAGAAGGCGAGCCCTTGAATGATCCTATTAACATCATCCATCTGAAGAGGTTCTATGCCTGAACCTGAACCAGCAACATCAGAAAATCCAAAAAACATTCAAAAAAGCAAAAAAGCAAAAAAAAAGCAAAAAAGCAAAAAAGAAAAGAGAAAGAGAAAATAATCGTCCAACGGTGAAAACTTGGCAATTCAAGCGCCTTGGACAAGTATGTTGGTGAAAACCTGGCAAACAGGCGCCAACATAGTAAACTGAGCTATTTATCTATACAGTAGTCCTTTCAGTTACCGTCCTCCTCCTCCATCCATAACAGATCTCCCAGCAGTTCCATCTCCCCTATCTTCCACGCATTCAGCTCCCATCTTCCTCCAACCCATCTGCAATCCATATTTTGTTCCAAAGCTTTGTACCATATCTTGTACCATATCCTTTTCCCTTTCCTGTACAGCGCATTCCTCTCTGTATTTATCCTTCTTGTCTCCGTCCTAGTGAGAGTCCCGCTGAGTGTGATCTTCCTATCCCCAATCCTGAGCTTCTGTACATATCCCTTGTGCATATCGTTCCTCCTTGTTGTACATAACCTTTGTCCATCCTGCAACAGCATTTGATCAAATATCTTGTCCCATCCCCAGCCTCAGAAAATTTGTAGTCCCACTCGGGCCTTGTGCTTCAGCAACATCAATTGTCGACTTATCCTTGCTTATCCTGACTATTCCTTGAACTTCAGCTTTTGCCAGCGAACAACTACACTTATTCTCTCACCAACTCATGGGTCCTTGAGGATATATCGTTCCTCCTGTCTGACCTAATCTTCCATCCCGGTCCTTGAGGATATATCGTTCCTCCTGTCCGACCAATCTTCCCACCATCAATCAAACCTAATCTCTCTCCTTGGCAAAGGATGTCTTTTTGGAGTTATCATTTTGATCTTGGAATTTTGTCCTTTGGGTCTTGTTAATCTTTTTTGGCTTCTCATTATCCCACCAGGGTCACCACGATTCATTATATCACGGTGTGCTGTGTGTGCGGATAATCTGGGGCAAGGTCTTTTGATCTTTCGCTTCTGCCTGTGAGTCAGTTGTGTGTTTGTGGTTCCTTCAGCATCGGTTCCACCATGTCGCCTCTGCGCTTCATGTGTGATGTTGGGGCAACCCTGTGTGTTTGTTTAGCGTCAGTCCTCGTCAGTCCTCTGCAACACTGGTGACAAGGCCTCGTGATCCCAGTATCCTTGGCAGGTCTCTAGCATTGCTATATTAAATCTAGGCTGTGCATTCCCGTTTGCACTTGGAGCTATCTGGTCCCTTGCATTTATCATATAGATTAATCTTTGCATACAGCTGCATCTTGCATCTTGCATTTCCATCTCATCTTGCATATCATCCATATTTGTTCTTAGAAGTGAGGTTATTTATCTCCCCTTTCTTCCTAGGCCCTTCCTTTCTCGTCCTGCCGGGCACACTCTGTCCCAGGGCGTAATCCCTCTTTCTCCTTGTCCCAGTGGGCGCATCTTCCATGATTTTGTCCCACCGGGGCATGTTCCTCTTTCTTCTAGTCCACCCGGGTGTCGTACCCTCTTCTTCTAATTCTAGCATTGGGCATCTTATTTTCTTGTCTTTGAAGCCATGCCACTTGCGGCATCGCATCAAAGAGGGGCAAAATGTAGACACCTAAAAATCCTTTAGAAAATAAAGTATTTTTATTTTCTGAAAAATCTCTGATGACATCATCATTTATTAATTAATTATTTATTTAATTAATTAATTTATTTTTATGTTATTAAATCCCTTTTTCTTAATTAAAAATATTTAATTAAGAAATCCCTCCCAAAAATGTTTAAATCTTATTTAAACATTAATCCCCTATTTATTAATTTTTTTAATTAATAAATTGACCAAAAATCCCCCAAAAAATAATTAATTTATTTTTTGACCAAAACTTGGCCAATTTCCTTAAGACCACTAACCTCTTCCAAAATCTTCTAATTCCTTCTTAATTTCGATTAAAAGGCTAATCCCACCTTTTCTAACCCTAATCTCAACTCAAAATATTTAATTAAGATTAAATATTTAATTTTCATATTTATTGAAAATATTTCAATAAATTTTCCCAAACTTAAGCTTTTGGAATGAATAAACTTTTATTCCATAAAACCTAGGAGAATTCTGGACTCTTCTAGAAACTTCTCAACCCAACCTCTTCACCCATCCTAATCCTAAAATCCCCTAATCCTAATCCTAATCCCCTTTCTAATCTTGTCACATTCCATTAGCAAAAGGTTTACCAAAACTTATGCTAACCTCCTCTTAGTCATCCTCCTTAGTCAACAAAGATGGCCACCTCTTGGCCACCTCTTGCAAATGCATTTAAGGATGCATTTAAGCCTTCCTTATCTTTCTTACATGCATTCATTATGCATTTAAGACCTTCTTATCCCTTCCTTGCCACCTCTTGGCCTTGGGCACATTTACCAAATTGTGCACATGCCCTCAAACTTTCAACTCAATCCTCCCTTGACACTTGTCAGGACACTTGTCCTTGACTCAACCCTAACCTTAGCCCTAACTCTGACTCATCCTTTTTAACCAAGCCCTTCCCTTTTCCTATAAATACCCTCACTTCCTAAGGCAAATCATCTCTCAACTCTCAAACTCAATAGCAAAGTTATAATGCCATTTTCATTTTAGCATAAGCATAAGCTCATCTTTTTTAGATCATTTTCAAGCTTAAATCACATCTAAATTAGCTTAAATGGATTAACATAGATTCATTTCTTGTTTTAATCTTAGTTCATTTATTTAGCTTTGCATATTTGTGTGTTCTTGAGGCCTTTGAGGCAAAATAGGTTCCTCATACCTATTTTGTGTCATTTTGGGTCTTCTTGATCCTCAAATCATCCTACTTTGCATGCTCCAAGTGCTTGAGTTTGCACACCCACATCCCTCTATATCTAAGCATATCAAACGGTGCATGGGCGCATCCGTTTTAAGCTTAAACTGAGGTGGCTTTGATTTTAGTTTGTTAACCTTTGAATTTGATTTGATTATATGCTATGACATTTGTTTGTCTTTGGCCTTCAAAACAGGTTTAGGTGCACTCTCAAATCCTAGTCTACAGGTACTATTTATACCATCCTAAATTGTAAGCACCTATAATTTGATGCTCAATCACACCCCATTTTTGTGTTCTCAAGATTTCATATTTGTTATGCTTGATCCAATAACCTATCTCCTCCATTTCAAGCATCTTTTCCTCCTTTGTAACACCTCATTCAAATTTTGGCCTATTTCCTCGAGTATGGAATGCCCTGAGTGATTTGGTCCCCAAGATTTGGGCTCAAATTCAAATGGGTGGCCTATAGTGGTGCTTTAGCGAGATATTGGAACCCGTGTTGAACTCCTCTAATTTTTTAAACTATAAATGTCATGAGATGTATAAAAGTGGCCCATCTCTCCTCATTTGGACATCCACAAACAAGAATTCAAGAATCAAGATCAAGATTTCATATGCGCTCTCAAGATTTGCAAGAAAGTCCAAGATCTAGCATTTTCCAAGCATGCAAGGTATCCTTGATGGCATTCTTCTCTATTAGATAAAGCTTCTCTCCCATGATGGCCAAGTATAGGAGTTTTTAATCAAGCATGAATACCCTTTGAACATCCACATGCATTCTTTATTTCACCCTTAAAAGAAAGTGCCTATCAAGCATAACAACATTGAAGATCTATGAGGAGTATTCAGATATATATGCATTTGTGAAGGCATTCTTGATTCATTTCTACATTCTAAGGTTCAAAAACTAAAATTCAAGCAACATACAAGCACCTTCATAAATATGTGTGATCTAAATATCTGTTTATGAAGGTGTATACATTTACAAGGTGGATTTAATATTTACCTTTACATTTTCATACTTTCATGAAATTTCATTTCAATTTCAAGGTTGATTCGTCAATTGGGGTTTGACCAAGGCAAACCCCTTGCCACAATATTTTCCATATTTTATTATGTGCATGAACAAGTGGCAAATGTACTATTGAAAATTTGGAAAGTATAGGACCAATGAACTATTCATAAAAGTTTTTGACAAAAGTATAGGGTACACAAAGACTCAAATAATCTGTAACCAGGAATAGAATGCCGAGGACGATCTATACCCTATTAATCAACTTCAAATTAAAACTATAGGTTATTACTATCTTCTGGTTACTATTTCAGGTACTTACACGTTACTCTTTATTTTCTGTCAGTCTGTGTATGCTATAAATTGTCATTTATGCTTATTTAGCCTTTTATCTTGCATCATCTTATCTTATCCACTCAAATCCAACTTATCCCAATAGATTATCACAAAGGATCATTGAACTCACTTAGCACTAAAGTCCTACTTGAGCTGATTGGGTCATCTTCATTTTGATTATGCATTAGGAAAATGTGGACTACCTATCTAGTTTAATCCCTCCCCTTTTCTTACTATATATTTTGGTGAACCCAACTTATAGCATTTCCATTCTGATTTTGGTGTTATATATCCTTTGTATGCATTATCATTTGATGGTTAGATGTGTTCTTCAGTAGGTTTCATATGTAATTATTCTTAATTCAATTCATGTTGCATAAAATTGATGAGTGTTTACATTTTCCTTTCTTTACGTTGTTTAAACACATCTCTCTTTCATTTCCTTATGGATGATATTATAAAATTGAGTCCTACCTATAACATTCTAGTTAGGAGAAGTTGTAGACTTATGGATTCCTTTCATCCTTAGTCCAATGTGTTTCCTAGGAATCTTGATGAGACACACATGCCTACCAATGATATTCTCACTATTATTGAGAATCATCCTTCCCACTCTTCTCATGATGAAGATGAGATCTTAAGAGTGTCTCCTACCCAAGCACAAAATATTTCACATGACTTTGAAAAAGTGGAGAAATGGTTAGGACAAGAACACTCTAATATGGAAGCCATCTATTTAGTAGAAAAAATGACTCGGAAGATGATTCACAATGATGAGAATGTTTTTTATTTTTTGTGTGTTATTTCTCACATCATCCATAACAATGTCAAACCTTTGAAAGATTGTTCTCAATATCTTTGTTTAACTCAACCTAAGACTATTGTTGAGACTTATATTCCTTTCCCTACTTCATTGCCTAGTATTACTACCTATCCTCCACATTTCATGACTAGATTCATTCAAAACATTAATCCTACACATGTTAGTCTTGGAAGTATTCCTAATCCTATTATTCCTCTTCCTCCTTCAAGTATTCCATGTATTTCCCAACTTTCATCCATGCCTACTTACAACAATGTTCCATTTTTATATTCCAATCTTTCTTCCATTCCCCACAATGCTTCGAATATTTCACATGGTGTGTTCAACACTATAAACTTTTCAAGTTGCAGATCAAGCATGAACATGTGTTAACTAGTGTTAAAAGTTGTTAATCTATATCATCAAGGATCTTAACTAAGAGTTGTTAATCTATACTTGTTTAAACCTTTAGGTACTTATAAAGTAATTTCAAGTGTCATTTTTTATGTGTATAAGTCCTTGACATACTAATAATCAATTACATCTAATAAATTTGGCTTTAAGCAACTTATTACACAAATTAAAGTTTCATAGAGGATAACAAACAAATTTATTTGTTATTGTTCTAATGATCTAATGAATGTCCAAGAAAATATTATCAAGGATAAGTAATTAGATTTGTAGATGTTCTAGAGCACATTCTAATTCAATTCCTATATTCTCAATGAAAAGACTTAGTTAAAGGAAATATATTATATTTATGTGGTAGATAACTAATTCTGGTGGAAAATAGCATACCATAAATTTAAAGTACACAATATTTCATATTTGACTTGAAGCATATATTCAAAGATCTTTAAACATCATAGTACATCTTGGTTCACACTAAAAATAAAATATACTACTCACGGGAAAGCACACATATAGTTATTAATTGGCCCCTTTTCAACATACAAATTTCAATATAACTCAAATCATCACCTAAACATAAAACTACAAAAGTGAAACTAAGATCTACAAGTGCATTATATTTACCTTAAAGCAAGCTAAACATAAATAACAGACTAAATAAGGATCAACCACAATGAGCATGGACTTGACCAAATATCTAAAAGTTGTACATGAAGGAACAAACATATCACAACAAAAAAACATGTGGAACATGAAGGTGAAATAGTGCAACATGAGAAACCATTAAGAGGAGGTCATATCATGAGCATAAGTGGTGGAGAGTTCAATAGAAAAGGAAAAAGAAGCAAATACAAGATATTTAGAATATAATAAAGATAACACAAAGAAATATATGGTAGAGGAAAAATCTAATTTATTTGGGGAAACAAAATATTTTAGAATAAAAAATGCAATTCTTAGAGACAAACTAGAATAGGAAGATAAAAGTTCAAGTAAGGAGGATTGGAAATATAAAAGAAGGAAGTTGTGGTCCTATTAAACTTGTCATGTGATGAGAGTAGAGCATGAAAGCTAGATTCTAAGATATATTCAAGTCTTTTAAAAGATTCATATTTGTATCTAGATGAAGAATTAACTAAAATGTAGGAAGAAATATTTGGTTAAATTAATGGCATCAAGGGGTGAAGGTAAATTGGCATGGTTAAAAAATAAAATGATTCAATGGAAAAAAAAATTCAAAAAATGCACAATCAGAAGGTAGAAATAGGAGCTCGTGGAGATATTTATCCAACTTATGCAACCGCTTTGGTGAACAATTGCATCATCCATCATATGTGGGTATATTGATATTTTCCTAGTGATTTTGGATGTCCTTACAGGGCTGCTTCTCATACCATCTATGCACATTTCTTGCAATGATCAATAATACTCAAAAAAATATGTGTCTCGATGGATTGCCAACTCCAACACATTATATTCAAATGTGATACCTTGTCATTTCCTCTTGTGGGTGAGTATGTTGTCTTCTTCCTAAAGTTTTGTCAAATTTCTTTTTAGAAGAATTTCACTAAATGTCTTTGGAGTTAGGTTAATTGAATCTATGGAATTACTTCCTTCTACCCTATTTGGAGTACATTTCCCAAGAGCCCATTACCAATTCATTTCTTTAATGATCCTTATCATCTCTACTTAGAATCCTACTTTGTAGATGAGATTTCTCTACTTGTTCTCTATTTCTAGTACTGATGACCTCCCTAAAGTGATCTTCCCCATCTATATCACCCATAGTTGCCTATTTTCTATTTACCCTTTGTAGGTCATTAATTTATTTACAAGAACCGACATCATCACACACTTCAGGATAGCAAGAAAGGGGCTCTAATACAACTGCAATGTCCCCTTATAGATTTACCAATACAAACAATAAATTTACGGTATTTTAAAAAACCACAAAAATCTATAATCAAAGAGCATAAAATAATTGTACTCAAATAACATTATAACTTGCTAGTCAATTACATAGATCTGCATAAATGAATCAAACTTTGATAATTGTTATATTGACTAAACTTTGATTTCTACAATCGATAAAATTGCTATCTAAAATCATATACACATTAACAAACATCATGTATAATTCTTTTAAAAAAAAGACGATGAAGAGCTAAACTTCCTTGTCACTCGTAGAGGCTATAATGCACTTCATGAGCGAGAATTCCTTCTAAGAACTTTAGCGTTCCAATCCTATGATTCTAATAATCAACGACTTGTTGCCCAATATCTAATGAGGATAGCATTTACATCCACAAACGATCACTTGAGCACAAGTTTCCTGGGAAAAATTACAATGGCCTTACAATTAGAATGTATACATAGTTTTATATGCTAGGTTAGGTGATAGCCTTGAGCCCCAATCCCTATTGTGTTGACAATTGAGTATAAAATGATCTTCAAGTGGCGACCGTGATTTCTAACAACACATCAAGCAGAAGCTTTGATCCTGAATCTTCGATGATCCTGTGGAATGCATCAATCAACAACATCGTTAGAAATTATGTTGAACCTCCAAACTGGTCTTCAACTTGCCTTCTCAATAGTAATACACACAGTTAAAGACGAGTACCATGGAGCCCAAATGTGCTGTGATCCCACCTGCTTCAGATACAATCTCATGCAAAGGCGCAGCCCTGTTCCTGTTGATCAAAATCCCACCTGCAGAACGTATATATGGAGGAAGACTAGGATTTCCCATTCCTGCTCCGCTACCCAAGGCATCGGAGTCTTTTTGCCATCGTGTTACTGCTTTTGAGTTAATATAATGCTTCCTGTACATTGATGCTTGAATTTTGCTCAAAATCCCACTTGCTTCCTCTTAGCCTCACATCATTTTCCCCATGTTATGGTCAAAATGCTTCAGAGCATGAGCATCTGTTATAGAACAGTCTCTTTCCTCTGTTTCTTGAAGCTCATGATGTGTCCGTAGTTCGATCCTGCGTGGAGGCAAGTGTTAGCAGCTGTGATGTGTCTCTGACATTTTTCATGGTTTGCCTCCGCTGACAACCGTGTCTCTACTCCCGACTTCATGGAGGGACGGACACGCGTGGCTTTACTCCCACATTTCCTATGCGCCAAGGATATTAGCACTAGATATACGTCATTTTACGCACCTCTTACTGTCTCTTCGGAGACATCCGATAAAATTGGAACGATACAGAGAAGATTAGCATGGCCCCTGCGCAAGGATGACACGCATAAATCGAGAAATGGTCCAAATTTTTTAAATTTCCGCCCCCTCCAAAATTGTCTAATGCCATTTTCATATTATTATATCAATTTTCTAATAGATTTATATTGTTCTATTTACTCTTTAATAGATTATATTATTATATATTTTCTTTATTAGATTATATTATTATCCTAATTTTTGTATAGATTCATATTATTATAATATTTTGATTCTTATTCATGTGTATACTTGTATTCATTAATAGTTCAAAATATTTTCTTAAATCGATGCCTCATCTCTAAATGTCTTTGGAGTTGGGTTAATTGACTCTATTCAATTACTTCCTTCTACTCTATCTAGTGTAAATTTCCCAAGAACCCATCATCCATTCATTTCTGTAATGGTCCTTATCATCTCTCCCTAGAATCCTACTCCGTAGATGAAATTTCTCTACTTGCTCTCTATTTTTAGTCTTGACGACCTCCCTAAAGTGATCTTCCCCGTCTATATCACCCACAATTGTTTATTTTCTATTTACCCTTTGTAGGTACCTGATTTATTTTTCATGAATAGAGGGGACAGGTTAAGGGCTAATGGTTGGCCAAGGCTTTTGTTAGTATACATTAGTTATGGTATTTTAGTATATGAGTTTGATTAAAATTTGTTCTTTTTTGAATGCAAATATATAGATTTTTTTTTATCGATATGTGAGGATTTTTTTGTTGATAATTTATTCACCCATCCTTTCAGTGTAAATTATTATTACATTACTTGTCGTTGTTCCTTATGAGCAATTGCCTTGAGATAACATTCATTCATCTATTGAGCCTTCTATCGTGTTTTGATGCTTCTCTGATTCATAGTCTTTGTTCTTCAATGGAATGGTCCATGGAACCCTTCTTTCAAATCAAGATGGGTTGCTTTCATTCCTATATGTCTTCGAGCCTTCATGGATTTTTTTCCCCTTTCCCATTCATGTTAGAGGACTTTATTCATTTGCATACTTGTATTCATTAATAGTTCAAAATATTTTCTTAAATTGATGCCTCATCTCTAATTATACATAAAACACATGACCTATAACTTATATTCCTTATATTTCTTATTCATAAATCAATTTAATATAAGATAACATTATCAATAGGATCATTTTTCCATTAATTATGTTCACAATATGAATAAAATCAAATCTAAATATACCAATCTAAATATGGATAGAGGCATTGGGGTTGCTCTGGTATTTTCTAGTGTTTATCTATTTCAGGCACCAAGATTTCTTGGGGCCTCTTTGCCCATTTTCTCCTCTCCTCCCACTAGGTCTCTCCTTGTGCAAGCAGCAACCTCTAGAGTTTGGGTTACACACTTGTTGGTTCTTCTACATGTTCTTTTGGGATTTCTTCTTTTTCTTAGTGTGTTGATGGGAACTTGGATATCTCACTTTGGTTGTAGCTTTCCTGTCGCTGGAATTGCGGTATGTTTTTTATCAAAGTGAGGCCTATTGTTTGTAGAGGATTCATTGATGAGGGCATTTTTTCCTTCTATCATTCACTTTTCCTCACATGCCCTTCCTTTTCTATATGTGTTCATTACTCAGGTTTTGACTTTCCCTCTAATGAGGGTTTTGAAGCTCTCTAGTTGGGCTCTTGTCTTCTATGTTATTTTTTGGTTTGGGTTTGGCATCTTGTGGAATGTGTTTTCTCTAGAAAAGGTGTTGTTGTGGGCAACTTTTTGTCCTCTATAATTAACTACCCTCTTGGGGCTAGTGGTTGCCTAGTTCTAGTTTGTTTTGACGACCTTACTGCTAGGGATTTCTTGGATGGTAGTGTTTGGTTGATGGCTTGGTTGTGTGAGTTTTTGGTCTTTAATCCTAATGATTATTTGGGGGCCCACTTTTTCTAGTGGTTTGATCTTTGTTGGTATTTTGAGTTGGTCAGTCAATCTATTAATAGTGGTATGATTTTTTTTTTAATCTCATACCCTGTCCTTTTTTCAATTCTCTTTCAATTTTGAATATGACTAACTTAATCTTGTTAAGGCTAGATTTAGTTTTGTTTTTTGGTTAAGGAAACATTTTCATGTTTGGGATGATAGTTTTTGTGGTTTTTTATCAAGAGGGCCCTTGTTCTTGTCCTAGATTATTTCTTGGTGTGGGATTTTCCTTCTTCATCCTTGGTCTCTTTCCTCTCATCTCCTTTAGAGGTGCAATTGTCTCCTATCGATATGGAGGCTATTATCTTGGATGAGATCAAGGATGTGTTCTTGTACCTATCTTCTTCCTCCACTATTAATCACATTGAGGTGGATGCTTCTCCTATTAAGGTGGAGAAGGTGTGGAGGGAGATTCAATGCATTACTCTATTAGTTTGGTTATTAGAGCCTTGTAAAATGCTTGTTTCTTTCTCAAGATTAAGGGATCGTTTAGAAAACCCTCTCTATTGATGTAAGAGGCTTTGGTCATTTTTTGTAAGCAATAAGAGCTTTTTCTTGATAATTTGTTTCAGTTGTTGATAGTTTGTTGTTGGTTGGGCTGCTATTTGTTTAAGCCTTATCTATGGAAATTTTTCTTCCGAGGGCTCCAAATCCCTTCAAAATCTGTTGTACAAGGTTTGGGGGCCCCTTCAAAACTTATTTGTTTCTTAATCAAAAACTTGGGAAGCTAACCCTATGAACTTGCTACAACTCACATGGATTTACTATATTTATTGCTATTAAGTACATGGTAGTAATAAAAAAGGTGAACCTTAAAATGTAAATTATTTTGGATTTGTCTTGTAGAGGAGGTTGTTTAAACTATATTTATAATAAATCATTTAAGTTTGTGTATCATCAAATATCATATTTGTATTTCATATAATAATTGGATTTAGAGTTTTAACTTTAGAAAATAGGTCATAAAAGCTCACAATGTCTTGTATATTTAAGTAAATTGGTAACATTGTTTTTTCCTTGGACTACCCACACACCTCATATAAATGAGATCAATATACAAGAGGGAGGAAGGTAGAGAAGGATTCAATCATTTTCACAATGAAAGATTCAAATAATATTTTTACCTAAATTTCTAAGTAGGTTAAACCTCTACAAGTGAATTATTTACACATTTCTTCATTCTTATCTTTCTTTTCAAATCATCTTCTAAATTGGGCTAAAGGTACGAACACATCAATTGCCTTTAATGTTGTACAATTTCAACTAAAAAAAATAGGTCATCTTCTCAAACACAAAAAGTCTTCTATGCACTCATCAATTTATTTTTATCAGAATATGGTTCTATTATTTTTAATCGTATGACCAAAATACTCAAATAATTCTTATTTGCATCTATGTTAAATGAAAACACAAATATGGAACACAAACTAACTTAAAAAAAAATCCTCATCATAAATATGGCACACAAACTACTTCAAAACGTCCTCACAAGAGATGAAACTTTATGCAAAACGTGAAATCTCATACCAAGTATATGATTTGTTAGATATATTCCCCCATATAAATATGGTCTAGTGGACTATAATTATTGCAATATATGTACAACATAGATTTTTTGTAAAGAAGATAGAAAGTTTTAAACAAATAGGATTGACAAATGCATAAATTAGAGCTTGGACTTTTGCTACAATTGTCCCTTCCTACATCATGTAGGACCTTTGCGACAAGGAAAGAACGCCAAAGTGTAAAAGGGGGGAGAAACTCAATCATTTAGAGTTGCATCTACCCTGTTGTCATGCATAAAAAATGAAAAATCCTAGACAAGGCACATGATATTTGACAATATAGAAAACCAACGATACAAGTAGCATGATGTACAATGTATAAGGTTGGTGAAGAAGAATACAATAAGTTTAATATGTAAAAATGGTCTAATCACTATCATTTACCTTACATGAAAATCACTTGAGAAAGCATAAAAATTACATAATCAAAGTGGATAGTAAACTCTAAAATCATAAACTATATGACATATAGTCAAACAACATGGAAAATGACTTACATCATGGTTTTGCATTGACTATATCTTGCTACCAATGTTATTGGTGATTATATGAAGAGAACCTTGCTTCTTTATCACATAGCTAAAAACGTGATTAGTAGATAAATAGTATGTTTCACAACCCTTTTTGCAACCTTACATCAAGGAGAATCTCTATCATAAAGGAAGATTCCTATATAAAATTTTAATTAAAGCATATAAAAGAAGCGAGTTTCCTTACATGATATGAACAAAAGAGAAAATGATTCCCCTTCTAAAATTCCTTCCACTCCTAATATCAACACCAATTGTTATTTTTACCCTCTAGTAAGAATGTACCATAATTTTTTTCATAATTCTTACTAAATAAATAACAATTGCCATAAGAAGAGGGATAATATAAGAATTACAGATACACAGTCCATACAAGGATGATACTAGATCAAATATGAATAGTCAGTGAAACTATCTCTTGTACCACTATAGGGGATATAGGCACACTCAAATCTTGCAACTTAGGTAGAATAATGTCTGGTGCCCATTCACTAAAACATACAAGCATCAAGTGTAGTTTCTCATAGTACAAATAGTCAAAGAACATATAATAATAATAAAATGCCTAATGGAACATTGATGCTCTAGTGACACAATCAGACATTAAAAAATGTCACGACACTGGTCATTCCATTTTCTACCACTAGTAAATTTTAGCCTCATTTTCAATGCACATTGGTCTATTTTTCGATGCAAAATGGTCGACTAAATGATCTTTTTTGTTGTCAAACTTTCTTTGTCAATTTTTCCACAAGATCCTTTAAATTTGAATATTCGACTTGCTGTTTGGTCGAAACTTCTACTAAACACAACGTCAAAATTTCCAGCTATGATATCAAGAATGACCAACATATCCATGAGGAATTTCGACCAAACGTGGTCGAATGGTCGACTTAAGCATTCATCATTTTTGACCAACCTTTGTTGAATTATCTGCTACTATATACGTCATGAGTATAACTTCGACATCAAAGTAAACAATCATGTTGGTTAAAAAATCAATGACAAATTGAGTTTTTTTTAAAAAAATAATATATATTAATCATCTATTGTAAAATCTCTTTATGAGATGCACAATGCATATTATTGCATATTAATAGTTTGGCTTACTATGTCAAACAATCATGCATTCCTCCAAAGCGATATTAGTTGCACTTACTACATTTATTTGTGGTTCATTGCTTTTCACAACACATCAAGTTAATGCACAATTAAGTTTGTTGTCCTTTGGTTTACTAGTTTAATCTAGATCACTAGTTTAAGAATGGTTTGTTTCATGTTTGAATGTACCATTGAATGAAGTTTGGCTATATTAAGTACAATATTAAGACTCATGACTATTCAAATTCTCTTGTTTCCTTTAGACCTCCAGTGTTCATGATGAGCTACAGAAGCGTAACAAGTTTCGACAGTTTCATAAACTAAAGACTACAAACAATTTTTTTTGTCCTTGGGACTTTGAAATATTGAGCTTCTCTTTGTTTCAAGAATATTTTAACATTCTCTACTTAACAGGGCCAACCACGTGAAGGAGGAAGATCATATGGCCCCTCCTAGGAGCCTCTTATGACCCCTTACGACACTTTAAGAACTCTAAGATGTACTCTTAGGGATCATAAAGGGTCATAAAGGGGTCATAAGGGGTTTTGGGACACAACACTTGAGAAACATAAATATAGGCATCATGCATGGTCATAATTCTTTGGAGATACAACATAATTGAGTGTATACCTAGACGATGCAACGCAACCACTACTCCTCCAATTCTAAGTTGACATTGTAGGGTCCAAAAACCAATCAAGATAGGGACCAAAAGCCATTGTTATCTATGGTTTTTGGATCCTATAGTGTCAACTTAGAACCAGAGGAGTAGAACTGCTTGTGTTGCATCGTCTAGGTATACCACTGAATTTTTTTGTATCTCCAAAGAATTTTGACCATGGTGCCTACATTTATATTTCTCAGTTGTTGTGAGATTAGAAGTCTTGTAAGGAACATGTCGTGTCTATATGGAACTATGTAGGATCATCACCAAAGGTGCACAATGCATATTATTTCATATTAATAGTTTTACTTACTATGTCAAATAATCATGCATTCCTCCAAAGAAATATTAGTTGCACTTAGTGCAATTTATTTGTGTTTCATTACTTTTCACAACACATCAAGTTAATGCAATTCATTTTGTTGTCCTTTGGTTTACTAGTTTAATCTGAATCACTAGTTTAAGAATGGTTTGTTTCATGTTTGAATGTACCATTGAATGAAGTTTGGCTATATTAAGTACAATCTTAAGACTCACGACTCTTCAAATTCTCTTGTTTCCTTCAGACCTCCAGTGTTGATGAACTGCAGAAGTGTAACTGGTTTGGATGGTTTCATAAACTAAAGACTACGAACAATTGTTTTTTGTCCCTAGGACCTTAAAATATTGAGCTTCTCTTAGTTTCGAGAATAGTTTAACATTCTCTACTTAATAGGGCAACCACGTGAACATTGAAGCTCATTTGACCCCTCCTAGGAGCCTCTTATGACCCCTTATGACACTTTAAGACCTCTAAGATGTATTCTTAGGGATTGAAAAGGGTCATAAGAGGTCATAAGGGGTCTTGGGACAAAACAACTGAGAAACATAAATGTAGGCATCAAACATTGTCACAATTCTTTGGAGATACAACATAAATGAGTGTATACCCAGACGATGCAATGCAACCACTACTCATCCAGTTCTAAGTTGACACTACAGGGTCCAAAAACCAATCAAGATAGGGACCAAAAGACATCATTATCTATGGTTTTTGGATCCTACAGTGTCAACTTAGAACCAAAGGAGTAGTACTGTTTGTGTTGCATCGTCTATGTATACCACTCAATTATGTTGTATCTCCAAAGAATTGTGACCATGATGCCTACATTTATGTTTCTCAGCTGTTGTGAGATTAAAAGTCTTCTAAGGAACATGTCAAATCTATGTGGAATTGCATAGGATCATCACCAAAGGGGGTTCCAGATCATAAAACTCTCTTTCACTTAATAATTATCAAGTCATCAATGGTATACTAATTGTTTAGGATTGTAAGTTTCCATTGATGGCTTCAGATTACCAATTAGATTACAGGGAAATGTAAACCAAGATTCATATAGAGAAAGGTGTTTCTCTTGGAAAATGGTTGATGGTGATTGATGAAGAAGATTTGAAAATGATGATTGATCCAATTCAGATTGGTGAAACATTTTCAAATCTTCTTCATAATCATCATCAACATGGCCAATTTTGCAAAACTAATTCTACATACTTAGTATTTTGTTATGGGTTGATATTGTCAGACATGGTCTTTCTTGAATGGAATAACTTGGTACTTGTACATTGACTAGAATGTTGGTGGAAGAAGGATGATTTGTTTGCAACCGACATATAAAGACACTGAACAACCATTTTCTCAACTCTAATTTTCTCAACACAAAGGGACATTTATCATAGCCATAGAAACATGACTATTTTTAAATGGAATACACCAAGGAGTACCATCAAAAATATTGACCATTTACAATCATGAATAGTAAACCTAAATCAAATAGCTCATTTTTTTATTAGCATGTGTAGTCTCTGTGTATATGAAAAATGAATGAAATATCAAGCTGAAATAAAATAGTGAACAAAAATTCAAATTCAAGGCCTAATTTATCAAGAGAAACAAACAATGTGGAACCCCACAATCAAAAAAAGAAACACGCTTTGCCAAAAATGTTCCAAATCCTGTCACCAAGCACAGACATAGGAAATCAAAAAGGGAGAAAAGACAAGAAATAAGAAAAATCATTAGGACTATAGAAAAATCATTAAGACTATAGAAAATCAAGTTCTAGAAATGGATGGTTCTGATGATTTTCCATTACAACAGTTGAGCATTAATCATTTGGTATATGAACAGGTGAAAAACATGTAGATTTGACGAAGCAATATTGGGAACTAGACCCGGAAGCAAATGGACTTGTGATGATTTTCACAATAGTACATGTGTTGTTGGGTCAGCTCCCAGTAGTGCTTAGGCAAATCTACATGTTCATCACCTGTGCATATGAAGTGGCTCTAATGGAAGATACAGTCATTGAATAACCATTTTGTCAGCTCTAATTTTGTCAACATAGAGGGAGATTTATCATAGCCATAGAAACCTATCTCAGAACTGTCCATTTCTCTGTGTATATGAAAAATGAATGAAATATCAAGTTGAAATAAAACATTGAACAAAATAGTATTCCACATAGAGTGAATCAAGTTCTAGAAATGGATGGTTCTGATGATTTTCCATTACAACAATTGAGCATTCATCATTTGGTACTTCTTGGTGTATTCCTTTTACGTATGTCAGGCACAAAGTATTCCATTTAGATTTGACAAACATGCAAATTTGACCAAGCACTACTGGGAGCTAGACTCTGCAACAAATGGACTTGTGATGATTTTCACAATAGTACATGTGTTGCAGGGTAAGCTCCCAGTATTGCTTAGGAAAATCTAAATGTTCATCATCTGTGCATATAAGAGTTGATTAGATAGGGTATATGCATAGGTGAAAAACATGCAGATTTGACCAATCAATACTAGGAGCTAGACCCCACAGCAAATGGACTTGTGATGATTTTCAAAATAGTACATGTGTTGTAGGGTAAGCTCCCAGTAGTGCTTCATGTTCATCACCTGTGCATATGAAGTGGCTCTAATGATAGATACAGTCACTGAACAACCATTTTGTCAACACAGAGGGACATTTATCATAGCCATAGAAACCTGTTTATTTTTAAATGGAATACACCAAGGAGTGCCATCAAAAATATTGATCGTTTATAATCATGAACAGTAAACCTAAATCAGATAGCTTATTTTTTTATCAACATGTGTAGTCTCGCAATATCAACAAATGTGTAGTCTCAGAACTATCCATTTCTCCATGAATATGAAAAATGAATGAAATATCAAGCTGAAATTAAACATTGAACATAATAGTATTCCACATAGAGTGAATGAAATATACCATCAAAAGAAGGTGAACTCTACAATTGGCACAAACTTGGACATGGGCAAAGTCAAATTCAAGGCCTAATTTATCAAGAACAACAAACAATGTAGAACCCCATAATCAAAAACATGAAACCTAATAAAAAACACTGCAAAACTTGATTGGGACAATAGAATTTACAAAGTAAGGAAAGGTGAGAGGATCAATCAAAAAAAAAACACACTTTGTCAACAATGTTCAAAATCTTTAGGACTATAGAAAAATCATTTAGACTATAGAAAATCAAGTTCTAGAAATGGACAGTTCTGATGCTTTGTCATTACAACAATTGAGCATTCATCACTTGGTACTTCTTGGTGTATTCCATTTAAGTATATCAGGCACAAAGTGTTTCATTTATATATGTTCAAAATTTTTCCAGTAATGTATTTGGGGAATGCAATCATGTAAAACACAAACTAATATTATTATTGTGTTGTGTAAAACACAATCATGTAAAACATGTGCATATACAACCTTCATGTGTGCATATAAGAGTCAATCAGAGAAGGTATATGCACAGGTGACAAACATGAAAATTTGACCAAGCATTACTGGGAACTAGACCCTACAAAAAATGGACTTGTGATGATTTTCACAATAGTACATTTGTTAATGCAGGGTAAGCTCCTAGTATTGCATAGGAAAATCTACATGTTCATCACCTGTGCATATATTTTCTTTGGTGGGAGGAGTCTAATGTTGTATGTTTGTGCTTGCTGACATGTTTTATGTTTTTTTTATCATGTTTGATAGTATGATCACAAAATAATTTTATGTAAGCCATTGAATGGTGAACAATCTCACAATAGGTAAAGATAATCATGCCATTGTCTCTCTTAGGAATAATACATCTATACTAAGGATTACTTTTCCCACCATGAAATGCATTTAGATTGTCAACCCAAGGATATAGACTTGAAATGGGACAACACAGTTTGTGCACTAAGTTCCTCTAAGAGTCATAACACCTATGCTACAGGAAGATAAAATGCATGAAAGAAACCTACTCTATTGCTATAGGAAAGTAAACACACTTGACTACTTAATGGAATAATGGTAGAAAGCTTGTGAAATTATTCTAAACCTATCTAGCAACTCAAAATATTCACTATGTCTATCTCTGCAAGTGCTGCAGGAACATCCACAGTAGTAATGCTACAGGAATAAAATAGTAACTTCTACTTGAAAGCACAAAAAATACAGTAAGCAATTCTACTCTAACTTAATCTAATCCACCTCCCAAGTGGGCCCCCTTGGTTGGCTTTTGCTAAGTACTAACACAGAAGATACTCCAAAATTACTCTTCCATTATATTCTTCTTAACTAGTTACATAACAACTGAACAATTCATGAAGAACAGAAAAGAGTAACTCTATTACGCTGAGCACAACATTCTATATTTTATCATTACCTAACTAAATCGATCAAATCCCTTTATAAAGAGGATTGACGCTTATTGAAAACATAACAAAAAAGTCTGATTAAATCTCACCAAATAAGAAGGAGATATAATAACCATGACATATTACAATAAGTGCAGATAACATAATAACAACATTGAGGGAATATAGCAAAACTATTTCCTATATCTTCTAGAAATGACAACTCCTTTTAAGTAGCAGCATAACCCTCATAATCGTGGGGGTTCTTCCACCAAGGTGTGTCTTCTAACACTCCTTTTTTAATGCGGTTGCACCACTCTTGTACTGCTCCTTGCTTACCTGATAGGTTAGTAGCATTTGGTGTACATATATACAAGTCAACATTTCAACTCCTACTCAAATGTTAGAACACAGCTTAAAATAGCTATATGAAGTATTGCATCATATATATAATAGTCAGCAAAATATGTCATTCTAACTACCCATAGTCTTTGCAACTCTAGTTGTACTTATAACAAGTTCACACAAGTATAGGTTCATAGATGTTTTAGAAATATCTTATCAGAGCATAGAGAGTATCAACAAAGTATAAAGATTATAAAAAAATAGAGGCAATAAATTGTCTCATCATCTGCCCCCTACTAAACATAATGCTTGTCCTTAAGAATTATATTTTCTAGCTGTAGACCCGAAATCACTAATAGTTGTCTTTCCCTTCTTTCCACTCTTGAAAGTGTAATAAAATCCTCTTATTCTTTCCAAGTAATCTCCTCGATGCTCCTCCTACAAATGGTCTAATCTAGTGGTATTGATGTCATACAATGGCCATAGGAGTGTAGGTGGTTGGAAAGACAAAGGCATCCACAATTCTCTTCTGATCTGACGCCCCAACTACATATATCTTGTTTCCCTATTTGATGTTGCCTCAAAGTTGATTGGGCTGTGTGGCTCTATTTTCTTAAAGGCCGCTGGTAATCTATTCCACCTGCTTTTGACCCCTTCTAGAGCTCTTTGAAATGAAAAGTAGGGCAATTCCTGGTATTCTCTGTAGACCCTATCTCTTAATGCAAAGATCTTTTCTCTGATTTCAGGCTTTTGTTTCCCATAGGTTAGATTAAGCCAATCTCGTAAGAGGACATCAGGCTTGAGTGATTTAGCCCTTAGAGGTAAGGGTTTAGATTTCTCTAAATCTCTATAAATGTTCAACTTCCTATCATAGTTTCCTTCATTATGCATCCATGACATCAAATCCCGCAAATGGATATCCCCTATATAGAGCAAATGATTCCATTTTGTTTCATGTGGAATGATAAAGTTATGCAAATATAGCTCATGTAGTAAATTTTTCTACCATGGGGGAATAGTTTGATACATTCCATAGAATTCCTTGGCTGATTTGAATTCACAATCTATACCTTTCATAGTCATCATGAGCTAAAACAAGAGGAATTGTTCTTTCAAACAAATGGCATACACCCTGGGTGGTGGTCGACAGGCTATGAACTAATCAACTAATTTAAGATCTTGGTCCATTTGTTGTTTCTTCTTCTTTAACTATTCCTTAAGATATTCAATCTCCTCTTCCTTATCAAATATTTCTTTTTGCATTTTGTTTCTTTCTTGTTTCCACCAGGTCTTCTGGAAAACAAATTGATTGTATAAATTGAAGAGTATAGACTGTATTGTTGTTGAAGGAAATTCTTGCAACTGAGCTTTCTTTCTCTTTTCTTTGGAAACTTGCTGAAAATACTCATTGAACCATGTTGATTTGTAGGGCACAATGGAGACATTGGAATATACAGGGTATTGCAGAGGAGTCATCTGAACATCCTCGGGAATGCTCTCTTGTGCAACATTAGGGCTTCGATCAGGCATACCCTGATCATCATTTGGTATGTTATCACCAAGTTTTTGCACATTTTTAGATTCCTCCATGTTTTTGGGAGACAAAGACGCTTTTGTTTTCATGGGAGAGTCATTAGGAATGTACTCAATAGAAGGTTCTAGGGAAGGTTTTGATGTTGGAACATTTAGATTTCCCAAAGAAGGTGGGGACACTTGCCCTCGCATGCGAGGACTTCTTCTCACTTTTGGTTCTTTGACCACTACAGTTTTCTTTTGGCAGGATCTTTTTGGCTTTTATGTTGCAGGAGTAGACGCTGCAAGAATAGATGTTGCAGGACTTGACCTCTTTCTTTTGTTTATTTGAACTACAAGGTTTTAAATTTCCTCTTCTAGGTTAGGGGTTTCTTCTCCAACCTTCTATTTTCCTTTCTTTACAAGAGAAGTAGGAATATTAATTTCTGGAGTAGGCCCAGAAGACTTATTTCTGGCTCTTTTTCTTTTGTAGCTATTTCTTCAACAGGCTCAGAAGACTCTACTTCATTCCCTAGAGGTTGAGAAATAGGGTTAACCTAGGGTTGCAAAGTGTTAAACTGAACAAATTCTACCTATGAAAGGGGATAAACATCCCTAAGGGATTTCTTAACTAGAAGTTTTATTAGGGCATGGTGGCTTATAGAATTTGTGCTCCCCTTTTGTGTCTCCTCGGCACTAATGCTTAACATATTATAGAGAAAATTAGGGATATTAACTTGAAGATTATGCCTTATGAAACTAAGCAATTTGAAATGATGGGCATGCAAGTTTGAAAATATCCCTTCACAAGTTAAGTACTTGATAATGTGGGTCACTAATTCTAGAAATGGAGGAAGAGTCAGCCTCTTGCATCCCTGCTTGGTAACTTCGAGAGGAGGATCAGCTGGTCGGGAGAATTGAGCTCGAGATGACCTAGCGTCATGCTTGTTAGGATAGTGTTCCCCAAGGAATGGCAACCCAGTGACCTCTGCAATTATTTCCTCAGTGGCAACAACTATTAAACCCCACACAGTTGCTTGCCCCTCCTCAAAAGTACTCATAAATTCTCTTGCTAATTCCTCATTAAACTCTATTAATTAAAGAAAATATCCCAACCAGCCACATGCATTAAACCTACGGACAGCCTCGACATCTGCCAGTAAAATGCCATGGTAAGCTGGTCCATGCCTTTGCAACTATCCACCCATTTCATTAACAATTTTTTGCTCTCTAATTTTACTGTTAACCCTTTAGTCTTTTATGCTCTACAAATACCTTCTTCTTGAATTTCAATTGCATTTCTTGAAAACACCAATTTTCTTGCTTTTATTTCCTCCACTATGCTTAACATAAGTGATAATAATGACATTGATTACAGAGGACATCACAACTTTAAGTGTGATTTACCACACAATTTAATCATAGTCCTTTCAAGTCATATTAATTTTAGAAAATCAAAATTTTGCAAGTACGATGAATGTATGGGAATAAAAGAAATTAATAGAACAATGCCTAAGTACAACATTGAAGTGACAAGGATGTGACTCAGATGGCTTAGTAATAACACTTGGAATTTATTACATTTCTCCTGCCCCCTACCAAACATTGACAAGTGTCATCACTTGATATATTTTAGCAAGAGAATGGGAAACTGGCGTAACGCCTATATTATACATTTAGTGTAGCACTATTTATAATTATTAAAACCTGTGTGCTAAAAGTGAGTAAGGATTAAGGGAGTTGTACCTAGGATTTATTTACCATACACACAAATGCAAGTTGATGAGAGTTCATTGATTCTGGCAGCCACATGTGAGTGCTAACATGGTGTTTATTGAAAGCATTGAAAGTAGAAATTGTGGGTGAGGTGGATGGTGAGTGGGTGGAAGAAAGAGAAATGAGATGAATTGGAGAGAAGAATGAAGAAATGTACCTCATATTAAATGAAGCTTTATTATGGTTGGTTTTCAAAGGCATGTTATGGTGAAGCTACAGGAGGAAGGCTTTCACCTTCTGCTGTAGGAACTAGTACTTGAGTTGTTATTGAACTGTGCATGCTAAACTGCTGCTGGAATTATTCCTTGGTTTGAGGCTTATGGTACAAGCGCAAGTGGTGTCCATTGACAAGTAGTTTTAATTTGACTAGATCTAGTGTGGTCAATTGGACTACTCCATTGTCAAAGACATATTGAATTTCATATGGTCCCAGCCATCTGGTCTGTAGCTTTCCTGGAATCTCCTTGAATCGAGAATCATATAATAGAGCCCAATCACCCACTTGAAAGTGCTTATTTGTGATGTGTGAATCATGCAACCTCTTTCTTTGGTTCTAGATTAGCTCTGTCCACTCCAATGTTGACTTTCATATTTCATCCAAGGAGTTGAGGTGGAGACGACATTCTAATTGTGCTGTAGGAAGATTGATATTCAATTCCAAAGTTGTGCGCAATGTTTTGTGTTCAAATTCTATGGGTAACATTTCTGCCTTCCCATACACCAATTCAAATGGTGTGAACCCTGTAGTTGTTTTCTAGGTTGTATGATAGGCCCAAACTGCTTCAGTTAATCTTCTTCTCCAATCCTTTTGATGTAACTGCATTGTCTTTGTTAATATGGCCTCAATTTCTTTGTTTGTTACCTCTGCCTGTCCGTTTACCTGCGGATGGTAAGGGCTAGATTTTCGATGCCTTATACTATATTCCTTCATTACCTAATTGATTAGATTTGAAGTGAACTGTGCTCCTTGGTCTATTACAAGCTCTCTTGGGACTCCATAATGGGTAAAAATATCCTCATACAAGAATTTTGCTACTTTTTGATCTCTGGCATTCTGCATAGCTTTCACTTCCACCCATTTTGTCAAATAGTCTGTGCATACTAGGATGTAAGATCTTCCATTTGAGGGAGGATCTATTGGTCCTATGAAATCCATACCCCATTTTTCAAATGGTGTTATTACCACTTGTGGATTGAGTGGCATCTCATCTAATTTTTTTGGGTGACCCATCCTCTGACAATTATCACATTTCTTTATATAACTGGCTGCATCCTTGTGTAGTATTGGCCAATAATAATCTGTTGTTAAGATTTTTAGAGCTATTCTCTTTGCTACAAAGTGACCTCCACATGGCTCATCATGAAAAGCATGGATTATATCATATATTTCATCTTTTCTCTCACACCTCCTCATGATTTGATTTGGACCAGTGTAAAATAAATTGTTATCTATCCATGAAAATTGAAAGCTTATCTCTGCAAGCTTTTTCCTATCCTTTTGAGAGAAATGTGGGGGCATCTTCTTTTTTGCAAGATAATTAGCTATTTTAGCATACCATGGGTTTTTTATTGCTATATGGAATAGGTGTTCATCAGGGAATGCATCTTCAATCAGAGTAGTGTTAGCATCAGCATTTTGAAGTCTAGACAAATAGTCAGCTACTACATTTTCTTTCCTTGGCTTATCAACAATTGTTATATCAAACTCCTACAATAGTAGTAGCCACCTTGCCAATCTTCTTGTTATAGCAGGTTTGTTCATCAGATATTTAATTGCTGAGTGATCAGTGTGAACAAAGATAGGATAGCTTGTTACATAGTGGTGGAATTTGTTCAATGCATAAACTATAGCTAGAAGTTCCTTTTCAGTAACTGTGTAGTTTAATTCTAGTCCATGGAGGCTTTTACTGATATAGTAAATTGCATTCTCAAGGTTACTAGGCTTTTGTCCTAGCACAACTCCTATATCATAATCTGATGCATCTATATGGATGTGAAATGGGATAGACCAATCTGGTCCTTTGAGGACTAGTGCAGTTGTTAAAAGTGTCTTGAGCTACAAGAAGGACTCATCACATGCTTGTGTCCATATAAAATTAGCCTCTTTTGTTAGCAATGTGTATAGAGGACTAGCTAGTTGACTGAAATTCTGAATAAAGCACCTATAGTAGCCAACATGTCCTAAGAATGATCTTACATCTTTTTGCTTAGTAGGTGTAGGTAGTGTACGTATTACCTCTACTTTGGCTGGGTCTACTTGGATTCCTGCTGCTGAAATAAAATGCCCAAGTACCACTCCTTCTTACATCATCATAAAAGCATTTCTCACTGTTAAGGGAGAGATTGTGTTCCTTGCATCAGATCAGCACCTTTTCAAGATTTTGCAAAGCCTCTTCAAATGTTACTTCAAATGTTGTAAAGTCATCCATATATATCTCCATACAATCATGTGATATGTCAGCAAAAATACTAATTATAGCTCTCTGGAATGTTTATGGAGCATTTCAAAACCCAAATAGTAGGACAGAATATGCATATGTCCCCCATGGACATGTGAACATAGTCTTCTCCTAGTCCTTTGGAGCAATAGTAATCTAATTGTATCCACTATATCCATCAAGAAAGGAAAAATACTTTTTACCGGCTAAAGTATCAAGTACTTGATCAATGAATGGTAATGGGAAAAGATCTTTCTTGGTAGCTTTGTTTAAATCTATGTAATCTACATAGATTCTCCATTTACCCACCCTTTTGGGCACTATAATGAGAGGTGACACCCATTTACTATTAGATATATGATAGATAAAGCCAACATCAAGCAATTTTTGTAATTCTATTTTGACTGTCTCTCATAGTGCTAGGTTAATCCTCCTTTGAGGTTGACAGAGTGGTAGACTTCCTTCATTGATATAAATCTTGTGGGTACAAAGTGTTGGGCTTAGTCCTTTCATGTCCCTATAATCTCATGCAAAGGCTTTCTCTTGTGTTTGGAGAAGTTTAGTTAATTGCTCCATCTGTTGTGAAGGCAACTTATTATTTACATGGAGACTGTGACCCTTGGAAAGCTCAACAGTAGTTGTAAGGTCAAGCATG
Source organism: Chamaecyparis obtusa (assembly GCA_027943335.1). Taxonomy (NCBI): domain Eukaryota; kingdom Viridiplantae; phylum Streptophyta; class Pinopsida; order Cupressales; family Cupressaceae; genus Chamaecyparis; species Chamaecyparis obtusa. Next base: position 128,746 of record BSBK01007266.1, read on the forward strand.
GATACTTTAGTGATAGGACTTGTATTTACTTCATAGGGTAGGAGCTGATGAATAATATTGGGTTTTGAAGGCAAAACATAGTTCTCAAAATGGTCCTCATATGTAATTAACTCCAACATAGAACTCTCAGATATGTCTTTGATTTCAACACAGTCATTGTTAAGAATGCTCCGAATTACTTCATCTTCCTCCTACAACTTTAAAAAAGATTACCTATGTAACATCATGAGCTGAACCATAGAGTTCAATTCCTCTTCCCCATCTCCTAAATCTGACCATATAGGGGTACTTAAATCTGGCTGAGGTTGAGTGGGAGGATGCAATGCTAGTTGCTTAGTGGCTTGCCCATCTGAAATTGTCATGTTCCCTGATCTACAACTAATGTCTACATTAGCTATTGCCAACCATGAATGTCCTAAAATAACAAGATAACTAGCAAGATTGACCTTTTGTGAGAGAATTGTGAAATCAGTAGGATATTCCCAAGAATCTAGGGTAACTATTATGTCTTCTATCATTCCATTAGGGGTGACAGTAGAGCTGTCTGCTAATTGCAATATTGTTGGAGTAGCTCGTAACCCTTCTATGCTCAGTTTATTCATAGTATCCTTAGTCATCACATTAATGGTAGCACCCAAATCTATTAATGCATTTTTGATAGACTGGCCATTAATGATGATGTTAACAACTGGACTCCCTAGATCTGAATATTTTGGAATTACTAATTTTCCCAACATAATATCAGCTAATTATCCTATAACATGAACTATTGTAGGATCCTTTTTCTTTCTTCTAGGCTTTTTAAGACAAACTTCTTTTATTTCTTTTCCATAGACAGGGACATCCTTTATTGCTTGAAACAAGGGAATTTGGACATGCATGTTCTTTAATTGGTCAAGGATGTCAAATGGTTGGTCTTCTTTTGGTATGGGTTTGTCCAGGCTGAGTCTCTAAAGAAAAGGAGGTTTAATTGATGTCTAAACATTAGTTGAATTGGAAACATTATCTGGAGCAACAATATTTGGCAAAGCATCCTCTGGAATTGGTACTGATGCTGCAATAAGGTCTGGCACTTCACTAATAAGAGGTGGTTCAGGTGCAAACAAGGTAGTACCCGATCTTAGGTGTATATTGGCTATATTGAGTGCATAGGCAGGGTACTGTTGAGCATCAGTAGCATACATTTATTGCTATGGTTGTTGATTATTGGGATTTGGCTATGGCTGAGTAGGTAATTGTGTTTTCTTTTGAGGACCTATGTTTGCAGGTGGTGGCATTATTGTAGGTGTGTTCATTAGAGGTGGCAAAGGTGGATATCCAGGATTTGAATTAGGCCATTGTTGAGGTCCTCTCCACTGGTTAGTGGACTGCCAATTCCCTTGTGGTTTTTGCCATTGGTTTGGAAGTTGTGGACATTGGGGTTGTTGTGGAGGATACCATTGATTATATTTATTATTGGGCTAGGCATTATTCCAAGTAGGTTGATTATAATGGGGAGGACTTTAGTTATTCTGGCTTTGCCACTAACTACTATAAGGATTTGAAATTTGTAATGGGTCTTGAGGCATACCTTGTCTATGGCCCATGGACGATGTTGAGAAAAAAAGAACACTTGCTTGCCCTCTCCTATCTTTAAGTATTCAGTTGGAAGATGTTGATTCTCTAGGTTTGGGACCAACTTGCATTGGCAATCCTTCTTTTTCTTGTGACAATGGGGACAATATTCGGCTAGTTGCACCTCTGTGTCTGCATGCTTCTTCTTGGCAGTCATCATGTCCAGGTGTGTAGTGACATCATTAATGATGTATTGCTTGAAGTCTGACTATAGGTTTGAAATTTCCATCTTTGAAATACCAAAGCCGCTCCCTTTTGCCAGTGTTGGACAGAATCCCCTTCCTTTCTTTACTGTTGCTCTGAAATAGATCAACCAAATATTATTAAGGTCCCAGGAAGATTGAGATATATCTCCTCTAGCCACAAGGTCCGATGCTTCCAAGCAGTTGTCATTCACTCCTCTTAGAAAAATTAGCTTCTGTGAATCCTCCTGCGGTGCATGTTGAGGGTTCTTTTGCAAGTTGTATAAGAAGCCTGATATGTAGTCCTCCAGTGTCTCATCTTCTTTTTGTGACATACGGAAGATGTCATCTCCTTTTGAATCACCTCCTTTGTAGTATTCCTTATACTTCCTTAGAAGTAAATCTCTCATTCCATCCCAATTAGTTACTGCATTTTCTCCTAAGCCCATGAACCATTTGAGAGCTGACTCCTTCAGTGTTGCTGGAAATAACTTGAGCTTATGACTGTCAATATTATAGTAAAAAATTCAACATAGTATGTCAAACTCGAATAAAAAGGTGTTAGGATCCTTTGTAGTAAGGCCATAGAACTTTGGAAGTGCTGAAGTAGGTATGTTCTTGAGGTTAGGATTGTTGATAAGACTTGGAATAGGAAATGGAAATGTAGGATCTCCCATTACTGGAGGTGTTGGATAATGAAACTACGGCTAGAAAGTATTATTAACCAAATGATTCTGGTCAACAGGTGGTTCTAGATTGGAATTATTGAGGAAATTAGCTAATATTTTTGAAAAAGGATGAAGGTCAAATGGATCATGAGGGTCTCCTTCTACTGAAGATGATGCAACAAACTCAGGAATCACATCAAGAAATGGTAACTCAAGTTCTTCAAATTCTTCTTTCAGTTTAACAGGTTCTTTCAAAATAAATTTGTCATGAACATCTCACCTTCTTCAATGCATGCAAGTAAGTTAATGAACTTGTGAAGCAAGCTCACAACTACTTGGTGTTTGCTAAAAATAAGAAACTAATCTAGAAAATAAATGACTCATTAAGGTTCCTAGTTTGACACCATCCCCGACAACGGTGCCAAAAATGAACAGTCTCACAATAGGTAAAGATAATCATGTCATTGTCTCTCTTAGGAATAATACATCTATTCTAAGGATTACTTTTTCTATCATGAAATGCATTTAGATTGTCAACCCAAGGACGTAGACTTGAAATGGGACAACACAGTTTGTGCACTAAGTTCCTCTAAGAGTTATAACACCTATGCTACAGGAAGATAAAATGCATGAAAGAAACCTATGCTATTGCTACAGGAAAGTAAACACACTTGACTACTTAATGGGATTATGGTAGAAAGCTTGTGAACTTATTCTAATCCTATCTAGCAACTCAAAACATTCACTATGTCTATCTCTGCAAGTGCTGCAGGAACATCCATAGTAGTAATGCTGCAGGAATAAAACAATAACTTCTACTTGAAAGCACAAAAAATACAGTAAGCAATTCTACTCTAACTTAATCTAATCCACCTCCCAAGTGGGCCCCCTTGGTTGGCTTCTGCTAACTACTAACACAGAAGATACTCCAAAATTACTCTTCCATTATATTCTTCTTAACTAGTTACATAACAACTGAACAATTCATGAAGAACAAAAAAGAGTAACTCTGTTATGCTGAACACAACATTCTATATTTTCTCGTTACCTAACTAAATTGATCAAATCCCTTTATAAAGAGGATTGACACTTATTGAAAACATAACAGAAAAGTCTGATTAAATCTTGCCAAATAAGAAGGAGATATAATAACCATGACATATTACAATAAGTGTAGATAATAGAATAACAACACTAAGGGAATATAGTAGAACTAATTCTTATACCTTCTAGAAATGACAACTCCTTTCAAGTAGTGGCATAACCCTCAGAACCATGCGGGATTCTTCCACCAAGGCTGGTCTTCTAACACTCCTTCTTTAATGTGGTTGCACCACTCTTGTACTGCTCCTTGCTTACCTAGCAGGTTAGTAGCATTTGGTGTACATATATACAAGTCAACATTTCAACTCTTGCTCAAATGCTAGAAAACAACTTAAAATAGCTATATGAAGTACTGCATTATATATATAATAGTCAGCAAAACATGTCATTCTAACTACCCATAGTCTTTGTGGCTCTAGTTGTACTTATAACAAGTTCACACATGTATAGGTTCATAGATGTTTTAGAAATGTCTTATCAGAGCATAAAGAGTGTCAACAAAGTATAAAGATTATAACAAAATAAAGGCAATAAATTGTCTCATCAAATGGCATAAGGGATAGTGATGTAACCTTGGGGTCACTTGAGTGATCCAAGGACTTATGTAAAGGTAAAGGACCTATAAGGGTATCTATAGTTGGAATATGGTCATTAATGCCATTAAATCATGTAATTGCACTCAAAGTGAAAAGATGTCAAAAATAAGATGTAAAATTGCATTCGTGCAATTATGGCCTAGAATGGTCATCTAGGGGTTATGGGTTTGTATGGATTGTAAAGTTTTTTTTAAAACCTTCTAAATATCCTAGATGGGGGTATGAGATGACATGTTTTTGAGTTGACAACATTGGTTGTCAACTTGACAACACCATTAAGCCTATTTGGTTTTAACAGTCAGTTTCATGACTGTTATGGAATAGTTTTGGGCAGTTAGGTGGCTGCAGTCAGGTTTCTTTGAAGAGTTTGAGTCTATTTCTTTGTTGATCCATGTGAGTGGAAAGGGGGGTGTAAAGTAGATGTGAAAGAAAACCATAATGTAATCAGTTCAATCAATAAAACAAACATTTTTCTCTACATACTATATTCTATACCGTGGGTACAGTCAGCAACCCCGTGTTTTCAAATGAGTTTTGTGATATGTTAATGGTTGGATGATGGTGTAAGATCCTTTATTTGGTTATTACTTATATTTCCATGCATTGATCTCATTATTTCATAAATACATTTGGATATATATACATTGGCTATTGCTTTTGGTTATGGACTTATTTCCTTTATGTATATTGGCTTATCATATACCTTGGTATGACTTAATTATGGGTATGAGGTTTAAGAGGGAGTTAAATAATGGGATCACTCAATTTTGTGAACTCCTTCCTTATGTCATTACTATGGAAGCATACCTTGTAATAACATATCTCTATTTTGTATGCATGGATACATACTTATGCATATTAGCAGCATACCTTCTGTTATGCATGAGGAGCATACATTACATTATGAACAATTAAATTGACATATTTCTCTTATGATACATGTTATAAATTACGTTGTTATGGGTACATACATAGCTAATTGTTAGTATAACTAATTAACTTTTTTCTTTATTGATGCATGGGTTCATGCATTGGTGAATGAATGTTGGAACATATTTACTTTGGCATATGTTGTGTATGTTATAATTAGCATGTTCTTGGGAACATACATTATGATACTTAGAGATAATGTTGTTGTATGGATGGGAGTATACTTTATATGGATATATGTTATCCTTTATATATGCCTTGCTATTGATCATATATATGTGTGGATATATTTCTTTATAGAGGGAACTATATTGCATCTTGCTATGATCACATTGCACCTGGTTATATGTTGGACTTATGTGATTTTTCTTATACTTATGGCTAAGACTTGTCTATGGATACTAGATAAATTATGCTTGTTCTATGAGAGAACTAAATTTGGATATTGCATTTGACTACTTAATATGATCGTATGGATCATATGTCATTTGTATACTTTAGCATGTATGTATGAAGCATACTTTAGCGGCTTATTGTGTATGTATGGATCATACTTTCTTTCATAGCTGAGTCTATATTTATTGATTATAGTTGAGACTATGTGATTCTATGTGTGAACACATTTTCTTTACATTGAACTTCATTCTTATGATTATAATATCATATTGGTTACTCTTATGCTTATGTGCATTCATGAGATAATATTTTGATTATGAGATATATTTGGTTATGATTGTTCATTTGGTAACACTTATGCATATGGCTAAAGTTGTTTCTTATGAATTGGATACTTGGAGAATATCATGGATTTGGAAAGTATCATGGACTTGATACTACCTTTAATATCATGGACTTGATACTCAAAAGAGTCAAGGTGACTCATGGATCTAGGAAATCCACAAAATGATTGAAAATATCATGAATTTGAAATCATCACTACAACATTTGGGGTTGAATTTCGATGCCAATTTGTGACGCCACTACCATTTGTGTTTATTTTTTATGTTTTTTTTTGCAAGTGCCCCCGATGGTGTCATAATAGTGACGATAATGTTGTAATTGCGACACCCACTTGGTTATAAATTAAAAAAAAAAGAAAAAGAAAGTGTCATTTGTAATTTTTGTGAATTCGAAAAGCTGCCGCAAAGACGACACTGCACTTTTGCATGGTGCGAAGAGGGCATTCGAGTTTGGCATGCGTGAAGAGGCAGACACCATGTGGAAAGAGGGCACTGGCACTTGAGGTAGGCATTCGAGCTTTGTCTTCTCATTAACTCAATTTCATTTTGATGGCATTTGTTGATTTAATGGCACAATATGAATGTTACTAGTGGCATTGTTTAATTTTTAGCATTTGGAATGCTTGATGACCCATGAGCTTTGAGAGCTAGGGCATCATTGCTATTACCTTCAAGGCATTGTGTGAAGTGTTTGATCTCTCTTTATTTATTTTTCTATTGATATTCATTATGTGGTACTCCTCGTTTATGATCATTTCATGAGGAAATGTCTTGATGGCTCGCGAGCTACAAGCTAGGGCATCATACATTATTTATGAGCTCACTATTGAATACTAGCATTGTTTACATCTTTTAATTTGGAATGCTTGATGACTCGCGTGGTTTGAGAGCTAGGGAATCATTTCTATTACCTTCAAGGCATTGTGTGAAGTGTTTGATCTCTCTTTATTTGTTTTGCTATTGATATTCACTATGTGGTACTCCCTGTTTATGAACATTTCACAAAGAAATGTATTGATGGCTCACGGGCCGCAAGCTAGGGCATCATAGATTGTTCATGAGCTCATTTTTTAATATTGGCATTGTTTACATCTTTTCATTTGGAATGCTTGATGACCTGCGAGCTTTGAGAGCTAGGGCATCATTTCTATTACCTTCAAGGCATTGTGTGAAGTGTTTGATCTCTCTTTATTTGTTTTGTTGTTGATATTCACTGTGGTACTCCTCATTTATGATCATTTCATGAGGAAATGTCTTGATAGCTCGCGGGATACAAGCTAGGGCATCATACATTGTTCATGAGCTCACTGTTTAATACTAGCATTGTTTACATCTTTTCATTTTGAATGCTTGATGACCCGTGAGCTTTGAGAGCTAGTGCATCATTTCTATTACTTTCAAGGCATTGTGTGAAGTGTTTGATATCTCTTTATTTGTTTTGCTGTTGATATTCACTATGTGGTACTCCCCGTTTATGATCATTTCATGAGGAAATGTCTTGATGGCTCACGGATTGCAAGCTAGGGCATCATGGATTGTTTATGAGCTTACTGTTTGAGCACCTCATGTCCCTATTTGATTGGTCGGTGATCTATTTTTTATATTGATGCTATTGGATCAAATAGGGACATCAGTAATAAAATAATACACTTACTATTTTGAATTTAAGCTCAGGCATCATGCAATGTTATTTCTATCAAAACAGTAAGTGTTTTAATGTATATGATCTAATAGCAGCAACCTCATTGATCATTACCTTTGACTCCTCCATCATTATAGAAGAGATAAGTACCTTCAACTATATTTCATAATTCCTCCTTTGAAGTCATAGGTTAGTTTAAAATGGAGAAACTATACAAACTCAACAATTTAATCCTAAAATATCATATAACTGGAATTAATCTCATCTCACAAATGTATAGATTATACTACATACCATTGTATTATATATATCAAGTATAATTATGAGTTTACAACATATATTTAGGCTTAATAAAATCTTGGCACCCACTTTTGAGCTCAGACATCATGCAATGTTATTGTTGTCATTGCATGCTTGCTACTATTGTGCACCATAACAGCAAAAAGAATGCAATGTTATGAAATTTTGGGATTAAATTGGTGAGTTTGTACACTTTCTCCATTTTAAACTAACCTAAGACTTCAAAGGAGGAATTGTGAAATATAGTTGTAGGTAGTTATCTCTTCTATAATGATGGAGGAGTCAAAGGTAATGATCAATGAGGTTGATGTTATTAGATCATACATTAATACACTTATTGTTTTGAATTTGAACTCGGGCATCATATATTGTTTTATACACTGTTTATTTCATTGAGACCATGAGCTTGGAATTTGTAATGTATTTCCTTTTATTGGATTAATATTGCCATGTTGTTGAGGTTGTAGATGTCCTTTTATTGATCTTGTATAAACAACATATATACCATGTTGAATCATAGCCCATGAGGTGTTGCTTGATAGCACATTTGACATCATACTTTTTGCTCCATTTTGGTCTTGATTTACTCACTGCATGCATATTTTTTCTGAGTGCACATGTTCTATAGCATAGTTCATTTTAGAAGTGTATGGCTTGACTATGCACATGCATAATTGTAGATGAGGACCAGTAATAGTGGTGCAGGGGCACCTAGAGCACATAAGGAGTTCAATAAACCTATGGAGATCAAGAAGACATCAGAGAACATGAATACATCCAAAGACATTAATTGGAGGGTATTGGCACCTATAATGACTCTAACTTAATGTAATACTTTATTATGTTTGTAATGTCCTCAAAGGACTAAACTCTTGTTTTGTAATGGACCAATAATGTCCAAGTCTAATTATGTTTCAAGAAGTCTAGGATGGTCATGGGATAAGTCTAGGTATTAAGAAACAATAAGAAAGGGTTAATAAAGCCATTTTTGTGGTTTTAAAAATTCAAATATTTAAACAATAACGATTATTTGGGATTTTAGAAGGAAAAGCTAGTTTATTATGTTTTAGGCCTTAATCAATCAACTCAATGAAAAATAGTTGGTTGATATGGTTATAGTAAGTTATATTTTAGAAGGAGAATATTATTGGTACGGGATATTTGGTGTGTGTACGGACTGAATAGGAATAATAATCAAGAATACATTCCCTTGCATTACTACTATTGGATCTCTGCAAATTGATTAAATTTCTCATTGTGGAAAGGATAGGGATGTATTAGAAGTTGATTATCATTCATTGGAATGCAGTAGAAGTCCATTTTCATTCTTTATTGTTTTGAATGCATTTAATATTCACTGTGCTAAGAGTTTAAACTCCTGGTGTTAATTGACAGGCTAGGTTTTTAGTGTTTCTTTGTAACAGTCTGGTTTTCTTTTAAGATATGAAAATCTCATGAATTATAAGGGCCCATACTTCATGGGATGCATGAATCTAACATGTAAAATATTATTTTAACCTCTTAAATGCAAGAACAAGTTCATACATTGAGACTGGTTTTCACAGAATAGTGAAGGAAACCTAGAGGAATTGCTAGGTACAGAGCAACAGTAAGAGTTTGGCCTTAAGGGAAAAGAATTTTTATGATTTTTTTGATCATATATGGTCATATTTATGGTGAATCAATCACCAAGAAGTTCTGGAAGTGTTTGGAGAAGGGAGTTCGAAGAAACCCTCAAATCAAGGGTTTAAGAGGGCTAATTTGGAGATTTTGGTGTTCCCAAAGTGCTGGATTAAATTAATATTATATTTAGTGGTTTTGTAACATATTGAAATAGTTATGTAATTTTGGAGTCTTGGGGGTACTTATAAATAGGTGTTGCTTTGTTAAATCACCCATTTTTAAGGCATTTTGGGGTCACATAGTGAGGACAGTCATATACTTTCCAAAAAAATCTATCATGTACTTTTGGTATGTTAAGGTAATCCATAAAGGGTACTCAAATATATGATTTATTTTCCTAGTGTTTTGGGAAAAGTTGAAGAAAGAGCCTTGTGAGTGCTGCTGCAGGGCTACAAGGCAGGCTATTAGGCCTAGTTTGGTGAATTTTGGAGATTTGAGTATGAAACCTTGGATAGAAGTTTGTAAACATTTATAAAAATTTTAATTAAATTTTTTGAGGCCATTTGACCATACTTTGAGTGTTGTTTGAGTGTTCTTTGATATTTCACCTATTGAAGCTATCCTAGGATCATCAAGACTGGATATTGAAAAAGCTTGTTGACTTGATCTCTTTTTGTTATTTGGATCTTGGAACCACCATATCCTCTACCACCTCTACACCAAATAGGGTGCCAGGCATTGCTTAGATCCTTTGGATCTAACCCCATATTTTCCTTCCTTGTAGGTTTTGGATCATACAAGAGCATACTGGATTGAACCCTAGGTCAACACTTCATTACTTTAAGAAATGTTTGGTACCTTCATTATTTATGTTCATCCACTTATGTATGTTTTCATTCATTCATATTCTTTTAAAAGTTGGCTATTAGCAACCATATAGGACCATTTGTGATGTTTTTGGGTCATTTGATGAAAAGATGTAAATAGGGACATCAGTAATAAAATAGGGATATCTTAATCTTTATGAGCTCAAATTCAAAATTGTAAGTGTATTATTTTATTACTGATGTCCCTATTTTATTACTAATGTCCCTATTTGATCTAATAGCATCAATATAACGAACAGAGCATTGACCAATCAAATAGGGACATGAGGTGCTCAAACAGTGAGCTCATAAAAAAATATATTTAGTCTTAATAAAATCTTATAAAACAACATATATTATTCATGAGCTCACTGTTTAATACTGACATTGTTTACATCTTTTCATTTGGAATGATTGATGACCCGCGGGCTTTGAGATCTAGGGCATCATTTCTATTACCTTCAAGGCATTGTGTGAAGTGTTTGATCTCTTTTTATTTGTTTTGTTGTTGATATTCACTATGTGGTACTCCCTATTTATGATCATTTCATGAGAAAATGTCTTGATGGCTTGCGGACTGCAAGCTAGGGCATCATGCATTATTTATAAGCTCACTGTTTGATCACCTCATGTCCCTATTTGATTGGCTAGTGAAATAAATATATACATATATATATATATATATATATATATATATATATATATATATATATATATATATATATATATATATATATATATATATATATATATATATATATATATATATATATATATATATATATATATATATATATATATATATATATATATATATATATAGACACACACACACACACACTTCAAAGGAGGAATTATGAAATATAGTTGTAGGTAGTTATCTTTTGTATAATGATGGAGGAGTGAAAGGTAATGATCAATGAGGTTGCTTCTATTAGATCATACATTAATACACTTACTGTTTTGAATTTGAGCTCGGGCATCATTTATTGCTGTCATTGCATGCTTGTTGTTGTTGTGCACCATATATTGTTTTATACACTATTTATTTCATTGAGACCGTGAGCTTGACATTTGTAATGTATTTTTTGTTATTGGATCAATGCTACCATGTTTTTGAGGCTGTAGATGCATTGAATCACCACTGCCATTCTATTTTGATAGCAACAATATAACAAACAAATCACCGTACAATCAAATAGGGACATTAGTAAGATATTTAATGCATTATTACTTTATCATGATGATAAAAATTTCATTGGCTCAAAACACATAGAATGTGGGAAGCTTCATTACTTCATTAGATTTGTACCTTTGTTAATTTCACTAGCATCATGTAGATTTCTTACTTATCCATTAAAATGCAGATTCAAATATACTCCATGCCATAGCATTAATGTATAGATGATGAAGATTTTTGTACCTCTTTATTTTGATGTAGCTTACTCACTGCATGCAATGGGGCCTCCTTGGGGCTACCAACCATGTTGTGATGTTATGATCTTTACTTGGAATCCATGATGTACTCCTCCCTTAATATGTAGATTTGATTCTTTTCTCCTCTGATTTGATGATGATGTATATCCCTTCCATTGCTTACTCATGCTTGCTCATGACCGCCTTACTTTTTGCAACATTCTTCTGAGTGCACATATCCTATAGCATGGTTTTTCTTTCAGAAGTGTATGGCTTGACTATGCACATGCATAATTGTAGATGATTTTTAGTAATAGGATGTCATTCATTGCTTAGATATTTTGTATCTAACCCCCATCTCTTTTTTCTTTGCAGGTTCTGGATCACACAGGGGCACACTAGATTGATACTCGAGTAAAAAATTTATCACTTCAAGCAATGTCTAGTACCCTTATTATTTATGTTCATCTTTTTATGTATGCCTGTACTCTTGCATTTTCTTTTAAAAATTATATTCCTTGTATAGTATATACAAGTTATTTTTCATATATATACATGTAATCTTTAGATGCAAAAAATTATTTTCCTTTACATGTATCTTTGCATGAAATGAACACAAATTAAACAAGATCATCTAATAATGAAAACTAGGGTATTGTAGTCAATCATCTAGTAATTAGTTCTCCAAACCATTACTAAGGATTGAACATAAGTATAAGTCCCCAAACCTATTGTTCTATGTGTCCTTATTGCCTTCGTAATTTTGGTTCAACCCCTATAGGATGCCCAAGCCTAGAGGCCAAGGAAAGTACCCAAGAAAGAAAGATGAATGAAACCATTGTCCTTATGGGTTTACCCACATAAGTGTTCTTCCTTTGCATCACAACTCCTACTTGAGGATCCAAAATCATGCATTTATGTTCAAGACTTATTATTACCTTGGTTCTTTGGAATCTTAGGATGGCATCTCAATTGGGAAAGGCAAACCAAAACCTTTCATAGACCAATAACAACCAAGGCATGTGGGTGGTCTTTTGTTGTATAGTTATACTCATAAAATATATGTACAGTTATAAAATTTCATGCCTTGAAATTTTATAACACAGTTCCTCTTCATCAAAATACAATGGAAGTGGTGATTCAGTGCATCTAACCACATTCTATGTGCTTTGAGCCAATAAAATTTTCATCATCATGATGAAGTAATAATGCATTAAATGTCTTACTTATGTCCCTATTTGATTGGTTGGTACTCTGCTTGTTATATTGCTGCTATCAAAATAGAATGGAAGTGGTGATTCAATGCATCTATAGCCTCAACAACATGGTAGCATTGATCCAATAATAGAAAATACATTAAAAATGCCAAGCTCACAGTCTCAATGAAATAAACAGTGTATAAAACAATATATGGTGCACAACAGTAGCAAGCATGCAATGACAACAATAACATTGCATGATGCCCAAGCTCAAATTCAAAACAATAAGTGTATTAATGTATGATCTAATAGCAGCAACCTCATTGATCATTACCTTTCACTCCTCCATCATTATAGAAGAGATAACTACCTACAACTAGGGCATTGTGCATTGTTTATGAGCTCACTGTTTGAGCAACTCATGTCCCTATTTGATTGGTCGGTGCTCAAACAGTGAGCTCATAAATAATGCATGATGCCCTATCTTGTAGGCCACAAGCTATCAAGACATTTCCTCATGAAATGATCATAAATAGGGAGTACCACACAGTGAATATCAACAACAACAAAAATAAAGAGAGATCAAACATTTCACATAATATATGTTGTTTTATGAGATTTTATTAAGACTAAATATATTATTTTATGAGCTCACTGTTTGAGCACCTCATGTCCCTATTTGATTGGTCGGTGCTCTGTTTGTTATATTGATGCTATTAGATCAAATAGGGACATTAGTTATAAAATAGGGACATTAGTAATAAAATAATACACTTACTATTTTGAATTTGATCTCATAAAGATGAAGATATCCTACTGTTTTGAATTTCTATGTGCTTTGAGCTAATAAAATTTTTATCATCATGATGAAGTAATAATGCATTAAATATCTTACTGATATCCCTATTTGATTAGACGGTACTCTATTTGTTATATTGCTGCTATCAAAATAGAATGGCAGTGGTGATTCAATGCATCTATAGCCTCAACAACATGGTAGCATTGATCCAATAACAGAAAATACATTACAAATGCCAAGCTCATTGTCTCAATGAAATAAACATTGTATAAAACAATATATGGTGCACAACAACAGCAAACATGCAATGACAGTAATAACATTGGATGATGCCCGAGCTCAAATTCAAAATAGTAAGTGTATTCATGTATGATCTAATAGCAGCAACCTCATTGATCATTACCTTTCACTCCTCCATCATTATAGAAGAGATCAATACCTACAACTACCTTATCATGCATTGTTCATGAGCTCACTGTTTGAGCACCTCATGTCACTAATTGATTGGCTGGTGCTCAAAGAGTGAGTTCATAAATAATGCATGATGCCCTAGCTTGCAACCCGCAAGCCATCAAGACATTTCCTCATGAAATGATTATAAATGGGGAGTACCACATAGCGAATATCAACAAAAAAACAAATAAAGAGAGATCAAACACTTCACACAATATATGTTGTTTTATAAGATTTTATTAAGACTAAATATATTGTTTTATGAGCTCACTGTTTGAGCACCTCATGTCCCTATTTGATTGGTCGATGCTCTATTTGTTATATTGATGCTATTAGATCAAAAAATGACATAAAATAGGGACATCAGTAATAAAATAATACACTTACTATTTTGAATTAGAGCTCATAAAGATTAAGATATCCTACTGTTTTGAATTTTTATGTGCTTTGAGCTAATGAAATTTTTATCATCATGATGAAGTAATAATGCATTCAATGTCTTACTAATGTCCATATTTGATTGGACAGTGCTTTGTTTGTTATATTGCTACTATCAAAATAGAATGGCAGTGGTGATTCAATGCATCTACAACCTCAACAACATGGTAGCATTGATCCAATAACATAAAATACATTACAAATTTCAAGCTCACAATCTCAATGAAATAAATAGTGTATAAAATAATATATGGTGCACAATAGCAGCAAGCATGAAATGATAGCAATAACATTGCATGAAGCCTGAGTTCAAATTCAAAATAGTAAGTGTATTCATGTATGATCTAATAGCAGCAACCTCATTGATCATCACCTTTCACTCCTCCATCATTATAGAAGAGATAACTACCTACAACTACCTTATCATGCATTATTTATGAGCTCATTTTTTGAGCACCTCATGTCCCTATTTGATTGGCCGGTGCTCAAACAGTGAGCTCATAAATAATGCATGATGCCCTGGCTTGCATCCCACAAGACATCAAGACATTTCTTCATGAAATGATCATAAATGAGGAGTACCACATAGTGAATATCAAGAAAAAAACAAATAAAGAGAGATCAAACTCTTCACACAATATATGTTGTTTTATAAGATTTTATTAAGACTAAATATATTGTTCTATGAGCTCACTGTTTGAGCACCTCATGTCCCTATTTGATTGGTTGGTGCTCTATTTGTTATATTGATGCTATTAGATCAAATAGGAACATAGAATTTGATATCAACCTATCATATATCCATTCCAAATGATATAACTCCATTTGAATAAACATACATGATAACCATTTGACAAAATATCCATATGAAATCTAGAGCAATACATTATTTTTATAACGAATTCATGATTTATAATGCCCCTTGATTTATAGTGAATTAATTTTATAGTGAATTCATGATTTAAAATTCAATTGTAGTATCTCAATGTGTTTGAACTCAAGAATAACCCTTACTTGGTTTGCTACAAATCCTTTGGCAAAATTTGTCAGAAAATGAGAAGCTATGAGAAGGTGACATGAAGCTAATGATAGGAGGCATCTCCAATTTGTTTTGCAGATATACACATTAAAGATCATGTTAGATAATACAAGGGAATTTGATCAAAATAGGGAGGCAATTGCTAGATTGTTGTCTAACTTTCAAAGAGAAGGCGATGACAAATGTTATTGTCCATGCAAGAGTTATAACAACTTAAAGACAAGAAGAATCAGAATCAAAACAGTAAAGAGACATTGTAGGGAGAATGGTCACATTGAAGGGGGGTTTGATTATCATCCAATGGTAAGTTGCTTGTTATATTATTTTCACAATTAATATACATATGAACCATGGAAGGAGGTTTGATTATCACATTGAAGGGGGTTTGATTATCATCATTTTTATATAGGTCGATCTCCCTAGTGTGAATATAAAGGAACATGGAGGTGTGAGTATTAAAGTTAAAAATCATGATCCCATGGAAGATGATGATCATGCGCCAGAAAACATATTTGAAGATGATGGTATGTATGCATTGATTGTTGACACATTTGGTATTGGTGTTGCTGGTGCTGGTGCTACTGATGATGATGATGAATATGATGAGGATGACATTGACAACATCCATGATATACCTCTACTTGAAAAGGAGGACACAACCCTTTATGAAGGCTCCCAATCTACTCTTCTCTCTACTGTATTGTTGTTGGTGAATTTGAAGGTTATGAATGGTTTATCCAACATAGCAATGTCATGTATGCTAAGGTTTGTCATATATATCATTATAGTTTATAAAAGGTGAAACATGTACCATTAGGATTGTTTATAGTAACAACTTATATTATTTGTTGTAAATTGATAGGTGACTTTCTGTTACCACCATCAAATGTTCTCCCTTGCTCGTACTAAGAATTATGTGCCACTATGAAACATATTGGAATGGAGTATCAAACAATAGATGCTTGTCCCAAAGATCATATTATTTATTATAAAGAACATAAAAATGCAACAAAATGCCTTGAATGTTGAGAAGATATCGAGATGATCAAATGACAAAAAAAGGTGCCTCATAAGGTTCTTTGTCACATCCCCATTATTCCACGTCTGAAATGATTATTCAGGTATAATAGCTTGGCACGATTTATGGATTACCATGCATGCGACAGGAGTCGAGATGAAATTATTTGAATGCCTGTAGATGTTTCATCATTTATGGACATAGAGGAAAAGTGGCCACACTTTAAAGAAGAACCTCAAAATCTTAGGCTTTCTTTGACAACAGACAGTGTCAATCCACATGGAGAGATGAGATCCGTTTACTCGGTGTGGCCTATTTTTTTTATAAACAATAACCTTCCTCCATGGATGTCAATAAAGAGGGAGCACATTATGTTGGCAATGATTGTTCCAGGTATCTTATTATTTTATAGTTATCTACATGTAATTATAAGTCTTGGAGTGAAATGGCCACAATAATTATCTGATGTTGTTGTTAATTCAACTAGGTAAGTACCAAGTGAAAGATATGAATGTATATATTGCACCTCTTATCGACGAGTTGTTGGTGTTATGGAATGGTTTCACTATGTATGACATCTCTAGACCAATTAGACAAAGACAATTTTAATTCCATGCAATGCTTGTGTGGACAATTCATGTTGCTCCAAGGTTGACACATTTTTGTGGTATGTTATGGTGAATTCTAGTTGTACGTGATAATTCAAATTCTAAAAATATACATATTTAATCCAATTGTATCGTTATCTTGCAGGTCTTCAAACAAAGGGAAAATTTGCATGTCTAATGTGTGGTCCAAAGATGAAATCTTGTCATTCCAAAATTTTAAGAAAGCAGGTGTTTGATGAGTATAGGAAGTTCCTCCCTAGAAATCATAAGTATCAAAGTGTGGAAAGACATCTTTTCAATGGGAAAGAAGAGACTACATCAAAGCCCCGAAGAATGACACCTCACCTATGGCATTTGGAATATAATAGAATTCGAGGTAATATCATTCCACCTAATGGTCGATGTTTGAAAATTATTTATTTTGATTGTGTTTTGTTGGCTAATTATGTAGTTAATGATCTTGAAGGTCATGAAGGTATCTTCGACCAGCTTCCAAAGGGACTAAAATATTATCCCAGAGAATTTAGTAGGCTGCCCTACTATGAGTGGCTACAAATTGTGTATTTGTTTGATACTATGCATATTGGAAAGAATGTAACAAAGACACTGTGGAAAATATTGGATGGAAGACATGACAAAGAAAAACTTGGCAAAATTTGTAGTGATATTCATGATTCCAATCATGCAATGAAAAATATCATTGAATCAAATAGCAATGGAGACTAGATTATTGCAAGTGCTCTTCCTTGGTTATTAACAGAGAAACAAAGTAATGTCATAAAAGAATTCATCTGAAAATTTTGATTTTCTATAGGATTTGCTACGGATATAAGCAATCTCATATCAAAGAAAAATGATTTTGGGTCAGGGATGAAAATGCATGATTGGCATACCTTCATCAAGGTAAGTCATAGTCTTTTGTATTTACAATATATTTGTGTAACTGCATTCAATTTTCATTGTATGAAATGATCAGTTGACAATTGTTGCAATATTTGCTACCCCTATCTCTCTTAGATAACTTCGACAATAATATCAAACAAGTGATATATGATCTTGGAAAATACACGAGGTAAGCAGTGATATTTTTTCAATAATATCAAATAAGTAATATATTGTAAAGTCTCGTATTTATATATTTGTGTGTCTTCAATCCCTTGTAGGTGATTATTATCTAAAGAAATCCATAAAGAAGATATAAAATATTGGAAGAAAAGAATTTGTCGACAAATGTGTAAAATGCAAAAGGGTTTACAAAAATATTGGAAGAAAAGAATTTGTTGACTAATGTGTGAAATGCAATAGTGAATTTTTCAACATGTTTTTAAAAAAAAATTGATTTTCATCTCAACTACAATGGCCATAAAACATCGACGGCTATCTGTAAAAAAATCTGACATCTAGCCATCGCATGTACAACATCGCTATCGGTAAAAAACTATAAACGACGGATATTCATCATAAACTTCTGACAGGTATCCATCGCATGTACAACATCACTGATGTTAATAAACTACAAACAATGGATATTTGTCGTAAACTTTTGATAGATTTCCATCGCATGAACAACAAACTCATCGGCAAACAAACTACAAATGATGGCTACTTGCTGGAAGATTCTGACGGGTCATCGTCGTTTGTATTTTTTAGCAATTGATGGTCATCGCTATTGCAACACCCACAAATAGGCCCAACAGTATGTTCGCCATGTTGGCACCCCCTTTTGCGATAGCCATAGTCTTCATAATTACGATGCTAATCGAAGTCGTCATTTTTTTTAAAAACAAAACTGCGATGGCGGGTGGTGTCACTTAATCAATGGTATACGATCAGAATTCTGATGGTTGGCCATCGAAAAAAGGTCTCAAATGTACTAGTGCATGGACTTGATATCACTTATGGTTGGTAAACATCATGGACTTGGTGTTATAATGAATATCATGGACTTGATATTCTTGGGTCGCGGAGACTAGTGGATCTAGGAAATCCACATTTGGATGGAAAACATCATATGATATGATGTTTCTCATATGGATATGAGATGAATGATTGAGGAATGATGAAGAACATATGTGTTCTCACCTTTATCTAGTAGATAGAGATATATTGTCATAGATATAGGATCTATGGCATTGTTGGATAAGGAATCCATCTTTGGTTATGTTTTGTGATGAAGGATTAAGGAGAAGATGTTTTCCTCAAGTCCAAGAGGGAGTGTTGATATTTTGGCCTTTAGGGAAAATATCCATTGACTTGGAAATTTTGATAGGCATAAATAATAATATTAAATATTAGGGAATATTTAATATTTATTGTTTATAAAATAAATCAATTTAAGGGCCCAAAGTTATACCCCTTGGTTACTTGAAATTATTATTTCATTTGGCCAGTCGGCCTCTTGAGGAATATATTCATGCTCATATAAATAAGGATTAATTCTTGAAGGAGAAAATATAAAAAATATAACATATGATCTCCCTCTCAAGAATCGATCATTCTAGGGTGAATTAGAAGCAGTGATTTGGAGTACTGGTTGAGCAATGTGGAGCAGAGACTTAGATCCATGATTATATTCTAAGAAGCAAACATAATCAACCGTGCATCCTAGATCAATGAAATCATTAGTGTGATCTATACAACATCAATAGAAGTTTTGATTAGTAACATTCAAGTGCAGATCTGATTGAAGAAAAGACTAGTTGCGAGTTGCTTCTACAAATCTAAGAACATACTTACATATTCATGGTCTAAATATCTCATATTTAGACCATAGAATCAGGGCAGATTTGGTTTGACATTTCAATTGAATATATACGTAGATCAATATTGTTAGAGGAGAAGACATACATTTGATTGGATCAGATTGATAGAAGAAATTAAAGGCAACTTGAAGGACCAGCTTTGAAGACCTTCATGTTCAACTTCAAGAATCTCTAATTGCTACATTCCAGGTACATTCATTTCCTTCTTTATGATTGTCTTCTTATATTTTGTGCTTAGTTTTAAGATGTCTATAGTTTGTATATTCCTAGCATAAATCTGGAAAATATTAACATCACTTGTTGACTGATTGATCACTCATTTCAATTAGGGTATGTGCTTAGGAAGACTTACACATGACCTCTGCATCATAGAGACCAATGCATCTTGCATGTTGATGGTTTAACCAATAAAGGTTTAAGATGTGCTTATGTCATCTTTCATAAATTTGACCAAAAAATGATGTTTTTCTTATCATGCAATGATGTTAAACATGAGTTATTTGAATACAAAAATGAACATATTAGCAATAAATTTGATCATCTAATTTGGATGATGACTTTTAGTCTTCTATTGATTTGACCATTCGGTTGAGATCCACAAATACCATCATATACCATTAGCACACTAACTATAGAAAAATGTCAGGACCACATAAAATAATTCCCAAATAAAACCTATCAGTTACCACTTTACACTCTAAACTTAATTACTTCATGTACTCAAAATATTTAAGTAATATAATACATTAATTGTTAAGATAGTAAATGGTTTAATTAATAATCGTACTACTTATAATTCTGATTTTGACTTTGACAAACTAGTGTGTGTGTGCAGGAGGATGAAGTGTTTAAGCTAATGGATGGAGTGGAGTAAAATTTATGTTTTGGTCCAGATAAGAAAGATTTGATTATTTTTATTTCTAACACTATTATGACAGGATTGCAGGGATGTTATCTTGTTGATCATGTGAATGGTGATGTTGCAGACATCTATGAGATAATAGATATGATGGATGACAGAGCTAGTACTTGGCACATGGTCTTTGATTGAAGGTACATGATGCCAATGAATAGAGGATACAATTATGTTGTAGGTCCTCAACAAGAAGTAACTAAATATTGGAGGAAAAGAAAGAAACTCTCCAATCCAAGGGACTTGGATTGATTTGATCCTTGGGAGTATGGTGTAGGGCACCCTGATGAAGACATGAAGAGATTGTCATATGGATGACTCATGAAGATTGAATGATCTACAAGATCAATATATTTGAATTAAATATGGCTTGAATATAATTTTATGTATTTGATGTAATAGCCTAAATATATAAAGGCATGATAGTGTTGAATTGATGTAATAGGAGTTGAATGACATAGGGGTTAAGGATGTAACCTTGGGGTCACTTGGGCCATTAATGCCATTAATATCATGTAATTGCACTCAAAGTGCAAATATGCCAAGAAGTTGTAAAGTTTCATTTCAATGCAATTATGGCCTATAAGGCACATGAGGGGTTATGGGTTAGTAAGGGTTAGAAAATGTTATGTTTAAACCTTTTAAAATTTATTAGAAGAGATACTAGAGTTATTTTTTTGAGTTGACAACATTGGTTGTCAACTTGACAACACTTTTAATCTCATTTTTTCGTAAAAGTCGGTTTTAGAATCTTTAGGGATAGTTAGATAGTTAGTTAGAGGTTGTTGTCAGTTTCTTTGAAGAGTAGAGTCTATTTTATGGTGGATCCACATGAGTGGAAGGAGGTGTGGAGTTGGTGTGTGTAAGGAACCATTTTCAAATGGTGTTCATTGAATAAACAAAAACATTCTTTGTAAACAATGTACTGTCTCGTAGGGTACAGTCAGAACAACAACAAATTCTAATGGTTGTGTAGAACGTGTTTTGGATTGGATGGATGTGTAAAAACTTTATTTTGTGTTTTTTTTACATGTTCATATCTTTGTTTCAGTATTCTGATTGCATTTAAGGATGAGTAAATTAACTGGTGTTCTTGACTGTTCCTAGTTTGGGGTCACAATCAATGCTTTGGTGTTGAAGTCTTCATAATGAAGTGACTCTCCCACCCCTGTGGCTATTGTGATCCACCTCAAAGAAAAAGAGGGTTTAAAAAACCCTATGTAAATTTGTAAAAAAAAATAGAACTAATACCTCCAAAGTGTAGGCCCCAAAATAAAATGCATCCTCTTCTCCCCTACTGTTGAGCCATTTGTAATGTAGTCAAGGGAAAATTGAGCTTTTATCTCAATAATACACCCAATAACCCTTGTTATGATGGTTGTGAATATAATACGGCCCCTGTGGCTTCTGGGCAGTTTAACGGGATAACACAAATATAACCTAGTGGCATAGGGTTTAACAATAAAATAAAATGAAATAATATGTAATCTTCATTCCAAGATAACACCACCATTCACATACAAAATAATGATGGTTGTGATTATAATACGTGAATGAATCAAGAGATGCCCTTACAGGTGGTGTCTGCGAGAGATGTGTAGGTGGTGTCGATAGATGCCCTCCTTCCCTCCTTTGTGTCAGAATAACAAAATGAAATAAAATGAAACCACCCTTTTAAAAAGTTATATGCCCGTGTTGGTCATAATTATGACCAACATATCATGGTTTTCGTAATTCTGACCAAAATGAGAATGGATTTAAAAAAAATCAAAATTTTCCTTCTATAAACTGACCAAGAAAATCCATTTTAATGCTTGGTTGGAAATGTGGGTCAAATGTACTAGTGTACTCCTCAATGTACATATCATTTAAATACACATTGCATTTAAATTAAACATTTCCTTTAAATATAAAGCATTTAAATATTCATTTATAAAAATATGAGCATATATCAGTGAAGGTCAACAATTGAAATATCCAAAAACATATAAGGCACAATATAACAAGGAATCTAATAGAACCATCTTGACAACATAATTCATAGTCTCAAATAAAAAATACACCAAATATCATCATAAAGTATCATGTCACATCAAATAGCATCATTAGGTAGATATGACCAAATTGTAACCAACAACATAATTTAAGCATCTAAAACAACCATGATACTGACAACTAGAATAATGTATTTTCATCGAATGCAAATCACTATGTAGATAATCACAAAATAAAATGAGAGTCTATCTTAGATCAAAATATTATGGAATAGAATGCAACCACATGAGACACTACATGCATCCACATAGTATTTCCTTCTTCATTATATTGTATTATGTTTTTTCTACTTGTGTATTATGTGAAAATGATAACAAGCTTCCACATGTATCAGGTTGTTAGATTCATTGCATAAACCTTATTATTGTTGAAGAAACCTATTAAAATGAGTTTGAATCTATGATTGTATGGTAACCATTAGATCATTAATAATGTAA
The DNA here is from genome assembly GCA_027943335.1 of Chamaecyparis obtusa. Taxonomy (NCBI): domain Eukaryota; kingdom Viridiplantae; phylum Streptophyta; class Pinopsida; order Cupressales; family Cupressaceae; genus Chamaecyparis; species Chamaecyparis obtusa. The sequence goes on from BSBK01007266.1 coordinate 152,148, forward strand.
TTGTGCTTTTCATTTTGAGTGAGGCACTTTTCTCCTCAAAGGGACTCCCCACATAAAATCTAGTGTTATGGTTATTATTGTTTTGCATGTTTATTCTAAGTTATTCTAAATGTGCATCTAACAATGTGATTATAAGGGTGTGAAGGAAAATTTAAATATTCTCCCCCACTTAGAGTGTTGTAGGAATTTTTTTCCACTTAGTCGACTTCCTTTCGATTGGTATCATAGTTTGGCTAGTTTTGTGATAAGCTACAACTGATTGAATATCTTGAAGGAAAGTTTGACAATAGAATGGATAATTGAAAGACAGTGATTGATGATCACCGAGCTACTAAAGTATATGTAAGATAATTAAATTAGATAATGTATTGTCATTGATGTCAACTAGTTTTGACTGCACTTGTCATGATGGTTACAAACATCTAAAGAAGGAAAATGTTAAAGGAATGAGATATCTACATGAATATGAGATGGATACGAAAGATATGGTTATGGTATACATTGGGTAACCTATTGATGATTCTATGGCATCATGTTGATGACTTGATTGTATTACATCATTCTATTATGTATTGAAGATCAAAACTGAACAAGTTTATGTGGTCGGTAAATGAAGATTTATGTATAGATCGAGCAAGTGTAGTGTATACCGAGTATAGTATTAACTGAGCTAGTAATCACCGACATATTTAGGTATTGATTGAGTGAAATAAATAAATAGAATTTAAAACAACTGACTAAAATGATGAGATAGACAATTTCTTATGATTCCAAGGTAGAAGATAATGTCTGAACATAGTATTAACGGAGCTAGTAATCACCGACACATTTAGGTATTGATCGAGTGAAATAAATAAATAGAATTTGCAACAGTTGACTAAAATGATGAGCTAGATAATTGCTTATGATTCCGAGGTAGAAGATAATGTTTGTTATGATGATCCAATGATTGACAAAATTCAAGATTGATCAAATGAAGGAGAATGAAACGTGTTAATGACACAACTTTTGAGGAAGGTTAAAGCGAAAAAATAAACGGTGAAGATTAAGAGGAAAAATATATGGAAAAAAAGAAAATGGTTTATGACGTGTATATAAGGAGACATAAGATTCATTATTGACTCTAGGATACTTAATACTGCAGGAGAATTCATGTGAAAAGGATTGTTTTCATGCAACACTGATCAAACTGGTTGAAGATAGGAACTGAGCCAAACTACAGACAACATTAAGCATTAGAGAAAGTATATACCGAGAAAAAAAAAGTTGGAGGAAATAAAGATGTTGAATTGATTATCGATCAGAGGTATTTTGAGCTTAGCATATATCTAAAAATCTGCAAATAAAAGTTGTATTTAAATCAGATCATTATTGTATCATTTTAACCATGGCTATAGATAAATCTCTTAACTGAGTGGGACTTAACAATATTTTATATTTCAATATGACATTCAATGAATGTTGATTGTTTTCTTGTTGACCCCATAGTGAATGTATGGTCAAAGGAGAACTGTTAGTGACAAATCCTCTAACCAGGTCACACCTCACAGTGTGTTTTGTAACCTTTAACAAGGTTGGCTCCTAACGGAGCTCACTTCAGAAGAGTGAATTATTTTGGGTTACTAGTCCCAAATGGTTTTTCCCCTAACAGGATTTCCATGTTAAAAATCTGTGTTATATGTGTATGATGTGTTGAATTGTTATTTTACTTTACACATTTCTATAACTAGATAGTTCAGTGAACACAATACTTAATTTACTGGTAGTCGGTAGATGAAGAGAAAGACACAAATGATATCTTACCGAGTTGATTAATTGATTGAAATTTTTTAATATATACATATGGGAGATTTGGGACTGTAGGATAACTAGACTTAACTGATTCACCCCCCTCTTAGTTATCTAATAGTTTTTCTCTTGTTGTTGGGTAGGAGTTTTATACTAATCTTAATTTGAGTACAAATGGTAACTGTAATTTTGTCTTTACATGAGCTCTTCTACCACCATTTAACTTCATTTCCTATAGGCAAAATATAAATAACATTTGAGGAATAAATAATTCAAGGATTTACAAGGTTGGTGACACCTAAATCCTAAAATTTATAACATGCATTTTATTTTTAAAAACTAGGAAATCAAATCATTCTACTATGAAATTAAATCTAATTGAAAACTCATTCATGTGCCTTATAAACAATTTTGAGGAAAGTCTCAATAGTTTGAGGAAATTGATAAATAAATATGATATCGATTGCAAACATATATGGGGCTATTTCAGTAGATTTAGGAGACATGGAGTAAGTGAAAAATAGAGGAAAATTTCAAGTTTCATTATGTTATATGTCACTCGTGAAGAAGTAGCATTCAAAGAAAATATACACATTTTTCAATTACAAAATGTGGTAGACTAGGTCATTAGAAACATCACAGTTGTCTTTTGTAATAAATCTCATGTTGCTAAGTTCCAAGAAATTATGGAGTCAAAAGGAAAAACCTAGATTAGAGTAAGTTAAATATTTCAAAGTTTTTTCCATTATAATATTGCATTATGACTTAGAATGTTTTTTTTAAGACTCAACACAACACTATAACATTATTTTTTGAAGAAATAATAAAATATTCTTAGCCTTTTACTATGTCATTGCACATTCTACATCAATAAAATATTCATTTTTCCTAAAACAATAATTTTGCCTTCTACATATGTTATTTTTTGTATGAAAATAGATGATTGATGAATCTTCGTAATATTTGATTGAGAATACTCTATTATATGTATTATTTCTTAAAATGTCTACGAACAAAAAATACTTACATAGTGTAGGTTGAAGGTTGTGTCCTTACTCAAACAAGTTTTATATGTGATAAACAATTGGTTTTCCTTCTAAAACTTTAAAATTTAGGGAATCACTATGTAGTAATGATGTAGAGCAAGTGAAATACTTGAATTATGCACTTGAAATAGTTGATTTTTGAGTAGTTGTGTGTGAAATAATAGTAGTGGAGGCTTAAATATCAATTTGGTGCATGACCATCATGCTTGTAGGTTTATTTTTTAAAGTATTTTAAAAAGTTTTCGTCAAAAATATCATTTTAGAGTAGAATTTAGGAAGCAAACAAAGGAATTATATTTCTTTAGAGGCCCACTTTCATTATAGGTGATCCACAACTTGAAAGTGATCTAATGTCTTACTAGGTTGTTGAGTCAAGAGATTAGATATGATGTTAATTTTATGATAACAGTTATCAAAATAGAAGAAAAATTTCATAACCATCACATATAATTCCAATCAAAGACAAGATTTTCTTAATGCCCTTCAAAAATTTAAACCCCCATTGAAAATTTAAAAAAATTAAGGTACATGAATTGTTGATAAAATAATCTAAAGAGAAGTGGTCTCACATATGTCAAATATAGAAATTATGCACAAGACACAAGATCTGTGTGATAATATGCTTGTAAGAAATGAACTCTCATGAAACACTATAATTATAGGAAATATTTAAAATAATGTATTTGTTGAATAGATTTTGGATTTATTTAAGAAAATACAATTTTTTTGGTGTAAAGCTAGTGAACCAATGATTTTCTTTGATAGATGAAAATAAATTTATTTAAGAATGTAATAAGATACAAAAAAATACCAATTTTTCATAAATAGAATCCCTTTAAAAAAAAAAAAACCACTAAAACTATTGGCAAGTAGATCGCCTCAATGTTCTATATAAATAATGTTACATTATCAATAAGTGTCACATAGTGTCTAGTACTTGCCTTTGTAGTATTACAATAATAGTATTTGTTATGTGGTTGGTAGATAGATAAAATATAATAATTTACATATTTTTTTTTATATAAATTAGTACTAAGGATCACACCTTGGTGTGCAATGGGTATTTCCAAAGAGGTGTGGAGACTCAATTGGGTGGATAGTCTCAATGGAGTGATATCTTCAAATAAACTATCCATCCATTACCCAGAGAGAGAGAGAGAGAGGGGAGGGGGGATAGAGATAAATTTAAATAGATATATACAGTATGAGAGATAGAGTGGGGGATTGGTATAAATAGAGGGAGATATAAGGAGATGGAGAGGAATATGGAGAGAGATGGAGATAGGGATATAAGGTAGAAATATATAGATTAAAAAAATAGAGAGGGAAGTAAGAGAAAGATAGAGAGATGGAAGTATAGATCCTAGGAGCTAGATAGGTTAAACAAGAGAGAGGTAGAGATAATGAGAGATAGATAGAGGGATATAGAGAGATATAGAGATCAAGATGTGGGGGTAAGAGTGAGAGAAAAAATGTGATTAAGATAAGTAATAAAGAGAGATACATATAGAAAGAGAGAGAGATAGAGAAGGAAATGAAGAGAGATAGAGATAGAAATGTATATTCCTAAAAAGTTAGCACCCATTAGTGGATACTTTACTAGGACCTATTAGGACCCATTTTGGTGATTTTGAAGTCTGAATACTCATTATGTTTGATCCTAGAAACCTGCCTTTTCTTCCCTTGCTTATTTTCATCCATACTAGAATCCACTAAAATTTTGGGCTCATTTCCCATGGTAGAAAACACCAATTACATTATGACCTAGGCACTTGGGGCCCAATATTAAGGTTTTAGAGGGATTTCTAGATTTTTGATCGGCTTGGATCAAATTTGAATCCCAAAATGATGGAGTAAAGTATAAAAGGACCTCATATATCCTCATTTTGATATAAGAAAACAATGCAAGAATTTTCATATTTCAAGCTATCAAACTTTCAACTATATCACTTTCAACAATCAAGAGCAATTGAGCATTTGGATTCAAGATTTGAAGGCAAGCATCCAAGTTCAAGATCTCCAAGTCTCCATTTCTTCAAGATTTATGAAGTCAACAAAAATATTCTCTAGTTGAATCAAGTTTCCCTCCCATGATGTCCAAGTAGAGGAATCCTCAATAAAGCCAAAAGATTCTTCTTTCATTCTCCTTCTCTCTCTCCTTCATTACAAGTGATTTCCAAACATATCAACATTAAAGATCTAGGAGTGACATTCATATATTCATGCATTTATGAGGGAATAATTAATTCTACATCACATTCCAAGGTTAAATCTTTAAATTCTAAGTGCATTTAAGCATCTTCATGAATATGAGTGATTTCTACGTCTGTTCATGAGGGTTTATGCAAGGTAAATCTACCATTTACCTTTTTAAATACTTTCCTTTATGCAATATCTTTCCATTTCAAGGTTAATTCCTAAATAGGGGTTTGAGCAAGGAAAAGCCCTTTATCCAAACTTTCCCCCCCTTTTCTATGTGCAGGAACAGGCTACGTAGCCACCAGATAAGGATTAGATAGATCATATATAGTTAGAAGTTCTCAAAAAAATTCAATCAAAATTGGTAGGTACATAATTCTATTGGAAATATGTCCCTAGGTACAAGATGATTTTCTCCCTATCTCTGGTAATTTCAACTCAAATTTTACCTACAAATCATTTATTTAGGGCTGTCGCTGTGTTCAAAATTGGAGGCTAATTTTTGGAACAAAATTCTTGATAGTTTCCACAATAAACTGGCGGGCTGGAAAGGGGCGATTCTTAGCCAAGCTGGAAAAGTTCAATTGTTAAAGGACACTCTTCAAAATCTCCCAGTTTATGCTCTTAGTCTTTTCAAAATTCCTCTAAAGTATAAGGACCTTATTGAAAAAATCCAAAACAAATTCCTTTGGACTGGTGTGGAAGAGAAGAAGAGACTTAGCCTGGTGGCTTGGGACAAGGTTTGTAAGCAAAAGAAGCTGGGGGTCTGGGCATCAGAAATATCTCTATTACCAATAAGGCTCTTCTAGCAAAACAATGTTGGAGGATCTTTGAAGAAGGGAAAGAATGGAACACAATAATCAAAAGTAAATACCATCTCACTTCTTTAAAAAGCACCCTCCACTCCTTTAATGACATCCAAGGGTCATTTATTTGGAACATTATAAGTAAGGGTAGGAAACTTATCAGTAAAGGGGCTAGATGGAAGCTGGGAAATGGTAGGAAAATTCTCTTCTAGGATGATAACTGGATCTTGGACAAGCCCCTCATAGAGATTGAGGAGTGGAGCTCTGTGATTCAGGAATGTAAAGATTCTATTGGGGTCCTTATGAGTGACTACTAGATAAATGAAGAATGGATTGACTTGGTGTTGAGGGACACCAAACTCAAAGAGGTTAATAAACAACTGAATAATTGGTTTATTAGAGATAATGAGTGTGATGAACTGATATGGGGGCCTACTATCTCTGGAAAATTCTCGGTTGCTTCTGCTTTGGCTCTTCTCATTCCCTTTGGAGATCTACCTTTCTGTGCTCAAGTATGGAGTAAAGATCTTACCCCTAAAATTAACATGTTTTTTTGGCTACTTGTACAGAATAAAATCCTTACTATGGATAATCTTATGAAAAGAGGCTTCCAAATTCCAAATAGTTGTATCATGTGTTGTGAGGCAGTTGAGTTGTGCAACCATCTGATGATACAGTGTCCCTTTGGTAGAGAAGTTTGGGACACCATTACTCTGTCTCTGAATCTAAAGTGGATCAAACCTCAGAATAGCCAAGACTTTTTCCAACAATGGCAGAGCCCTTTTTATGATAAAAATGCTAGGTTCCTCTAGAAACTTGTCTTTCCTCATTTTACTTGGCAAATATGGAAGGAGAGGAACAACCGAATTTTCAAAGATAAAAAAACCACTCCCCTTGTGATAGCTAACTTTGTTACTAGAAGTTTAATGGAGAACTATAGAAGTTGTTAGGGATTGACAGATCCATAACAATATAAAATTAACAGTTATATGCAGAAACAGAAGAAGAAAACAATCACAAAACAAATAACACATAGATTTAACATGGTTCACTGAAAAACCTGGCTACGTCCACCTACACAGCCGTCCAACTTTCTTATTATCCAGAAAAAACATACACCAACATTCCAATGCATTATGCATCTCAACTGCTTATAACAATGTTTTAGGGAAACCTCTAAAATCGACCATATTAGGGTTTTACAATGTCAATATTCCTTTTTCCCAAAAAATAAAAATATTCTTCCCGAAAAAGCACAAAAAATTTCATCGTTGCACAACGACCGGAGGTTTAGGGCTACCGCCCCTCACCTCTGGTAACTACATGAGAGATCGTCATAGTATCAACACCCACTACATGATCAGTCACCACAATATCAACAATCTCCCACTTGGAGACTGATCAAGCTCCACACCAGAACAATCTCCCACTTGGAGGTTGAATCCAAACGACAATGTAGTATGTGCAACTCCCACTACATAAAAGACCTGGCTATGCATTAAATCCATGATCATCAGTCAAGAAGCCTGATAGAAGCTGAGCAAGAAACTAGCTTCTCCTTGGGGAGTGTCTTTGTGAACATGTCTACAGGATTGTCACTTGTGTGAATCTTCTCAAGTTGTAATTGGCCATCCTCCAAAAGAGACCTTATAAAATGGTACCTAATCTATATGTGCTTTGTCCTTGAATGAAAAGCAGAATTCTTTGCAAGATGAATGGCACTCTGGCTATCACTGTACAATGGGTGATCTTCCTGCTTCTGACCCAATTCCTCTAGAAAACATTGTAACCAAATCATCTCCTTGCTAGTTTCCGTAGCAGCTACATACTCAGCTTCAGTGGTTGAAAGTGCATTAACCTTCTAAAATCTAGAAATCCAACTGACTGCAGTACCCCCTACAGTGAAAACATACCCTATAGTACTCCTCCTTGTATCAATATCTCCTGCCAGATCAGAGTCAACAAATCCACTCAGAGTAGAATAGGATCCTGTGAAACATAATGCCCTTGTAGTGGTACCTTTCAAATATCAAAGAATCCATTTGACAACATTCCAATGTTCCATACTTAGATTGCTCATATACCTACTGACAACTCCCACTGCATGAGCAATATCTGGCTATGTGCATACCATTGCACACATCTGACTACCAACAGCTGATGAATACGACTGTTAGACATTTTATCTACCTCTTCCTATGCCTTTGGGCACATTTCCTTAGTCAATTTGAAATGACTAGCCAAAGGTGTACTGACTTCTTTTGCATCCTGCATATTAAATCTTTTCAACACCTTCTTTATATACTCACTTTGGGACAAATTCAAGGTTTTATTTTTCCTATCCCGTGTAATCCTCATACCAATGATTTTCTTAGCAACACCCAAATCCTTCATAGAAAATGACCTTGCTAATTTATGTTTAAGTTCATTTATATGTTGCATATTAGACCTAGCAACAAGCATGTCATCAACATAGAGTAACAAGATAATCTAACTCCCATTATCCAATATCTTAAAATAAACACAGTGATCAAAATGACATCTATGGTAACCTTGTTCAGCCATGAAACTATCAAATTTTAAATACCATTGACAGGGTGCTTACTTTAGGCCATATCGACTCTTCCTTAACTTGCACACCAAATTCTCCTTACCCTTGACCTCATATCCCTCTGGTTGCTGCATGTAAATTTCCTCCTCCAAATATCCATGGAGAAAAGCCATTTTGACATCTAGTTGTTCAAGATGCAAATTATCTGTAGCCACAAGACTTAGTACAATTCTAATTGAAGTCATTTTTACAATAGGGGAGAATATTTCATCAAAATCTATGCCCTTTTTCTGTGCAAAACCTTTTACCACAAGTCTGGCCTTATACCTTTTCTTTCCTCCATCTTCCTCCTTTAGCCTATAAACTCATTTATTAGGCAAGTCTATTTTTCCTTTAGGTAAAGGGACTAAGTCCCAAGTCTTATTTTTCAACAAGGAGTCCATCTCCTCTTTCATGCCCAACTTCCACTGTTGTTTGGCATCCACCTGCATTGCTTCTTCATATTCTTCTAGTTCACCAGAATCAATCAATAAAATTTAATACAAAGAAGGAGAAAACCTTTTAGGAGGTCTACTTGACCTTGTAGAATGTCTAACACTTACAGGAGTTTGTGGAATAACCTGTTGTTGTTGAGCATTAGGTACCAGTGGCATTTCATTTTCATGCATCCAACACCACATATTCTTGATTGACTTGTTCATGCTTCTTTTCCTGCAACTGTTATTTATACATGACCTTATCATTGAATATAACATCTCTACTTCTAATTATTTTATGATTTTGAAAATCCCATAATCGATAACCATAGTTATCTACTCCATATCCAATGAAGGTACATTTTAGAGATTTAGTATCAAGCTTGGTTCTATTTTCTTTATCAACATGGACAAAGGCTTCACAACCATAAGTTTTTAGAAATGAATAATTTACCTTTTTACCAGTCCATGCTTCCTCTGGAATACCACCATCCAAAGGGACTGAGGGTCCTCTATTTATCAAATAGACAACAGTGTTTACAACATCTACCTAGAAATGAAGGGGCGGTCCAACATGCAATCTCATGCTCCTTGCATGTTCCATGATTGTCCTATTCATTCTTTCTGACACACCATTTTCTTGTGGGGTTCCTGGAACCGTCTTCTACCTTCAAATTCCATTGATAGAACCATAATCTTCAAAGGCTATGTTGCAATACTCACCTCCATTATCGGATATGAGACACTTCAACTTCTTTCCTATCTCATTCTCAACCAAAGCTTTCAATTTCTTAAATGTTTCAAAAACATCATATTTTTGTTTTAGGAAATATACCAATGTTTTCCTAGTTGAATCATCTATAAAAATAACATAATAATGAGAGCCACCAAGAGATGATACCTAAGTCGGTCCCCATACATCTGAATGCACTAGCTCCAGCTTCTCACTCTTCTTTTCTTTCCCAACTCTCAAAAATCTAACCCTTTTCTGTTTACCATAAACACAATTTTCACAGAACTCTAAATCAATATTTTTTAGTCTTGGAAATAGATTTTTAGAGTTAAGGATTTTCATCCCTTTCTCACTCATGTGACCATGCCTATGGTGCCACATTTGTGAATCTATTCTTGCAACATCTATAGTAGCATTCCCTACATTAACATTATCAATAGCAACTAAGGTAGAATAAGTGTTACTAGTACACAGATATAATGTGCCTACCTTTGCACCTTTAGCTAGTACTAATGAACCTTTAGTGACCTTCCAGACATTGCCTATAAGCATGACTGTGCATCCTTCACTACCCAATTGTCTTACATAAATTAAATTTCTTCTTAAATTAGGAACATGCCTTACCTCTTGCAACATCCAGTCATTTCCATTCCACAACTTAATCTTTATCTTTCCCATTTCGACAATAGGATAGGGCTCATCGTCACCCAAATATACTTGTCCAAAATCACCTTGAACATAATCTTGAAAATATTTTCTATGGGGTGTAGCATGGAATGAAGCCCCAAAATCTATTACCCAAGAATCATTAACATTATCCAAACATAAGATTAAAGCATCTTGTAAAGTATTACTTGCAACATTAGCTTCCTTACTGTCATCTTCAGTTCTATCTCCTTGTTTATTTTTTTGAGCCCAACAGTCTTTCTTCAGGTGACCAAGCTTTCCACAGTACCAGCAATCTTTCTTTCCTTTAGCTTGAGAGCGCCCTTTCTTTGACTTCCCTCGTGACTTATCATTTGAAGGGCCTTTTCCTCTTTCCCTTGCTCTTCCTCTATTCTCTACATTTATAGTGGAGCCTGATGAGGTTAAAGTTTCACCTGTTCTTTTCCATCGCATTTCCTCGCTTAGGATAACACCAACAACATCATCAAATTTCAAGTATTTGAACTAGAGACAGTGTTACTTATAGCCATAACCAAGCTATTCCAGCTTTTTAGCAAAGAACATAATATTAAGAGAGCCCTAACCTCATCATCAAAGGAAATATTTACCGATGATAGTTGACTGGTAACTATATTAAACTCATTTAAATGATTTTCTATAGATCCTCCCTCACCCATTTTCATATTAAATAAATGCTTCATAAGAAATACCTTATTCGAAGCTGAGGCTTTCTCATATAACTAAGCCAATATTTGCATCAAATCTACGGTCATTTTTGCCTTTGATATGTTGAATGTTACAGACGGTGCAAGGCACAAATGAATAGATCCCAGTGCCTTTCTATCCAAAATATCTCAATCTTCCTTTGAATGTGTGGCCAATTTCTTTGTCTTTCCTTCTAATGGCGACCACAGATCTTTTTGATATAGATAATCCTCCATCTGCATTTTCCATAACTGAAAATTCTGGCAGTTGAATTTTTTGACCTTGAATTTGGAATCCTCCATTGCTCCCACTCAAATTTGAAAGTCCTACCAATCTACAGCACAAAACCTTGCTCTGATACCAATTGTTAGGGATTGACAGATCCAGAACAATATAAAATTAACAGTTATATGCAGAAACAGAAGAAGAAAACAATCACAAAATAGATAATACATAGATTTCACGTGGTTTACCCAAAAACCTGGGCTATGTCCACCTACATAGTCGTACAACTTTCTTATTATCTAGCAAAAACATACACCAACATTGCAATGTGTTATGCATCTCAGCCACTTATAAAAACATTTTAGGGCAACCTCTAAAATCAACCATTTTAGGGTTTTACAATGTTGGTATTCCTTTTTCCCGAAAAAGAAAAATATTCTTCCCGAAAAAGCACAAAATTTTTTGCCATTGCGCAGTGACTAGAGGTTTGGGGCTACCACCCCTCACCTCTGATAACTACACGAGACATCATCACAATATCAACACCCACTACATGATCAGTCGCCACAATATCAACAGAAGTAGTGGTAGAAAGGATTGCAACTCCTGGAATCCTAGCCTTCAGAAGGATATATCCATTTCTTGGGAGATCTTGAAGAGCAGAAATGACCCGAATCCTAGAGACAATGTTATGTGGTCTGCTCCTCCTTGGGGTTGGTCAAAAGGGAATTTTAATGGTTCTACTAGAGGAAACCCTAGAAGAGCTGGAGGGAGAGGCCTCATAAGAGACTGGGTTGGAAATCACCTTGGGGCTATAGCGGTTCCATTGGGGACTCAAACTAACCACATGGCAGAGGTTGAGGTGATGCTTTATGTGGTTATTCTGGCCAAAGAAATGGGTTGCATGAAAGTTTGGCTTGAGGGTGATTCCCTCAATATTGTCAACTATATTAAAGGGAAAGTAGATTATTCCTGGACTATAGCCCATATAATAAAGAAAATCAAAATTTTGCTCATCACCTTTGAAGAGTGCCACATCACCCATATTTACCATGAAGGTAATAAGCCGATGGAAACGCTGGCTAATGAAGGTACCCAAAGTGACATCATCAAATCTTAGAGAGGGGAAGGGAATCTAAACTCTGAGATCATGAGTCTAATCACATTTGATAAAATTAATCACAATGAAGTGCATGTCACTTAATATTATGATGACAAGGATGAAACAATTCTCGAGGAAGGCTGCATGTAATGCAAAGTGTGGGATAATTATTTTGGTTTTAATGATCTATGGTGCCTAGGTTAATTCAAATAAGTACGATAACATAAGAAAACATTATAGTAAGAAGAACATTAGTAGCAAGGAGATGAGCCAGGATAGTAGCAGAAAACACAAAATGGGAGGCAGTCTAAGAAGAGAGGAGTCAGCTGACTATGACAAATGGAGGCAAGATAGGAAAATTTGGAAGAAGCTGAAAAAGGGTGGGGTCTCTCAGTATATCAAGACACTCCACGGCTATGAAAAATAGGTGACTTCCTTATTCACTGAGGGTTGGGTTAGAGGGAAAGTAAATTTATGGGGTAAATCTTTCACCCTTACTCTTAATCTTATGGCTGAGATAACAAGCTTACCCTTGGAGGGAACCCATTTCCATAGAGGTAACCATAGGCTTGGTACTGAAGCTTTTAACCTATTCCCTAAAATTGTTGATGAAAAGGCCCTCATGACTAAAGGGAAGGGGGATTATGTTGATATCACCAAGATTAAGGATTTCTGGGCTAAAATGTTGAAAGTAATGATAGAGTATTTCATGCTTGATGGGTGCTATTCCAAAATCTACAACCTGCATTTCATCCTGGTTAACCACTTCAGGCATAATAAGAGGATCTCCTTCCCATATTTTCTTTTGAGCTCCTTGAGTAGTAGCATCACTGAGCATAGGAAGAAGTTGAATAACCCTGTGTTACATGAGGGGTTGATCCTCCTTATTTCTGACTATACCAGAGATATTATCCCAGACCCTTTTCCTAAAAGGGTCAAAGGTAAAACTTTAGAGACTATTGAGGGGGATAGAAAGGCTGAATCCAGATAAAGAGAAAGAAAAACAAGGAAAAAGTTTCTGATTGCAATAAAGAAGATGGTAAAAAGAGGAAGAAAAAGAAAGTAAAAAGTTCCAACAACAATGAAGATGAATCTAAGGAAAAAAACCCTAATTCTCTGCAAATGGGAAATGACGAGGAAGAAAATGTGGAGATGGATCCTGGTAGCACTGGGCAGGAAGAGGACAGGATTGTTATAACTGAGGATGAGAAGGAGGAAGAGGATGATGAGAAAGATGGGGACTACCATGATGATGAAAAAGATGAGGAAGGGGCTGAAGAGGAGAAAGAAGAAGAGGTGGATGAAAAAGAAGAGGAAAGGGATGAGGAGGAGGAAGATGAGGCCCAGGCCTCCCCTACTAAGGATGATAAGAATGAAGCCCTAGATCTCCCTGCTGAAGAATAAAAAAATGATGCCCACTTGGATAATGAGGAAGGTTTAGACCTGGCTAGTAAAGATGATGGGGAACCCCTTAAAGAGGACTCTTTGGGCTTTCTGGAGGGGCAGGATGAAGAGGAAATTGAAACCGGTCAGAATTCCCTTGTCATTGATGAAAAAGAGGAGGAACAAAAAGATACGGGTGCTAGTATTGATCAGAATGCCACTGAGGAGGAAAAAAGTCAAAAAGATGATTTCACCGCTCCCCTAGAGGATGCTACGAACATGGACAAGGTTAACAAAGATGAAGGTCAGAGTATTCCTCAGGATTGGATCAATCAGGAGATACAGGAGATTAAGCTCCACCTTCATTCTCTAGAGAAAACTATGAAAACCCTGAATATGAAGTTGGAGAAACTGGAGAACAAGATTCTAGATAAGGTAAACAATAAAAGTTGGAAGGAGGAGATAACTGCCGAGATCAACAAAATCATTGACAACAAGGTGAAGGAAATTAAGGTCAAAGTTAGCAACAATGGGAAAATGATTAATGAAGTCTTGAGCCATAGCAATGAAGGACTCAATGCAGCTGTCATCAACCTGAATATGCTTCACAACTACCTGGAGAAAAACCAACTAGAAAATACAACCACAACTATGGATGAAAATGTTGGGAGTGCAAGCTTAGGTACTAGAACTAGAGGGTAGATTCAGAGGAAGATCCCTGAGAAGCCGAAGGACCTGAAAAAAGCTATCTAGAAGATCGAGGAGCTGAAGAAGAAGGAAAACAAAATGATAAGCAATTAGTTTTGTCATGTTCATTACTGGGTGATGCTGGTAGTGTTGCTAGATCTATTTTCTTTGCTTTTGTTGTCATTTCTAATGTTTTTTTGGGTCCTGCTCTGTTCTCTCCAGCAGGCGTATCATTTTGAAAAAATGTAATGCTTTATCATTTGGCTATGATGTAAATGATTTCGGGCTCCATTCAAAACCTATTTTTACCTTATTCAAAAACAAAATTTTATAATGCGGAAGCAATACAATGAAAAAACAACTCACATAAATTAAAACTCTCAAGGGTTCCTTGACGAAGATTACGTAAGCATTAATTAATTAATTTAGATTAGAAATAATTACAAAGCTCATATAAACAAATGAATGATACATGCAACATCACATAAAAGATAACATATATACAACTAGTACCATAAGGTATCCATAATAACGTACATCCACTGCACAAGTCGAAGGATATGTAATACAATAAACCAAAATGAAGTACAACATGATGTCTCTGAATAACTGATACAATGATACAAGGCCACAATTAAAATTTAAATGTGTATTAATATTGGAGAAGGGTATTTTTCTTTATATTTATTAAAGTTGGATTTTAATTTATCATTTAGAATGCATGGAAGTTTTGCACAGTTATTTATATTTATATTTAAAATATAAAATATAAGTATTATGTAGTAGCTTATTTATACAATTATTTATTTGGTTTAAATTGTAGAGATTATTTTTTTGGGGGATCAATTATTCCAGTTTCATGATGTTTTATTTAATGTTTATTTCAATTAAAATTAAAATTTAATTGAGATAAGAGAAAGGGTAATTATAGTTATATTGTTGTCTTGTTTTAAGTGTTTAAAATTTAAATAATGTGTAGACATTATTATTTTTAAAATGTGGTTTACTATTTTTAATTGCATGAATTTATATGCATATGTTTTGAGATTGAGGCCTTCTCCTAAGATTATGTATGGCAACATTAAACTTTAAATCTGACTATGTGGAATAGTAAAGTTTCTCTACTTATTGACGACATTTTGATTTGAGTCAATGTAGATGAGATTAGTCTATTTTATTATTTTCTGATTGATCTTTTTACCCTATGTGTTGGATTAAGGGGTTAGATTGTCAGCCAGTGGGTTGTTTCCAGAGGTGGCATTTGGATGTTTTGGTTATCATGGTTATTTTCCTTGTGAACTCTGTTGTGTTCGATTGTTTTGACCCAACCTCATGTGAAGTTTTCCCTATGATTATCTTCTGTGATACCTTGTATAATCAAGTTTTGCTTCATATTCTATATAGGGGAATATGACGTTGACTTTTTATGTCCTATCCATGGGATCAGGAGTATATCCTTTTGTGAACACTCAGAGAGTGTTTTGTGATGTTATGGTTGGAGACCTGTTGCATGTTCTTGTTATTTTGTGGAACAATCCTACGGGACATTATTATTATCTTGTGATGTTATGTGGAATCTTTAAGCCTAGGGTATTTTACCTAGATATGTAGTAAGGGGTGGCTTGCAATAAGCGTTGGGGCCCGACAGTGGCTGCTAGGATCACTTATTGTAAGTAATGTTAATCAAGTGATAATTAATGTCATTAGGGCGTATTAAAATGAACTTAATAAGATATGGTTCCTCACCCATGCTTGAGTGCTAGTATACACTAAGATGGAGGATGAGATGATGCTTTCCACCTTTGAGAGGTGCGTGTTTGGCATAGTTAATGGCTTCATCTATGCGAGAGGTCATTGATACCGTGTATGGTCACTAGAGTGTCAGGATCCAGAGTGATTACTAGGATAAGACTCAAGGGTTAGACATACATGATGACACCTTCCTATGCATATTCTAGTTATCCTACATGTGTCATTTTCCTTTGGATTAGTGAGTCTTACCTTGTTATCTTTTGTACACCTAGTGTTAGAGAGCTTTTAGGATCTTTTCCTTATCTTTTTTTGTTGATGTTTATTATTTGAGGGGGATCTGTTGTTATCTCCTTAGCATGGTGGGAGTGGACCATTTAGGTTCACGAGGTCAAGTGGTAGTGATTCTTTTACCATTTGAGATTCTGATGTTCGTGTACCAATGCTGGATGATCCCTGTAGCAGTTGATTCTTCTTATTCTTCATCGATGGAGATGTGATCTTATCTTTCTCATTATATGTGGCCTTGTATCATTGTATCAGTTATTCAGAGATATTATGTTGTACTTCATTTTGGTTTATTGTATTACATACCCTGTGACTTGTGCAATGGATTTAGGTTATTATGGATACCTTATGGTACCAGTTGTATCTATGTTATCTTTTATATGATGTTGCATGTATCATTCATTTGTTTATATGAGTTTTATAATTATTTCTAATCTAAATTAATTAATTAATTCTTACGTAATCTTCATCAAGGAACCCTTGAGAGTTTTAATCTACGTGAGTTGTTTATTTCATTGTATTGCTTCCACATTGTAAAACTTTGTTGTTTTTGTTTGTTAACACTTTAAAAAAAAAATATTTTGCAAACTTCGTTGCATGTTTAGGTTAAGTTCTCTTGGGTTCCCTGGCGGGGCATTACACATCCATTATCTCCAATTCATCAATCACATATTTTTAGGAAGGGATCCATTGTCCCACTTAGTGTTTAAATCTCATCTTGAACCTATTGGAGCATATTCCTTCTGAATGTGTAATTGTCGAAAAGGGAAGTGATTTACCTATCTTTTGTATTGCTTCCCTTTCTCATTATACATTTTGGTGAACTTGACTCTTCTTACATGCTTTTGATATTGGTAGTTATATCCTCTTTTCATGATCTCATTTGTATACATTTAGATACATAGGTTCACCTATTATATATTTTGGTGAACTTGCCTTATAACATTTAAAATATGATTTCGTGTCCTGATCTCCTTGGATGCATTACATTAGATCCTATCTTTATTACATTGTATACACAGGTCCACTTCATTATGTATTTCAAATCTAATTTTGTGTTTAGATCTACATTGCATGCATTATATACTTCTCATTTTGATAATTAGATCTAGATCTACTTTGCACATTTTACATTAGATCTTTAAATTTGATAGTTAGACGTGCTTTTCATAAAAAAATATCAAAATTTCCCTTAATTGAATTTCGTATCTCTTTCAAATATTATAATTAAATTAGATCTATCTTTCATTCATGATCTTGTACATGAGTGTTATTACCTTGAGTCCTACATCTTATAGCATTTTGGTTAGGAGAAGTCATAGACTTATGGCTTCCTTTGATCCCAAGCCTTTTCTCTTTCCTATAAATTTTGATGAAACCAACATGCATCCTAATGACATCAATCATATTGAAAAAAAATCATCCCATTCTTCTCATGATGAATATGAAGTCTTAAGAGTCTCTCCTATGCAAGTTCAAAAAATTTCCAATGACTTTGAAAAAAATGAGCAATGGTTAGGACAAGAAATTTCAAATCCCAAGTTCATATCCATTGTAGAAGGATAAAGAAAGATAATTCACAATGATGAACATGGTGTTAATATCTTTCATAATATCTCACATCTCGTTGATAACAATGTCAATCCTATTAGAGATTGCATGCTCAAGAGTTAGGTTTCATTCCACCTACTACTAGTGTTGAGACCTTCATGCCTATTTCTACTTCTATTCCTATTGTGTCCACTTATTCCACCCATTGTAACAACTTCCATTCAAAATCTCAATCCTACACATGTTATCATGCCTAATTCTATTGTTTCCACTATTCCTTCAAGTTTGCAATGTGTTTCTTTACCTTCATCAATGCCCAATTACAATAGTGCACCCTTTTCATACTCTACCATTCCGTCCATTTCTCACAATGCTCCAAAAATTTCAAACATAGATACTACCATTCTTTCTACTGATTGTGCTATTAATAGCTTGGCTCAAACAATGTCTTCATTACAAAAACAAATTGCTTCCATGAATCAATCCAAGTTCAACATTCCTAGTTGTGATATTTCTAGTCCTTTGTCCTTGGATATCATCTGTGCCATTATTCTGCAATACATGGAGATTCCTCATCTTGAGATTTACAATGGTAAATTTGATCCTTTGACCCACATCAAAACCTTTCAAACCTTGTGTAGTAATTTCTCACATGATCATAGATTCATGGATAATTTTTTTACTATATCCTTTCGAGATAAATCCTTGCAATGGTATTGTTCTTTTCCTTCTGATTCCATTGAATCATTTCAAAATATTTCTAATGCTTTCATCCAAAAATTTCAAAATAATATTGGCCCAAAAATTTCTGACTGATTTGATGTATTGTAAACAAGGTATTAAAGAAAAATCAATTGATTTCATTTGTCAATTTAAGCATTTGCATGCTCATATTTCCTATCACATGCCTACTATTGATGTGCAATGTATTTTCATTTATAATTTACAAAAAGACATTAAAAACAAGATTCTACTTTCTAAAATTTCTTCTTTTACTCAACTATCTATTGTGCTTCATAATTATCAACTTCAAGTAAGTCAATTTGAGAGCACCATTCCAATAGCTTTGGTTGATAAGAGTGATTTTTTATCCAAGAACTTGAACAAGTTTTTTTTAAAAAAAAAATTCATTAAGATTGACAATTCATCCAACAATGTTGATGAGCAAGTGGCAGCAACATTCAAAGGTGTGGCTCCTTTGTCATATGTTTTTAGACCTTCTCATAATTTTACTCCTCTCTGAATATTTTCATAATGTGATGCTAAAGTTAATTAATGGTAAAGTGATAGCTCTTTCTCCTGTTAAACCAATTGACACGTCCAAACCCTTGCCTAATTCCTTTGATCACAAAGCTTTTTTTAGATACCACTGTCAACTTGGTCATGATACTAAAAGGCATTTCCATTTGAAATCTATTATTCAAGACATTATTGATTCTAATACCATATCTATTGAGATTGTTAATGATCAAGTAAACAAAAATGTATCACCTCCCAACCAAAACTTTCAAATATATACCAATTCTCATTTGATCAATAATGTTGAGTGTACTCAATCTTTTCCTTCTTCTTTCACCCATATTTTTTACTATGAGGATAAGTGTACTAAGGCTAATAATTTTTTCAACCTCATTTATCAAATTGAACCTAAAACCTAAACTCAACCCTAACCTTTGCATTAACTTTGATCTCATTGAGATAATTAAACCACCTCATGGTCCTCTTTACATTGCAAAAAATATTAATGATCTTTATTTTTGTGGTGTTCTTATTGACCCTACTTCCATGGTGAATGTGATAACTAAAGAACATTTTTTAATAGATTATTTCAATGTAATATATATGATAAATCTTATCTTATGATACAAACTTGCAATGGTTTCACCTTTCCTACCCATGGTTCCATTTCATTTCCCATTGAAGATTGTGGTCAAAATTTAGATGTCACCGTTGTTGTCATCCCAACTTCTAATCAATTTCAAGTCAAACTTTTTCTTCCTTGGCTTACCTCCATGAAAGCTATAGCCTCTCCAATTTAAAGTTCTTGAAATTTCCCCACAATGGACAAATCATGATTGTTAATTATAGTCTCTATCAACCGTGTATTCCTAGAGAGTCTATTTTGGTCTTCTATATCTCATCCCACCTGACCCCATAGAGATAAACTCTTTTGATCCTATCAAAATTATAGAATCCAAAAGATTTGTGAGCTTAGAAATACTAAGGATATTCCATATGCTTGTTTTGGACCTAGACTTCTACCTACTCCACCTACACCTCCTATATACGCTTTCATTCCATCTCTTATATCTTATAAATTTTTTGGTGATGCTATCTCTCAACCTAGTAAGGTTCCTTCCATTCTTCCTCCTAAGGAAGAAGATGGCTTGATGTTGATTCATCGTGAACCAAATCCAATTTCTAGAAAAACCAAGCATAACCATTATGCTCATGACTGCCACCATAAATGTCATACTAGATCCTGTCAATGTGCTTCCCAAAACCCTTCTTCACCCAAAACACCTACTGATGCTTTGATTCCCTTTGATCATCCCATAGATAGCTGAAAGGAAGAATTTCACTTGAAAAGGATTATATTCCAAACATGATAATTATATTCGTATCTTAGATTCTATCACATTTAATTTGGATGAAGAAGATACTCTTGATGATGATGATTTTAATGTTCCTAATTCAACTAATGATGATTGTGTACTATAAAAGTAACTTCACAGGGTTAGTATTGCAAATAAATGAATAAAATAGCTAAATTATCATAAAGAATAAGCTAATTTAACAAATGAAGAGCAATTAAGCACTCTATGGATCTCTAGCTAGGGATGCTAATGATAAAGCTCTCAACAAGCCTCCATTAGTGACAGTCCTAAAATGAGAAATGATAAGAAAAGCTAATAACAATGTTAATTCCAAATTCAAATGCTAATTAGCTTCTATATTTTCCTTTCTAGCTCTAATTTGCAAGAGGTTTGATGTTAATCTTAGATTTGTAGATGATTATTGATTCAATTATGTCTTGCTTTTATAGATTTTGGCAAGGGTGGGGGGTATAGTAGAGTTGATCATGATTGATTTGAGGTTAAGTCCTTGGTTCCACCCTTTGGAGATAATTTAAATGGATTGTCCTCAAAGCTTGAGACAAGAAGACAAGATGGGTGGACAAGATGCTCTCACCTTATGAGTGATTGAGATTCATTTTAGGCTTGATCCATGTAAGCTTTATCTTTGAATCCTATTTGTTGAGGCTTTTTCCTCCCATGTGGTGTTGAGAGAAAATAGGATTAATTAATTGATTTTATTTAATTTGTTTAGCCATGTGTACCCCTTGAATGGGTTGATTTAATTTAATTCGAACTATACAATTAATTAGATTAATTGCACATTGATTTGATTTATCATGATTTATTCAATTTAAATGGATTTAATAGCTTTTGATTTTCAATTAACTTTGGATTAATGTTTAATTACAATTCATCTCTGATTTTATTCAATTGCATTTAATTATGTTGATCTTTGCCTTGATTTCTCATTTAAATGATCTTGTCCATTTTTAGGTGATTACAAATGCCCCTCTTTGAGTCGACATGCGAAGCGTGTTGATTCAAAGAATGTCTTGATTCAATCTGATAGAAGGTCCCGATTCCGTCGATGGTCGATTCTCGGTGTTCAATGTAAGATGCAGATTTTGATGATGGTATTGATGCAATTCTGATTGATTTAAGGTCCTGATGGTCGATTCCATGATCGTTCACTAATATGATACCTGATTTGATTTGATTTGATGTTCGATGCCCCTTTCAATTGATAAGAGAAAAAATTTATGATAAAAGATTATGCTCTGATTTGATTGTAGTACCCCTGATTTGATGATCTTGCTATTGTTTCTGATTATCCAAGTGTATGCCCCCTTGGAAATGAAATGAAATTTGATCGATATTTGAAAAAGTCGACAGTTTAGGTCATTTTGAGTTGATTAGGTCAATTTTATAATGAATTTTGATTTCATTTTTTATATTGTTTTCACGTTCGTGTGATGAAAAATGCCCCTGATTTGGCAGATTTGGTGAAAATTTTGGGTCCCCGGGCACTTTCTGGTCAAAGATGCCCTTTTTAGGTCAAAATGGCCTATATAAAGGGGTAAGAAGTCATTTTCACTATTCATTTTCACTTTTACATTTGACTTTTTGCTATGACTCCTTCTGAGCTTTTCGCGATGGTGATCCCAATTCGAGAGCATAGGTTTGAGCACGGTCAACGATATCTTTGGCCATCGACCCATAGACCTCCAGTAAGTGCCTAAACCTCTTAGTTTTTCAATTCATATTTTAAATTTCAAAAAATTTGAATTTTTCTAGTCAAAACCATATTTTTTTACTTTTTGAAATTGAAACAGTGCATTCAACCTTTTTAATAGCGCGTTTAATCCTCTTTTAGCACCACCGCGCATTTAAATAGCACTTTCATGACGTGGAATTGTGCTTTTGCACATAGGATCTAGGGCACAAATTGCATTTGAAATTTAGATTAGTGTGTTTAATTGAATTTTCACTTTTGAGCTCTGTAACAACGCTTTTAAAAAGTTTTAGCGCGTATGACGTAGAACAACACTTTTAATAATTTTGATTGCATTTTTAAACTTTTAAATAGCACTTTTGATTTTAGCACTTTTAAACATTGAAATAGCATGTTTACCCTAATAGGAAAAATTTAAAAATGCCTTAGTCAGTTTTCCAAATTGTTCAGCATCATCGATCAGTTGATCGGTTTAGGTAATAAACTTGATTTGATAGCGAGTCGTACGATGTCAGAGTGAGTCATTTATAGTCTGAATACGTGATTGTCAATCTAGATTTAGATGATGGATGATGATGAATTTTCCATCCTCTCTGAATAGAATCAGGAAAATTGATTGTGGTTTGATATTTTTAAATGTTAGATTGACTTAGGATAATTCAAAAGATAATTGATTTCAAAAGTGATATGATTGAACTTACTTTTTGTAGACAGTGCTTAAGTCACTGGCTGTTTGTGGTTTGTACCCTTGTCTATTTAGTATGATAGATGACCTAAGTGCTCCTGATCGGAGACATATAAGCCGATGTCGGTTATCTTTCCTTCTAGTTCTTCCTTGATTCCAAGTGAATCAGGGTCTTCTTATAGCTATGACAGAGCATTGGCACTCTAACCATAATACTTTCCATTTACCGATGGGCAAGATGACCATCACCCCTAAGGACGTCTACCGCATCCTGCGTATCTTGACTCAAGGAGAGTTGGTTTTCTACGATCAGGTGTACAATGGGGCAGCATGTCGGTGGGTCTTCCAGGATCCTACCATTGGCGATGATCACATTCAGTGGTCTTAGTTTCATTCTTTTCTAGTTTTACCAGTAGTTTTGGGTGCATTGATTAGTGGATTCCTCGTACCAAATAGATGAGGGCATGGATTTGAAGTCAGCTGGGGTCCTATTCTGGAGGCCTTGATGGAGAATCCTTGATGTTTTGATTGGGGGTCCTATGTCTTGGCGTAGCTCTATCATGAGTTGCATATAGTTGTATATAGACACTCTTCTACGCTCTCTACAGGAGCTATTCTTCTTCAATTTTGGACATGGGAGCATCTCCCAGTGACACAAACTATCACAACACGTCAGCGTGATCCAGGATGGCCATTTTCCTAGATGTATGAGGGCATGGTAGTTCACACCCATATGGGTAAGTTGGATTATTGGTGTCGTGTTATCGATGATATGGATCAGGTGATATGGTGTCCTTACCTAGGTTGTGAGCCGTGGCCCGAGGATGTGATTGAGCTTCCTTATATGTGCATTCCTTGTTGGATGATTGGTTGGATACCACATATTATTGAGAGATTTTTCTTTCAAAGGGTATTGCAATAGTATGGATGGACACAGGGTATGCCCCAGGGCATTGCTATGTATGCTCAGTTTGAGGCTGAGAGATCACTATGGGGCCCTATTGTTGATTTTAGGATAGCACAATAGGAGATTCAATATCTAATTCATTTACAATGGTATATGCAAGAGCATGTTATTAATGCTAGTATGATCGATGATTACGCAAATTGGTTCGCTTGGAACCCGTTTCTAAGGTTCATAGATCCAGTTGAGTGGGTACCTGGTATTAATGAGGAGTCTGATGGTGATGGTGGTGATGATGGTGATGATGGAGATGGTGGTAGGGGTGGGGGTAGGATTCGATCACAGCGAGGATGATGGGGTCATCGAGCAGCTAGAGCAGGTAGAGTTCTGATGCCAGTTATTGATGCTTCTCCCATGCCTCCTAGGGGTGGTGGTCAAGTGAGGGGTCATGATGTTGACAAAGTTTTACACCAAGTTTCCAGGGATCTGACAGGTAGACAGGGTCACCGTAGGGCTAGGCATTAGAGGCATTTGGATGCCTAGGTCGCACAGGCATTGTTAGATTAGGTACAAGGTAGGCTAGCACAGGCTCCTTCGTGGGTTCCTCTAGTTGTTCCATAGGTTGTTCCATAGGCTCCTCTCGCACAGGAACCTACTTTTTCGTCTATGCCATCTTCTTCATCTCATCCATCTTCTTCTTTCATTCCATCGCTATCTATTCCATCTTCTTCCATGCCTTATTCTTCTTCCATGCCTTCTTCTTCTTCCATGCCATCTTTGTCCATGCCTCTACCACAGACTCCTTCTACACAGGTCCCTAGTTCAGAGGCTCTGGCAGTTGCACCAGAGGTTCGAGCTTTACAGTTAGATGTCTCTAAGATTAGACAGGAGGTTAGGAAGCTTAGTACTATGATGCAGGACTTTATGGCAGTAATGAGTCAGCATGGGTTACAGCCGAGCTCAAGTCATCCTCCTAATAGTGCTCCTGGTCCTGATGGTGATGGTGCTGGCAGTTCATCTAGTTGATCTATGATTTGAGATGATTCATGTTATTCTTTCATTGATGTATATGATCTCATTCATTTTCTATATCAAGACATTGGACTCTATTATATTCTTTTGATCAGTTGATGTATTTCATGTTGATACTTGTTGATACTCTGATGGACTTTGATTTCCAGATGTAGCATTATATGATCATTCCATAGACTTTGATACTCAGTTGATGTTTTGATGATGATACCATAGACTTTGATGCTTAGTTTGATATATTTACTTTATGTGATGTCATCATGTGTTGGACCTCATGTTTCAGGTGTTTTACTATGATATGCAGATGTATATGGTTCTATCTCCTATATGCTTTGTTTTATGCTTTTTAGAATGCAATTTTATGATGGATGCATATGTTCTATTTATGCTTAGATGGTTTTCATAGAATATATGAATGGATGCACTTTGACTTTAATGATGTGATTTAATGATTCTTTTAATGATTAATGATATTTAATGCTTTATGGGTGCAAATGATATATAGATGTGTTAGATGCTAATACAATGGTTTAATGGATGTAACGATTTAGTGGATAATGGATGTATTTTTTTTGATATATGGATGCAATGGATTTTATGGTATGCAAATGTGATGGACCTATATGATGTAATGTATATTGATTATGGGTACTTAATGATTAATGATTCTAAATGTTATATGTGATATAGATGAATGATGTTATGCAATGATATCTAATGAACTTAAATGAATAATGTAATGTGCAATGTTTTTGGACTAAATGATATGCATCTAATGATGAATTAAAATGATTTTAATGGATGCAATGAACATTTAACTAATAAATGTGATGATAAATGCACTTAATGGATTGACATGAATGACTTAAAGAATGCACCCTAAATGAGATGAACTTTAAAATGAATGCAATCTAATGCAATGAACTTAATGAAAAATGATTTAAAGGATGAATGCAACCTAATGCACTTAATGTTATGAACTCTATGCAAGATATGAATGATGAATGAAACGTAATGCAATTAATATTATGAAGATGGTTTAAACTATATGGAATGAACTTATATTAAAATGAATGCAACGTAATGAAAGCTAACAGGAATCTAACAAATGTTCATGACCTAATGGAATGCACCTTTGTTTTTTATTGTTTTTTATTTCCAACACTCGGTCACATATAGTTTTTGATGCTCATTTGATTTTTGATTTGACTACACCCTCTTTCTCTTTTCCTCTTGAAATTTTTTTATTTTGAAGCTAAGAAAGGTAAATACTTTAAATGCATTTAATCTAGGATGTATGCAACTAATTGTCACTATTCAAAAATTTGGAGCTTATATTCATCATTGAGCATTTTTTGGAATCCCGATTTAGTACAACCATCACTAGTTCAACCATGATGATATGAATACTTTTTGCACCTCTTTCATTTCTTTCCCATCTCTTTCTGGTATGACTATCACTGATTGAATCCAATCATGAGAGTGCAAATACCGATTTTGTTAGATTCTATGTTGCAAGTGGATTTTGGTATTATGATATTGAACATCAAAATATCCAAGGTATCCTTTTGCGTAAACAAACAAAGATCTTAGTTTTATCCTATGTACAATTCCTCAATGATTCTTTGATGATCATGTCCTTAGATAAATAATACATGCTTTAAAACTTTGATCTTAAGATAGTCATTCAGAAATCCATAAAATATCATGCTTTCATCATAGCTTGTCTAGTTTAAAAACTTTCATCGATTCGCTAGAAAGACATGATTTCATCAATTAAGTCAACACTTTAGAAAATATTTTGCAATGTTTTTCAAATCCATATTTCAAGTTTAGTTCCATCCATTTCATACTTTTAATCCTGATAAAGATAGGGTCATGTAAGATCTCAGATCAAATTTTGCATTTGGTTCAAATTGGATTGTAATGAGAATTTGATTGAGTGTTTCACTTGCATTTTTGATGAATTAATTCGATGACTGATTAAAGTTTTCTTTGATGAATCCTTCCTCCTTTAGCATAGATTTCCCCCAGTTTGATATGATCTCAAAGTTAGACTTAGGACAATTTGCAGATTAGGTGACCAAAATCTTTAGGTACTTGCAAATGCAACTGTAGGGTTTTATTATGCAATATATACAAATGCTAGCGAATGCAATATTTACAAGGATGACTGCTAGGTATGCGACTGACTTGGACTTTCATTGGCCCTTGTTTACTAGGTTTTCACTGATTGAATGAATCTTTCTTTCTTTTTCTATTTTTAAATCTTTTTCCTTTTTTGCTACCAAGGCGCCTATTTGCTAGGTTTTCACCAAGCCACTTTTTCTCTTTTTCTCTTTTTTTTGTATTTTCTCTTTTTTCAATTTTTTTGTTTTTCATATCATCAAGGTGCCTATTTGCTAGGTTTTCACCAAGACAACATATTTTTGAGGATCATATATGAATGTTTTTGGCTTTCTTCATGCTCAATTTTCCATTGTTTTTTATCTTTTCTGCATTTCTAATTTGTTTGCTCTTTTTTACTTTTTAATGTTTTTGGTATTTTCAAGATCTCTTTTGACTATGTACAATAAATAGGATGCTTTCCCTCTAATTCTTTGATACTCTTTTTCTTTATCCTCTTTCATCTGCTTCATGTGTAGAACCTTTTGAGATGAATGCTATTGGTAGGTTCTTGTAACTCTTCTCCATCACAATCAGCTAACTTATAGGTGCCGGTCCCAAAAGATGAAGTGATCACAAAAGGTCCTAACCAATTTCCTTCACATTTTCCTTTCTTTTCTCTTTCTTCTTGATTCTTGGGATTCTCTTGTAAAACTAAGTCACCTATTTGCAATGTTCTTGACTTGATGTGCTTGTTATAAGTCCTTGACATTCGATTTTGATATACTTTCAAGTGATCAAATGCTTGTTGTTGTTTCTCATCTAGCAGTTCTAGTTCATGCAACCTAGCAACTATATAATCTTTCTCACTTATCAAGCCATGTAGAGATACTCTTAAGGATTGAAGTTCTACCTCCAAAGGTAAAACTACTTCTATTCCAAAGACTAAGGAAAATGGTGTAGCTCATGTTGGTGTTCTGAAACTTGTCCTATAAGCCCATAAGGTCAGGTTTATTTTTATATGCCAATCCATACATTAATTGTCGACAGTTCTCTTCAATATCTTCAAGATGTTTTTATTTGTGGCTTTGGCTTGTCCATTACCTTGGGGGTAATATATTGATGAAGAGTGATGGATCATTTGAAACTTTGTACTGCATAACTCCTTTAGGTCCTTATTTTTGAAGTGCTTTGCATTATCCGTTATGATGGCATGAAGTACGCCATATCTACATATTATGTGGTTTAGGATAAACAAGGATATATGCTTTCCTATTGTAGTTGATAAGGGTACAACTTCCACCCATTTGGTAAAGTACTCTACTACCGTGATAATGAATTTATGACCATTTGAAGATGGTGGATAAATCATTCCTATTAAATCTAGACCCCATTAATAAAACGGCCAAGGTGTCATCATAGGATGAAGCTCTTGTGTGGGCACATGCATCGAGTTTCCATGATATTGACACTTTCTACAAGTTTTAGCAAAGTGACAAGCATCTTTCTCCATCATAGGCCAAAAATATCCTATCCTAAGAAGTTTCTTAGCTAGGGTTAAACCATTCGAATGTGATCCACATATCCCCTCGTAAATTTCTTGTAAGGCTATATCTAATTCCTCTTTCTCTAGACATATAAAAAGAATTCCATCTATACTCTTACAATACAATGTGTCAGATATTAGGGTATAATGAGCATCTTGTCGAATAAAGCTTTCTTTTGGTTCCTGGTTTGGTCTATGGGTAGGATTTGGTCTTTTAAGTAAGTGTAAATATCTCCATACCAAGGTGATTCATGTGTGGTTAGAAAACAAATGGTATGAGGATGGGTGGGGTAAAATACAGGTTGCTCAACTTCTTCTACCAAGAATTCATATCTGGCGCTTTGATATGGTATTTGGAGAAGTGATGCCAAAGTTGCCATTGCATCTGCTGCTTTATTCTTCTCTCTTGGTACTTGCTCAAATGTGATAAGAGTGAAGTATTTCTTGAGATTATCAACCATATTTTTTGTAAGGTATCATATTCTCATCTTTCATTTGATATTCATCATTAATTTGATTGATAACTAGTTGCGAATCTCCATAGACTTGTAGTTTTGTCACTTTCCACTCTAATGCCAGCTTGATTCCAATGACCAATGCTTCATACTCGTCTATGTTATTTGTGCATGGGAATAGAAATTTTTATGATTTAGGAATTGTAGACCCTTGAGGAGTAATCAAAAGTATGCCTACTCCTGATCTATGTTGTGTGTAGGAACCATCAAAATATAGTTGCCATGTTTTTTCTTCCACATTCACAATTTCAGAATCTAGAAATTCCACTTGTATAGGATGGTCATCCTGTAATGGTGATTTTTCTAACTGATCAACTATAACTAGGCCCTTGATAGATTTTTGATCCACATATTCTATGTCAAATTCACTTAGCACCATGACCCATTTGGCTAGTCTTCCATTGAATGTTGTTTTGCTAAGAAGATATTTCAAGGGATCTATCTTTGCAATGAGTTTAATCTTATGGGATAACATATAGTGGCACAATTTTTGGGAAGCAAAAACTATGGCCAAACATGCTCTTTCGATGAAGGTGTAGTTCAACTCATATTTCACCAAAGTCCTACTTATGTAGTAAATAGCCTTTACTTTTCCTAGTTCATCTTCTTGTGCCAAGAGTGCCCCTAATGAATGCTCGGTCATTGAAATGTATAGAATCAAAGGCTTGCCTCTTATAGGTGGCATCAAAGTTGGAAGGTTCATTAGATATTTCTCAACAAATTGAAGGCTTCTTCATATTTTTCATCCCATTTGAAAACTATGTCCTTGAAGGAGTTGAGTAAAATTATGGCACTTTTCTGCCAACTGAGAGATGAACCTTCGTATGGATTGGATCCTACCTTGAAGAGATATCATTTGACTTATGTTTCTAGGTGCTTCCATTTCCATGATGGCTTTGACTTTAGCTAGGTCTACCTCTATTCCTTTTGCTGAAACAATGTACCCTAGTAGCTTTCCTGATTGAACGCCAAATGCACAACTCTTTAGATTTAGCCTTACTATAAATTTCTCCAATCTTTCAAAAAATTTCTCTAGGATTGATATATGTTCTTCTCTTGAATGAGATTTAGCAAGTATATCATCTACATAGTCCTCCATGAACTTATGCATCATATCATGGAATATTGTTTTCATGACTCTTTGATAGGTTTCTTTGGCATTCTTTAGACCAAAGGGCATGACATTCCAATAGAATGTTCCCCATGTGCATGTAAATGATGTTTTATCTTGATCTTTGGGTGCTATCTTTATTTGATTGTAGCCACTAAACCCATCCATAAGAGAGAACATTGAATGTCATGCTGTTAGATCAACTATGGCATCTATGCATGGTAATGGAAAGTCATCCTTAGGGCATGCAAGATTTAGATCCCTAAAATCCATGCAAATTATGATGGACTTGTCTGCTTTTGAAATTGGCACTATGTTTGAAATCCATTGGGCATAATCAATGGCTCTTATAAACCCAACTTTTAGCAATTTTTCTAACTCCATTTTTATAAGAAAAGCTATGTGCAGATGCATCTTTCTCAATTTTTGCTTTACTGGTCGTGCTCCTTCTTTTATGTTCAAGTGATGCATGATTAAATTTGGATATAATCCTACAACATCATCATAAGACCATGCAAAATTGATTTTCTTTTCCTTGAAAAATTTGATGAATTCTTTTCTTTCCTCACTAGATAAAGATGCTACTAAGTGTATGATCCTTGGTTCTGATTCTGATCCAATGTTCACCTTTTTTGTTGGTTCGATCAAGATAGGAGATCTTTACTCATAGTTCTTGGCTAAAGTATCCAAAATCCCTTCCTTAGGTGCCTCAATTGGGTTTTCACCTTTGGAATCATTCTTTATTTCTTTCTCTTTTTGATCTAATGCTGCCACAAAGTGGTTTTCAACATTAGATTCTTTCCATTTTTTATTTTTTTTATTTTTTTCATTTTTTATTGAATTGAGAGTTTTGATACCCTCCTTTTCCTCTTCTTCCTAATATTCCATGGTAGAAGAAGGTTCTACCGCATTTAGGTATTGGGACACCAAGTTGTCATTCAAAAATGTTGGGAGTATGGTAGGTTTGATGGAATCCCATTCAATTAATTATGGATGGATGATGGTCAAAGGATCAATGTTTTGGTTTAGGCCAATAGGATTTAAGGAAAAGACTTCATTTGAAGGTTTGAACATTGTATCACTTAAGTCTATAACATGTGCCTCTTCAATATGATCTAGAGAACTAGGGTCAAAATCCTCCTCACTAGAATCCACTGAGGTTTCTATTGGGTAAAAATCTTGTGGGTTAAACCTAATGTTAGATTCTTCCATAGCAGGTCTCCATGATGGCACGTAAGGTTCCCCTACCCATTGATTTATTTCAATTTCTTGAATTGGTACATTATCTAGGACCACTTGGCTTGAACTTGAGGCTTGACTCTGACTTGATTCTGCAATTTATTCCCTCCCTTTGCTAGGGGTGTAAGTATGAATGACATCAATACCTTTATCTTGACATGATTCATTTCATAATGTATCCCATTCCCACTCATTTGAATCTTCATCACTATGTGACTCTAATTGTAAAATTTGACCATAGACTTTAGGATAGTTCTTTTGAGTATACCCTTGTTCTAGGTAGCCTAATCATGTCTTCTCTTTGTTGTATGTCCACATCATTTCAATGGGTTCAAGGAGTCCTTCTTTTCTTGTTCCTAAAGGTCCTTGTCCTTTGTATCCCATTTTTTCATAATTTGAAATCCTTTCCCATATTGATGTGTGGGAATGCTTATATTTTGTATGTGCTTCTCATGGGTACTTGATTCTTCATCCTTGTATAACTAGTTTAGGATTTCATTGTCTTCTTCCTCCATGAATGATGATGTATTAGCCCTCAAAAAGTGATCATTGTATTTATGAGGCAAATTAGATGGCTTTCCATATGATTTTGGAGATAAGGGTAGGTCCATCATGGATAAGGAGTATTCACCTACTCCCTTTTGTTTGATTTTACATTGTTTCTCAAAGTTTTTCATCATGTGGTCCATCTTTCGGTAATGAGCCTCCTTAGTGTAGATTTGAATGAATCTATCTTGGTATTCTTTCCTTGTCTCAAGAGTACTCTCCTCACTAACCTTTTCTTTCCCTTTTGTTGATGCAGCTAGGTTAGTGGGACTTTGGATGTTTTCAACAAAAACTTCTTCTTTTTATTTTTCCTTTAAAGATGGGAGATCTTTAGAGCTTTGGCCTTGCTCTATTCTTATGGGTATTGAACCTTCTGCATTATGCGGGACTAGAGAATCATTGATAGGCTTTAAGTTATTACAATATTGGAAGGGGTTTGAGTCCCCACTTACCATGATTTCCTTCCCTAGATAAGGGAGTTTAAGACATTGGTGATATGTAGAAGGCACAACTTGCATTTCATGAATCCAAGGTCTTCCTAGTAAGATATTGTATGTCAACTTTAGGTCTAGGAATTGACAAACGGTTTCTTTTTGGATTGGGCCAACTCTAATAGGAAGTAATATGACACCCTTAGAATCTCTTTCTTTGTCATCATAATCTTTTATAGTTATCTTTTTCTTTGGGTCAATAGCCTCCTCAAAAAATCCTAAGGCTTTCACCAAGTTTAGGGTACAAATATTTAGGCCGGCCCTCCATCAATAAGGACTCTTTTTACCCTATGCTTATGAATTAGAACCTCTATATGAAAAGACAAGTTTTGTGGGTGATTCAATGACATATCATCTTGATCTAAAAAAGATAGGCAATGCGGTGCAATAAGATGTCCCACCATATTTTGAAATTTATCTACCTCCAAATTTAGAGGTACATTTGTCTCTACCAAGGCTTTTTCTAGAATCTCCTTGTGAGTTGGTGAGAGTTTGAGAAATTATAAAATAGAGATTTGGATAGGGGTTTTTTGTAATTGATCTACCAAATTATATTATTTTGATGACGAAGATGAGGTTTGATTTGGTAGAATAATTCTTGAAGCATTTGTAGGTAGAGTAATCTTTGAAGCTTTCCCCCTAGTTTCAACATTAGATGTTGCTTCCCTTGGTTTTTCTTTTACCACAATAACATTTATGGTGCTTTCATAACAAGTTAAAGCATTAATTGTGTTATCATAGGTATGAGAAAAGTTGACTTTCTCATTACCCCTTTTATTATTTTGGTTAGTGTTTGATGACTCACCCTTCTCATGGTTTAGAAAGGGGTTTTTGAAGGCCGTATGATCTTCATTGTTTTGGGGCCGTTCAACCTTGATTGTCCCATCATCAATTAGGTCTTGCACCAAATGTTTTAGCTTCATGCATTCATTGGTCTTATGACCCTTATTTCGGTGATACTCACAATGGTGAGAATCATTCCACCAATTTGGTTTAATTTGGGGTTCATAGGTTTTTAAATCAGGTAGAGTAATGATCTTGTTGGCCGCCAAAGTCCTTAATGCATTTTCCAATGGTTCACCTAAGAAGGTGAATTTTATCTTTTGATAAGTGGAAAAGAAGGGTTTAGGCTTGCTGCCATTAGCATTATTGAAGGGATTATTATTAGCATTGTTGTTGTTGGAATTGGCATTATTAAAAGGAGCTTTATTCATTTGATTCACATTGTATGTTGAATTCACTCCGCTTGATAAGTTAAATGGGGTAGCCTTCAAGGTGTGGGCTTTCACAACTCCATCATTCACAAGATTTTTGTTATTATTTTTCAACCATAGCTTAGGTTTGTCATTGTGATTGTTGGCTTCTTTATTGTTGGTATAATTAGATATATAATGATTATTACTAGTATTGGTGTAGGGTTTGTTGTCTTTAAACAATTTAATTTCACCCTTTTTGACCAATGCATCTTCAATCTTAATCCCATTCTCAATAAGTTTTTTGAATGTAGAGGGACATTGAAGTTGGAGCCTATAGCTCATCTCCATATTTAAATTATTCATAAATATCTCCCTCTTCTCCTTTTCAGGGATACTTCATGGGTACCTTGCAAAAATGGTCCTCCACCTTTGAAGGAACCCTAAGAAATATTCACCATCCTTTTGTTTTGTATCACATAGTTTTAGCATGGTAATCTCATGTTCAATGTTGTAGGAGTAATGAGTTACAAATTTAGAGGCTAATTCCTCAAAAGTTTTCATCCCTTGCGGAAGTTTGGAGAACCATTCCATGGCTTGCCTTCCCAAACTTCTTGGAAAAAGTCTTATTAAGTACATAGTTTAATACATAAATTCAATACTTAGAGTGAAAAACTCTCTAAGGTTATCCTATGGGTCTGATTTACCCTTGTATTTATCATATTTAGGAAAGATTGTATTCATAGGAAAAGGTGCCATGACTAAGCTTTTATCGAAAGGGAATGGACACAAAGCCTCAATAGAGAAAGGTTTAGGTTCAGTGGCCTTTTTCATTAAGTCAATTTGCGCTTGAAAAAGTTTCAATTGTTGAGTCATAACATGCATTGGGTTTCCCTCTTCTTTCCTTTTCTTGAGTTGATCCACATCATAATCATGTGGGAACTTTACCCCTGCTTGGGCTAGAGTTAGGAAAAATTTCTCCCTATCCTTATCTATTAGTTTGTCCATGACTTCAAGAAAATTTGTATCTTGAGCCACTCTATTAGCTCTTTCTTCAAGCATTTCTTTAGGTTCTTGGTTTGCGTTGTTGATATTATCATTATTTCCACTATGATGGTAATTGTGAAATGGGGAGTTTTGATCCATTGATTCAAGTCTTTTTTCAAATAGATTTGGGAGACTATCACCTTGGTCATGATTGTTGAAAAGACCTTGATATTCAAATTCAGGGACCTCATTTGCAATCCAAGTGTCATCTTCTCTTAAGGATAATTTGAGTTTGTGAGAATGTGTAGAAACTGACATTCAACAAAGTTTGATTTCAAATTGATCCTCAATTTGGTAATTGTTCATTTTTATGAAGAGATTTTTAAAAATATAAGATGAGTTTTTCAATGGATATCTCTTTCACTTGTTCTATGTATTTTCAAACACAACAACCACAAGTACACTTGTTCTTTTTAACCCTCTACACAAAAAGTGTTTGAATTTGTAGGATGTTATCATGGGTTTTTGCATAAAAAGACACTTCAAGCAATCTACCTAGCTCAAGATTTGGTTCGTAAACATGGCTCTATAAGGTAGTATTTTCTAAGTTAAAAAGGTTTTAATCAATATTCTGTTCAAAATGGATATTAAACTTTCATCCTCCATGTATATTAAGAGGCTTCCCACCACTGGTATGTCAGAGTTTTGTGCAATCCCGAAAGACTACTCGAGGAAGTTCAAAAATTTAACACCCTTTTGTCACACACCCCATTAAGGATGTATGAATTTCATTTTATAGTGGGTTGGATTATCATGGAAAAGGTGATTGTATCCCACTTTGGGCTGTCCCTCTCACCAGCCTCATTAAGGCAAATCTCAAGAGGCGAGCCCAACTATAGATCTAGCATGTTCATTTGAAAGCAATAAAGTGGAATAAAGAAATAGGTTGTGGGAGTTTGATTCACCAAAAAGGTGAAGAGCATATCCCTATCTAATTCTTAATTCCCAAACACTTTTAACAAGGTTCAATTACCAAACCCACTAACTAATGAGAATCGAGTATTTCTACTCTTTTCTACAAACAAGGGTTTATTCAAATTTAGTGCTTGATTTACCTAGCCTTTCTTTTAATCAAGGAGTTCAACACTTTTGGCATTTTGATTCACTTAGAAAGTGAAGAGCATAGGCCTAATGTTTAATTCCTCAAACAATAATAGGTTGTTTTAATTACTAGATTTTGAAAATGACAAAGCCACAATTTAAGAAAAAAAATAACTAAGTTTAGGATTACCTTCAAATGAAGCTAGAAAAGGCTAGGGACATTTTTTATTGATTTTTCATTTTTAATGCTCACCTAGTGGTGATCGTTCCTTTCCAATGTGCTTTTCTTCCAACAAGTTAGTCAACACAACCAGCAAAAATGAGGAAAACAAAGATAAAATTGAATCTAAGCCTTATTTGTCAAATTTTAGAAAAATTTGATTAAGGTGAATAAATCCAATTCAATGATACAAACTTTTCTTTATAGGCTTCTACAACTTTTAGATATGTTCTTATACCTTTCTTTCTTGCTGAGAATACTCTAGAACCAGCTTGATGTGAGCAATGTTATCCTCTTTGATCTTCTTTGTCAAGGATTTTCCCTCACTATTGAATCTGCTCTCTGGTTTTTTTATTCTTTTATGAACAATCATCTTGCAGAGACAGAGAAAACATTTTTCGATAGTCAGATTCTATAAATTTTAAATTTAATCAAAAGTGCTACTGAATCTATTGAAAGCACTACTTAAATGCTCAAAAGTGCTATGGATCAGATTAAAAATGCTAAAGAAAAGTATTAAAAGCGTTGTAACAGAGAACAAAAGCACTCAAACTCTATGTAAAGTCATCAAAAACACCATAAAAGCACTGGAGAATTGAGCAAACGCATTGGCTAGTCAGGGCAAAAGCACTGAAAGAAGATTAGATAGAAAATAGAAGGAATCAAACACGTTGGAATCCTATGTAAAGGTGCAAAACTTTATCATCAACGCGTTGTTTCAGAGCTCAGAAGTGCTGAAAAACCTAGTAAAACCACTACAAAAATTGTTAAATGCATTGTTTTACCTGCAAAACAAAGAGTTAAACATACAAAAATATGAAAATATGAAATTTTCTAGATTTTTAGGAAAAAGAGGCTTAATGCCCCATAGTGGGTGCCATTTTGTGTACTATAAAAAGTACCTTCATAGGGTTAGTATTGCAAATAAATGAATAAAATAGCTAAATTACCACAAAGAATAAGCTAATCTAACAAATGAAGAGCAATTAAGCACTCTATGGATCTCTAGTTAGGGATGCTAATGATAAAGCTCTCAGCAAGCCTCAATTAGTGGCAGTACTAAAATGAGAAATGATAAGAAAAGCTAATAACAATGTTAATTCCAAATTCAAATGCTAATTATCTTCTATATTTGCCTTTCTAGCTCTACGTTGCAAGAGGTTTGATGCTATTCTCATATTTGTGGATGATTATTGATTGAATTATGCCTTGCTTTTATAGATTTTGGCAAGGGTAGGGGGTGTAGTAGAGCTGATCATGATTGAGTTGAGGTTAAGTCCTTGGTTCCACCCTTTGGAGACAATTTAAATGGAGTGTCCTCAAAGCTTGGGACAAGAAGACAAGATGGGTGGACAAGATGCTTTCACCTTATGAGTGATTGAGATTTATTTTAGGCTTGATCCATGTAAGCTTTATCCTTGAATCCTATTGGTTGAGGCTTTTTCCTCCCATGTGGTGTTGAGAGAAAATAGGATTAATTAATTGATTTAATTTAATTTTTTTATCCATGTGTACCCCTTGAATGGGTTGATTTGATTTAACTCAAACTATATAATTAATTAGATTAATTGTACATTGATTTGATTTATCATGATTTATTCGATTTAAATTGATTTAATAGCTTTTGGTTTTTAATTAATTTTGGATTAATGTTTAATTATAATTTATCTTTGATTTGATCTTGATTTTATTTAATTGCATTTAATTATGTTGATCTTTGCCTTGATTTCTCATTTAAATGATCTTGTCCATTTTCAAGTGATTACAATGATATTTGTTTTAGTGGTTCTAATGAGATGCATGAGCTTATTGATGTTAATCATGATTTTCCAGCTATATTTTCACAACAATTATCTATTAATCCTAGTGACAAACAAAGTGAGCCATCTTCATAGCATGGTCCTTTTTGGAACTAGATATTGTTCCATCTACCATGGTTGATGTTTCTCCTCTTGCATGTTTTCCACCTTCCCTAAACATTATAGACCAAGATGGGAGGAGGGAAGGTGATATTCTTGACTAGCTCCTCATGTACAATGGATTCTATTTGTTTTCTTTTTGTAATGTGCTTCCACTGTGATGTGATTCTTGCTATATGTTTTGTCTAGATTTCTTTAGATGACCCTTGTTGCTCCATTGGCACAAGGTGATAAAGGAATTGATCTATCATGACATTCCTCTATTTGTATCTCACTTATTCTATACATTATTACATGTTATGTCATGCATTTGTCATAGTTTTTAAATGTGTGTTAATGTATCCTGATTGGGGATGATGCAAAATGGTAGTTACCTATTCTTTTCAGTCTTTGTGATGCCAGCCCAAAAAGACTCTTCTTTGTAACTATTATGTGACATTCCTCTATTTTGTTTGTATTTTTTTTTATCTTTGGGTGATGATGGCATTTCTTTTTTATATAACTCATGTATTATCATATGATCATACTAACCCTAGAATTATTAGATCCCTTTCATGGTCTCTTTTGTCATGTGTTCATTTTCCTTTATTTGTCCTTTCTTGGGGGCATCTCATAGTGGAAATGTTTCTTGTGGGTACATGTATGCTCTATTAAATCCATTGATCCCATTAAGGCATTTGCAATCTTTTTCATGTGAGGTCATACACTCCGCTCCTTATTTCATATTTTTCACACACACACAATGATTCAATGAAATCTCTCTTATGGATGGCCAAGGGGACACTGATTTTCTTGTGTTTATATTTTATAATAGATCCCTTAATGGAGACAATGCTTTCCTTAGGCTTGATCACACTTTGTCAAATCCATTAAATGGAGACAATTCTTTCCTTAAGGACCGATCCTATTTGATGGGTTGACTAGCATAACAAAACTTGCTAGATTTTCAATAGCATATTTTGTAGTGCTTTCTCTTTGTGTGACCCATAGTAAGACAATCCCTTACTAGGCTAGTGTTCATCTCTCTCTCTCTCTCTCTCTCTCTCTCTCTCTCTCTCTCTCTCGTGACTGAGTGACTGAGTGACTGAGTGATGCCTCTTTTTTCTTGGTTATGGATTTGATGAAGATTTAAGTCACTTGGGGGCTTGATGTTTCTTTGTCTGCTTGACCTTGATAAGATTTTTCTTATGCATTGATCTAATTTACCATGAGCATGAGTTTTTCTCATACTCCTGATAAAGTGGAGGATAAATGTATAGTCCTAAAACATTAGCACTCATTATTGGATACTTGACTAGGACCTATTAGGCCCCATTTTGGTGATTTTGAGGTTTGAATGCATGTTATGCTTCATCCTAGAAACCTATCTTTTCTCCCCCCGCTTATTTTCATCCATCCTGACACCCCCTTCAATTTTGGGCTCATTTTAACATGCCAATGGCATCCTGTCCCAAGCGTTTGGGGCCTAAATTTGGCCTGGGGCCCGATATCAAAGTTTTAGTGAGATTGCTAGATTTTTGGTTGGCTTGGATCAAATTTGAATCCCAAAATTATGGATTAAAGTATAAAAGGACCTCATCTCTCCTCATTTTGATATCAATAATCAAGTGCAAGAATTTTTGGCAATGAAGCTATAAACTATTTGCAATCAAGAACAATTGAGCATTTGTATCCAAGATTTGAAGACAAGCATCAAGGTTGAAGATCTCCAAGTTCCATTTATTCAATATTTATCAAGTCAAAGTAAATATTCTCCAATTAAAGAAATTTTCTATCCTATGATGGACAACTAGAGGAATTTTCAATCAAGCAAGAATACTCTCCTTCCATTCTCCTTATATATCCTTTGTTGCAAGTGATTTCTAAGCATATCAAAATTAAAGATGTAGGAGTGGAATTCATAGATCCATGTATTTGTACGAGAATCATTGATTTTACATCACATGCAAAGGTCAAATATTTTGACTCCAAGTATATTCAATCATCTTCATGAATATGAACGATTTCTATATCCATTCATGAGGGTTTATGCAAGGTAAATTTACTATTTGTCTTTTTACATACTTTCCTTTACGCAATCCCTTTCTATTTCTAAGGTTGATTCTAAAATAGGGGTTTAACCAAGGAAAACCCCTTTAGTCATCCTTTCCCCCCAATTTCTATGTGCAGGAATAAGTTGTTGGTGCCCAAAACAACAGATTAGATTTCCTATGGACCACTTGATCCAATGTTGGGAAACCCAATTTCTCTGGCCAATGAACAATCCCAAACTAAATAAGGTTTGGACTTCTACCATTCTGGCTCTGCAAGACCAAGGCTGGTTGGCCTCCACCTTGACCAAGTATGTTAGTTTGAGGTTTTTTTTATAGCAGATGATTGTATGATCAAACTTTGTTGAAAACTGTAAGTAGAAAATTTCTTTGTGAAAGATAACCTAATCTATTCATTTGATGATAATGTAATTGATGTTTCGCTTCAAAATGGTAAATAATTATTATCAATGCTTAGAATTCACTAGATGATTAATTGATGCTATATCTTCAATTAATGATAAACAATGCTATGTATCGCTATTTCTGAGAGATGACCAACGCCTAAACCTCTCAAATTTAATCTATTAACTACAATGTTCTGATTGAATTTAACATATAACTTTGGAGATAGTTTTACACAAGAACTTATCACTTCAAAGGTGTTTTCAATGAGCATACATTTCAATAGAAAACCATAATAATTCCAATTGAATTTAACTTTTCAAATGACAGACCAATTGATTCCTGCAAGTAATCAAATGAATTTAGCCATGCAAGATGAAAAGACCAATTGAATGAAAGACTATAATTTCAATTGAAATAGTGCAACTTGTAACAACCAATTGAAGAAAATGCAAAGATTTTATCCAAAGAATAGAGGAATAGATTTCACAAAGATATTTTTGAAACAAAGGTAATATTATTAAATAACATATAACCATTCAACGGGCACTATATCCCATCAATTCATAACCATTGTCTTTTCAAAAATGTGAAGAAAGTAGCACCAAAAAATATCATATATCACTACATCGTATATGTTGTCATATATATACACAACCTAATAGTTATCATTGAAAGGTGACAACCTTTCATTAAAGTTTTGTTTAAAACATATACAAACATATAACAAGTCATTATGACTAAAACATTTTAAAAGAAAATAGGGACTTAGTCTCCGAGCATCTGGGCACACAATTTGATATGTTCCATATACTCCTTAGATATACATGTGTCAACATTGCAAATGATATCTTTGGCCATGTTCTACACGCTCACGAGGTTCTCCATTTGTGCACTAGTCTCCTTTAATCCAATGTCATCCAATCAAGTAGCATCTAGGGAAACACTAAGAAGATATTCACACTCCTTAATTCAAATATGCTTCTCCTTAAGATCCCTTGCATTATTGTCAAATGGTGGCATTCACAAATGGTGACATTCCTGCTTTGATGACACTTAGGAAACTATTGGTCTCTTTAAAAAATTCTTCTTGGAAGACATTAGGTTCATCAGTTACTCTTTTTAGTTCTTCAATGATTGTATCTTTATCCCCTTCTAAAGTCTTTTCTTTCATCCTGTTATTTAGCCTATGTTTAAGTCTATCATGAGACAAGGCATTATCATGGTTTCTTTGGTAAACCTTCCAAAGATTTTCTAATACATTTAGCATATTCTTAAATCACATATAGAGGTCCATAATTATATTGGATGCTTCTCTACATCTTTATTAACTATATTTAATCTCAATTCCTCAGGCCAAAGTCCTCTCTTGAATCCATAAAACAATACCATATGCATTAATAGGGAATAACACCTAAATGTGGGTGTGCCATTGTCCCTTAACTCAATGAAACCCTCATGTAGCC
The DNA here is from genome assembly GCA_027943335.1 of Chamaecyparis obtusa. Lineage (NCBI taxonomy): Eukaryota > Viridiplantae > Streptophyta > Pinopsida > Cupressales > Cupressaceae > Chamaecyparis > Chamaecyparis obtusa. The sequence goes on from BSBK01007266.1 coordinate 193,910, forward strand.
TCTCATCTAGGAATGTTGAATAATTAGAGGGCCTAGGTCTATGAAGGCACCAAAGTCTATCTCTTTTCACATTTCACGCTTATTAGCATAGGTTTCACCATTTCCCTTGTCATGTATTGGTCTATCTTATTTCGCACTACACCGCCCATGTATGTTGTGCTGATAGTATTATATGCATAAGGTTTTTGGCATGAAAAATACCAACAAACACCATCGGATATCGGTCAAATCCAAATCCAGTTGCATAGGTAGTACAAGCTACCTCGATCAATTATCGGTGTATCCTTCTCTGATCAAGTCATCAGGGATCAGTCTAAACTATTTTGATTCACCCTGATAGTATACGTCACACCAATAGAACATCCATTGTTTTATCTCTTAGTGATTTAAATTATCTATCGGTATGACTATACTTTTATTCTACCAATTCAGTTTAGCAATTGTATACCTCTTTTGTCGGTGTATCACAACCCAATTTATTTTCTTAAGGATATCATCCAGAATCTTTTTGATAGGGAATTTTTAAATCATGTAAGCTTCATATTACACCTCTGAGTGGAATGTGGTCAATCTGTCCCAATGTTACCCTAGATTTTCCAAATGGAGAATTGGATTTAAAGATTTTTCAGGTAACCATCCATAAGATAATCTTGTCAAAATGAAATAAACAAGTAGTAACTATTCTCAAAGTATAAGAATATTTTTTAAAACCATTAAAATATTTAATTTGAAAAAATGAGTATTAATAGTGGCTCTTTCTGGGGACGTGTATTCCTAGTGAATATAGCAAGATCCTAGTTATCTCTGGAAAGAAGACCATTAGAAAAACAAAAGAATAGAATACATATTATAAAAATGAAAAAGAACTTTTCTTCTTTTCAAAATTTCAAGAGAAATGTTTTTTGAGATACTGACCATGTACTAGAAGCTCCTGAGTATTACCTTCTAGATCTTATAAGAGATAAGAATTCTCACTTCCTTTACCAATGATGACCAAAGGTCCTACCCATAGAGCATCAAATTTTTGGTGTTTGCCTTTGTCCTAATCTTTTACATTCCCTTTCAAGACCAAATCACCTTCTTGAAACTTTCTTTATGTGGTCTTCTTATCAAACAAAACTTTCACTTCCTGCTGTAATTCATGATTTTTATCCTGAGCTTGATTCCTCATCTCATCCAATTCCGCAAGTTGAAAAAATATATTTTCCATGAAGTCCAATTCTTCCAACTATTCTTCATTTACAAATTTGTATACTGGTAATAAATTATTCAATGGTAACTGGGATTTCTTCCCATAGACAAGTTTGTATGGTGCATATCCAGTGGATTTCTTAATTGTAATTCTGTTTGCCCAAAGTGCAAGTGGTAACTTTGAATCCCATGCTCTCTTGTTGTTGCTCAACATTATTTTTATGATTTCCATGATATTTTTGTTACTTGATTCTTCTTGGCCATTCCCTTGTGGATGATAAGAGGACAAATAATAAATCTTTATTCCATACTTCTCATGAAATTCAATAAACTTTGTAGATGTAAAATACATGGCATTATCACAAACAATTTTATAAGGAACACCAAATCTTGTTAGTATGTTTTTAGTTAGAAATTTGATCACAATCTTACTAGTAACCTGCCTGGTGGGTATGGCTTCCACCACTTAGTGAAGTAATCAGTGGCCACCAAAATCCATTTGTGTTCACCACTTGAAGTATTTGTGATTTCCCTTATAAATTTTATTCCCCACATTTGGAATGGTTCCTCAGTAGACATGGGTTTAAGGGGTAATGCACCATTGTATTTGAGCTTCCCTAAATTTTTTTGACATGCCTCACATTTTTGATATATGCATAAAAATCTTTAAAATGAGAGGTCCAATAATATCCAACATTCAATATTTTATGGGCAGTTGTCTTTGCTGAAAAATGTTCCCCACATACTCCATCATGAAGATCCTTAAGCACTGTCTTAGTTTGATAAATATATAAATAGAAAAGAAGTATACCATCCCTATTTTTCCAATATAGATCCCTTTAAATCAAGACATATTTATATTTCTTCAACTTTACTATCCTCTTCTAGCTATCTGTTAGGCTTTCTGGACACTTCATGTGTTTTAAGTAATGTACTATATTAGTGTCACAAGGGCACATTTCAATACTTGTTTGAATTTTACTTAAATCCACCTGATTTACCTACATTGCATCCATGTTTGATTATGCCATCAATTTTTCCAACCCTTGTCCCCCTAACAATCGTAGTGATCTGAATCTCTATATCAAATTCCTGGATATGATTCACCCACCTACATCTTTTCCCTATTACTTTTGACTATCTGAATATATCCTTTATTGTTGCATTAGGAACATAAGCTACTACTTTTTCTCCAACCAAATAAGGCTTGAAGGATTTCAATGTTTTCACAAGTGCATAAGACTGCTTTTCATTGATATCATAATTTAATTATGAGGCTTGAAGATTCTTACTAAAGAAATATGTTGGTTGTTCATAACCTTCACCATTGTTTTGTAACATGACAATGACAATAGTGTGATATGATGCAAAAAAAAAGAGTTGAAATGGTTTGGTAAAATCTGGAGACTTAAGGACACGGGCTTCCTTAATTCCCCTTCTAATATTAACAAGTGCTTCTAAAGCCTCATTAGCCCATTTGATGTTTTTGCCCTTTTTTAACATTACAACAATTGGTTTAATTGTTTCTGAAAAATTTGGGACAAATATTCTCATAAATTTTATTTTGCCAAAGACAATTGGATGCCTTTGACATTCTTAGGGACCTCAATTTTATCTATTGTTGCAATCCTTTCGGGGTCTATTTTTACTCCATCTTTGGATACAATATATCCCAGTAATTTTCCTTCAATAACTACAAAATGCCACTTCTTTGGTTTCAATGATATTCCATATTCAAGGGCTCTCTGAAAGATTCATTCTAAATGCTTGTAATGATCTTCTACCCTTTTGGAATAAGAAGTTGAATCATCTAGATAAACCACCATAATCACATCAATAAAATCCTCAAAAGCTGCATCCATTTCTCTTTGGAAAGTAGCCCCTGCATTAGTAAGTCCAAAAGGAATTCTAGCATATACATAGGTACCCCAAGGTGTAGTAAATAATGTTTATATCATTCCTCTTCTTTCACTTTGACCTGGTTATACCCTGAGAACCCATCCATCATTGACAATAACTCATTCCCTATGACCTTTTGCAACAATGCTTCCATATTCAGCAACGCATAATTGTCCTTTAATGATGATATATTTAGATTTCTGAAGTCTACACAAAGTTTGATATCACCATTCTTTTTTCTAATAGAAACCAAGTTTGAAACCTATGTTTCTGATTGGTTCTATTATGTCAAAATCCCTCATCTTGATTAATTCTTCTTTCATCTTGGGAGCTAAAGTAGGGTTTATTGGCCTTTGTCTTTGTCTGCATGGTTTGGCATCTAGCTTCAAAGGTATCTCATGTTGGAAGAGATCTTCTCAGTAAGCCTTAAGGTCATCATAAGACCAACAAATACATGTCTATATTTTCTCAATAGTCTAACAATGTCTATTATGATCTTGTGGGTTAGGATTTTACCGAAAAATATCTCTTTTGGAGATTCTTCATTTCCCAAGTTTATCTTTTCTACTTTATCCATTGTGACATTAGTATTTTTTTTTTCATTTTTGAGTCTTTATTGTCAAACAATCTTTCTAGTTCTACAAGGCCTTTGGGGGACTTATTGGTCTTTAGCTAAATGACTTCCTTTCCAAACAACATATCTTTCTCATCCTCTATCTCAACATGAGCATTTAAGTCTATCAATTGATCTTCATACTCTTTCTCACATGCTAAAAATATGATAATATCTCTATCATCCTCGAAGACTTGCCAATTATTAACATCATCAGGTACAAAAGGCCTAGTTTTAACTTCTATTTGGACTATATCTTCACAAGGGATATCATTATGCTTCAATGCCAAATTAGTCATTAAATCTACAAGGATATTTTTTGACCTATCTATCCAGCTAATAGAAAAAGCATCAAAATATTCTATAGAATCCCACACTTGATTTCTATACCTTTTAAGAGGAGGATGCTTAGCAACAAATTTACTTCTAACTTGAGAAACAATTAATTCAGAATCCCCAAAAATACTTAAACATTTGATTCCATGTTTATTAGCTATTCTCAAACCAAGTAATAAGGCTTCATACTTGACAATATTGTTAGTGCATTCAAAATCTAATAAAAAGGCATATTTAAATATTTTCTTATCAAGGGCAAAGAAGATAACACTAGATCCATTACCATCCCTACAAAAAGCACCATCAAAATACATTTTCCAGACTGGATTGTTACTTACTTCTATGTGCAACTTAATAGATCCAGTATTTTTCATTACATCTTTTGAAATACTTACTTGAAAGTTATCGATATTAGAATGATAGAAGTAGGTGACTAGACTTGGATCAACATCTTCGACAATGTATGGACTTCAAGCCTCTTTGTCAATTCTTACACTCCTACCATTCACTGGGATAGAAGCATAAGAAAGATCCAATTGAATACTACCTCCTACTAAACTAGACCATTGTCTAGACAAAAGCATTCCATAACTAGTAGGGACTTCAACAATAGTAATATCCATTTTATATGATATTTCAAGACATATAGGAGATTTTAAATTCAACATTTTTTATTATGCCTACAACAGGAACTGATCTATTATCCATAGCATAACATCTACCAAATGTAGTATCCACATTCATTCCTAATTCTTTCATAACATCATTAGGCATAATGTTTACTGCCGCACTAGAATCTATCATACAATTCTTCACCAATTTATTATTTTATCAATAGTGTAAGATAAAATGGATCTTTACTTCTTAGTTAAGATCTTCCTTATTTCCTACATTAGAAAATATTTTCAAAGCTTCATTTTTGCATTCAGGTATTTTAATTATTTCAAGAAAAGAAACATATATTTTAAACTTAGACAATGCATTAGACGTAAAAGAACATTAATTGGGAAGAGATTTACTGGCCACTTTTTATTTTTCTATTTTTAGAAAGTCCTAAGGTTCTACCTGTTTCTCTTGAGTAATGTCTTTGTGCTTACCCTTCCTTAGATCACTTCCTTGGTCTGTCTTGAATGCTTTACCTGATGTCCCTTCAAGTTTCCCTTTCTCTACATTCATTTTTCTATCTCTCAATCTATAATTACTTTTTTCCTCTTTAACTGAAACTATTGTATATGTTCTTTTTTCTTCCTTTGTCAATTTTCTTATCCCTGAAGTCCCTTCCGGAGAATCCCCATATTGGTATATTCGGTTGAGGTCATTTCTATTGTAGCATTCATCTGAAGAACTGCAATCATCATATCCCCATATAGGATTTTTTGATAATGCATATGCAGTGGGTTGAGGATTATCATCTTCTTCATCTAGTTCTGTAATGGCCTGTGCTATTAGACATTTCTTTGTTGCATGAGGCAATTTGCATATATCACACCAAGGATTTCCCTCCAACATATGATTTCCTTTTGACAATGGATCGGGAGTATTTAATTATTTATTCACTGGTTTTTCATTCTTCCATGTTGTATTATAAGGTATTTCCTACAACCTGTATTTCTCATTTCTAAATGGTGGTCGATTATTCTGGTTATTTTTAAAGTTATCTCTTCCATTATTTGTTTGGAGGATCTTCATCATATTCATAAGCTTATCTAATTTATCTTCCTCTTTGTACTGCTTGGGACCTTTAGGATTGAATAATTGAAGGTCTTCCCCCTTACCAATTCTGCCAGATGCTTTCTTATCATTTTCAATAGTTATAGCAATTTTGAAATCATGTGCTAAGGTAGATGGATTATGAGATCCAATTTCATAATTGGTCTTATTATCATAGGTGCTCATATAAAAATTTATGAAAAAGGCATCAATAGGTCTAATATCCCTCAGAATCCTATTTAGTACCTTATTAAATCTTTTGTTAAATTCAGCAACAGATTCATTTTGATTTTTCTTTATACTTGTCAATTCATGAGATACAAAGGAAGTATCATTATGATGACCAAATTGTTCTATAAATTGATTAACAAATTCGTGCCAACTAGATATGGGTCCATCTGGTAAACTTATGTACCATTTTGTTGCATCTTCTATGAGAGATTGAACAAAAAGTTTCATATATACATCCTCATTGTATTCCTCAAATTCTTGGATAACATTTTTCAAATTTATGCAATGTATTTTAGCGGATTCTAATCCATTCCCTGAAAATTTTGGAATTGCATTTCTTAATTCATTTATTATAAAATTGGGGTATCCTATTATGCCATACAAGTCTAATTGTCTATATTTTTCAGAAATCATTGGAGCTTTGTAATTATTTCCATTTTGATTAGTTGATCCTTTCCTCGGATTCTAATTATTTTAATTTTGGAATCCTTGATTATTCATTCTTGGTCTGAAATTTGGGTTCATATTATAATTTCTTGGGCCATAATTTTGTCCTCTATTATTTTGATATCCATTATATTTCTTCCATCATTTTGATACCCATGATTTTCATAATGGTTAAATCCATCAGGATTTCTTCTACTATCTTGGTTATCTTGTCCATTTCTTCCATCTCCTCCCTTGTTATTCCAACTATACAGAGGATTCGAATGGACATTCTTGAAAATTCCATTACTATTTTGTTTATGAGGAGGGTTATATCTTGGGACTTCATCATTTCCACCCTCCTGCTCATCACGTGATGGATTTCTCTCTATATTTTTAGTACAATCCATTTTAGGTGAGTGAATATCTTCTCTTTGTATGCCTAATTTATTTAGGACTTCATCAGGTTGTCTCTTAAGTTCTCTGAGAATTCTCCCATCCTCATTTTCCAAGTCAATCATCCATTGGATAACTGCATCCATTAATTGATCTTCCTCTTCTTGTGTTCACACCCCTCTCTGGAGGGCGCTTATATTTCTAGACTTTGAATATGAAAAGGGATTTTGGTTCTTATTATCACTTGCAGGACTATGGTGACTTGAATCAAGGAATTGTTCACAGGAAAACTCTTGATCATCCTTATCAGGGTACATCATGCGTGGTACATACAACATCTTCGTACTTGAATCCTTACTTATCTTTGTTGGTTCTAGCTCAACAAAATTTTCTTGCTTCAAAGACCTTCTACCTAACATAAATTTTCCACTTAAATGTTATAGGAATTTCAAAAGTAGAGTTGTCACTTTCTTTATCAGAAAGAAAACAATATCTTATTGCTATGGGTTCCTATCTCCAATAGAGTCTTAATATTCAGATTATTACCAAAAAAAATGATATTTCTTTAAATTGCCTTTACAGACAATTGCCTAGTAGAGTCGCCAATCTGTTGGTGCCTAAAACAATAGATTGGATTTCCTATGGACCACTTGATCCAATTCTGGGAACCCAATTTCTATGGCCAACAAACAAGCCCAACCTAAATAATTTTTTGGACTCCTACAAATCTGGCTCTGCAAGACCAAGGCTGGTAGGCCTCTACCTTGACCAAGTATGCTAGTTGGAGGTTTTTTCATAGAAGATGGCTTTGTGATCAAAATATGTTGAAAATTGTAAGTAGTAAATTGCTTTGTGAAAGATAACCTAATCTATTCATTTGATGATAATATAATTGATATTTTTCTTCAAAATGGTAAATAATTAGTATCAATGCTTAGAATTCACTGGATGATTAATTGATGTTGTATCTTCAATTAATGATAAACAATGCTATGTATGGCTATTTCGGAGAGATGATCAGTGCCTAAACCTCTCAAATTTAATCTATTAGACAATGTTCTGATTGAATTTAACATATAACTTTGGAGCCAATTTTACACAAGAACTTGTCACTTCAAAGGTGTTTTCAATGAGCATACATTTCAATAGAAAACCATAATAATTTCAATTAAATTTAACTTTTCAAATGACAGACCAATTGATTCCTGCATTAATCAAATGAATTTAACCATGCAAGATGAAAAGACCAATTGAATGAAAGACTATAATTTCAATTGAAATAGTGCAACATGTAACAACCAATTGAAGAAAATGCAAAGATTTTATCCAAAGAATGAATTCAGAGAATAGAGGAACAAATTTCACCAAGAGATTTTTGAAACAAAGGTAATATTATTAAATAGCATATAACCATTCAACATGTACTGTATCCCATTGATTCATAACCATTGTCTTTTAAAAAATGTGACGAAAGTAGCACCAAAAAATATCGTATATCCCTACATTGTATCTATTGTCATACATATAGATAGCCTAGCAGTTATCATCGAAAGGTCACAACCTTTCGTTAAAGTTTTTTTAAAAATGTATACAAACATATAACAAGTTATTAAGACTTAAAACATTTTAAAATACAATAGGGACTTAATCTCCAAGCATCTGGACACACAATTTGATATGTTCCATGTACTCCTCAGATACACATGTGTCAACATCGTAAATGATATCTTTGGCCATGTTCTCCATGCTCACAAGGCTCTCCATCTACGCAGTACTCTCCTTTAATCCAATGTTGTCCAATAGAGCAACATCCAGGGAAACACAGAGAATATTTTCACACTCCTTGATCCAAATATGCTTGTCTTTAAGATCCCTTGCATTATTGACAAACAATGGCAGTCCTACTTTGATGACACTTAGAAAACTATCGGTTTCTTTAAAAAATTCTTCTTGGAAGACATCATGTTCATCGGTTACTCTTTTCATTTCTTCAATGATCATATCATTATCCCCTTCTAAAGTCTTTTCTTTCATCCTATTATTTAGCCTATGTTTAAGTCTATCATGAGACAAGGCATTATCATGGTTTCTTTGGTAAACCTTCCAAAGATTTTCCAATACATTTAGCATATTTCTAAATCTCATATAAAGGTCCATAATTTTATCGGCTGCTTCTCTCCATCTTTGTTAACTGTATTTAATCTCAATTCCTCGGGCCAAAGTCCTCTCTTGAATCCATAAAATAACACCTTATGCATTAATAGGGAATAATACCTAAATGTGGGTGTTCCACTATCCCTTAACTCAATGAAACCCTTATGTAACCTCTCAGCTAGGAATGTTGCATAATCAAAGGGCCTAGGTTCATATATTTGTATATCCGCTGCTAATACCATAGGTTCTATACTCATTGAATCTGGAACCTCCACTCCTACAACTTGTCCACAAGACATATATGTATACTGAAGATAAGGCCTAAACAAGTCTAGCCTAAAAGGTGGACCTTATTCCCTAGTCAAGGCACCTTTCTCAATTTTGTGCATAGCCAATTTCCATCCCATATAAATTTTATCCATCCTTATAAATTCATCACTTAATTCTACCAATTTCAATGGTTTATTACAGCCATAATCTAAGTCAAATACTTATGATATAGAGTCAACAGAAAATTCTAAGAAAATATCACCCTTGGGATCTCTGATACACCTTTCCTTTGTCTTATAATTTATAATCATTATTTCAAGTAATTTCATATTAATAAATACATTCGACACAACCAACCTACCAAGATTCATTGTCCACGAATTGCTGACTAGTGCTTCCTTATTTCTCCTCAGGTAGTGAAAAAAGAACAATTCATAGCCATGCACCTTAGTCCAAATATCCTTCACCTTGCCATAATCATCCTCCAATTTCTCTCCTTCTATCCTATTTTGTTTTGATCTTCATGATTTTGGACTGGGAGCATTCATCTAGTCTATCATGTCTTGATTCATCTCCCTCGGTGCATCTTTAACTTCACTATTCTTTTTAGTAGCAAACTCAAAGCTCTTTGTCGGTCTCTTCTTTCATGTGGAACTAAATGCCTCCATTTTTGCTTACATTTCCTTCTCAATTACTTAGCTCATACAATTTTTATTGTGCAACTTATGAAATCAATATGGATGGTTTATTTCGATCTCAGATGATTCAAAATAAATGACATACTTTGTGCAAAGGATCCCATCATATTAATTCTATTTTCCTTCAACTCTTTCTCAAAATTTGATTTCCTTATTGTTATAGATCACATCTATATATGACCGATGAAGGTGCCAAAGTCTAGCTCTTTTCACATTTCATGCTTATCGACATAGGTTTCACTGTTTCCCTCGTCGGGTATCGGTCTATCTCATTTCGCACTATGTTGCCCATGTATGTTGTGTTGATAGTATTATATGCATAAGGTTTTCGGCATGAAAAATACAGACAAATGCCATCGGGTATCGGTCAAATCCAAATCTAGTTGTACTGGTAGTACAAGCTACCTCGATCAATCATTAGTGTATCCTTATCTGATCAAGTCATCGAGGATCAGTCTGAACTATTTTGATTCACCCTGATAGTATGTGTCACACCAGAAGAACTTTCGTCAGTGTATCTCTTAGTGATTTAAATTATCGATCGGTATGACTATACTTTTGTTCTATCGATTCAGTTTAGCAATTGTATACCTCTTCTATCGATGTATCACAACCCGATTTATTTGCTTAGAGATATTGGCTAGAATCTTGTCGATAGCGAATTTTTACATCATGGAAGCTTCATATTACACCTCTGAGTGGAATGTGGTCAATCTATCCCAATGTTACCTTGGATTTGCCAAATAGAGAATTAAATTTAGAGGTTTTTGAGGTGACCATCCATAAGCTAATCCTGTCAAAATGAAACAAACAAGCACTAACTATTCTCAAAGTATAAGAAGATTTTTTAAAACCATAAAAATATTTAATTTGAAAAAATGAGTGTTAACATTAGGTATGGAGCCACCAAATCAGGATCAAACAGATCGGGTATAGTAAAAAAATCCTCAAAAAAATTGGTCAAAACTACTAGGTATAGAATGCCATTGGCGACCTGTCCTTGGGTACATGATGAGTTTCAACATGCCCCTAGTACTTTCAGATCAAATTTTACCCACATGTCAGTTCTAAGCTTTGCTTTCCATATATGTACTTTTCTACTCAATATTAGTTAGTTTTTGTCTATTATTTCTAGTTTTTTGCAACTTGTCTAATTAAGCACTTGAATTATGTAATACCCCTCCCATAGTATGATTTTTTATATGTTATGGTTATTTTAGGATGATGAATTATATGTTAGGATATCAATGATGCTTATGGTTTTACTGACCCCATACTTGCATTTGTATGGTTGACGTGTATGTTTTGTATTTTTGTCTAACGTGCCTAATGTGGTTGAGGGATGAAGTCATAGTTAATTTCTTATGAGATCCACACAATCGGCCGATCCCCACCATTTATGGTTTATATTTATACATGTATGTACATGCTTATCTTATATGCAGGTTTGCAGGTACCAAGCATCGACTTCCCTGAATTTTTAGGATGAGCGTGCCCTTTCGTAAAATCTCAATGGTAAGAGAGGGGAGATAACATACAAATCCAAAACCCAACCCAAGCCATTGATTGTCCTAATTATTGGGAAAGTATCTATTTCTACCCATCCAAATTCATCAAGGTGAGGTGAATTCGTGAGTCCTTCCTTGGTGTTTTTTTTTATGAGGAGTTAGTCATTTTTTGGGTTTTGGGAGTCAAGTGGATTTACTTGTGTGAATTATTTGATTTAAATAATTAAATTAGGAGTAATTATGAAATTAGAATAGTTATATTTTATGAATGTGTAAATATTAGATATAGATAATATTTAATTATTAAGGGTAGTTAAATACCTTTGTTAATTAAAAGATTGAATTAAAAGTTTAAATTTGGAATAAAGGGGTTTAATTAATTATTAAATCCAAATATAAAAATTAAAGGGTACAGTTGATTTATTTAATATCTAATTTATAGTTTGCATAGTTAATTATGTGCTAAAGTATTTATTGATTAATTAAGTAATTATATGCAATTTAAGTTGCACATTCGGTTTAAGTGAAAATTGAATTAGAATTTAAGGTTAAAAGTTGAGTTAGAAATTATAATTAAAAGTGCATTATTTTATTATTAAGTTATTTCAATTATGCAAAGTGAATTGATGAAAACTAGGTAGAGAGAGTTGAGTCATGATTTAGGGTTTGCATGTTTTAGAAATCATAGGAGCAATAGGTCTTCTTTATGAGGGGTTTTTGGGTATTATTTTCAATTATGTCTATTAGGTTTTGGAGGAGCTCTTGGATGAATTTGGAAGATTTTTTTGGAAAGCTTAGTTTTGTGAATGTTGTTTTGAGATTGTTTGAAAGCTTGGATTTCAAAGATGGAATTGGGTCTTTCTTGGCTTCGTATTTTCAAGTGTTGTTTGAGGTAGGGTTTGAAACTTTCTTTTTGTAAAAATTCTTTCATTTGAAAAGATTGTTTGCTTCGTGTCTGGATTTGTTTATGTAATGAATTGGTAATTGGATTTCTATTTTAAATTAAGTTTGTTGTTGTGAAAAATTGGATTAGTTTGATGTTAAATTTGATTTCATACTCTGTTTGGGTGGTTTAGAAACATAGGAAGAAATTTTAAGAAATGGTGTGAGTTTTCTCAATTAGGGTATTTACCCAGAAAAGATGGATAAAATTGTCTCAATTTTTGTATAGAAAATTAAATTTGAATTGGCTTGTGAAATCATTTTAATAAAAAATAATTTTGTTAGAAACCCTAGTTTTCCATTAAAGAAAATCAATAGAGGAAAATATTTATATGTTTAAAAGAAAATAATTTGTTATTCAATTTTATTTTATTTTAAAAGTTAGCTTGTTGGTTTTTTTTTAGAATTAATTACTGGTTTTTTTAAAATAATAATAATAAAACAAATTTTTTAAAAAAATTACAAAAAATATTAATATGTATTAACCTTTGTTTAAAAACAATTTCAAGTAATAATATAAACAAAAGAGATTTGTTGGAAAAAAAAAAATATAATATAAATTATATATATATGAAAAAATATTAAATTAGTTTTTTTTTTTTAAATACTAGTTATGGGTGGGGGTCACGCCAAGCAGGGTGGCCTCACCATCGATATTATTGAGGGGGCAACTTCACTTAAAAAATGCACCCCTTATTCTTTATACTGAGGTAAGAAGGGGGAGGGGAGGTGGGGGCCACGTACCCCACCCCATGCACTTCTTTTAAAGTTTTGTTATATATGCATTTTTTTTAAAGGTTACGTGGGTTTTGGTCAAGTTGTTTTTAAATTAGGATTTACTTATTAAATATTTTATTTTATTTTCTTGATCCTACAAACCTATATTTTCTCCCCCCACTTATTTTCATCCATCCTGACATCCCCTTCAATTTTGGGCTCATTTTAACATGCCAGTGGCGTCCTGTCCCAAGCATTTGGGGCCTAAATTTGGCCTGGGGCCCGATATTGGAGTTTTAGTGAGATTGCTAGATTTTTTTAGGCTTGGATCAAATTTGAATCTCAAAATTGTGGAGTAAAGTATAAAAGGACCTCATCTCTCCTCATTTTGATATCAACAATCAAGTGCAAGAATTTTTGACAATCAAGCTATCAAAGTTTTGGCAATCAAGAGCAATTGGATCCAAGATTAGAAGACAAGCATCAAGGTTCAAGATCTCCAAGTCTCCATTTCTTCAAGATTTATCAAGCCAAAGGAAATATTCTCTAATTGAAGAAAGTTTCTATCCTATGATGGCCAAGTAGAGGAATTCTCAATCAAGCAAGAATATTCTTCTTCCATTCTCCTTATATATCCTTCGTTGCAAGTGATTTCTAAGCATACCAACATTAAAGATGTAGGAGTGGAATTCATATATCCATGTATTTGTACGAGAATCCTTGATTCTACATCACATTCCAAGGTCAAATCTTTGGACTCCAAGTATATTCAATCATCTTCATGAATATGAACGATTTCTATATCCATTCATGAAGGCTTATGCAAGGTAACTTTACTATTTGTTTGTTTACATACTTTCCTTTATGCAATCCATTTCTCTTTCTAAGGTTGATTCTAAAATAGGGGTTTGACCAAGGAAAACCCCTTTAGCCAACCTTTCCCCCCCATTTTCTGTGTGCAGGAATAAGTTACTGAGCCACTGAATCAGGATCAGATAGATCAGGTATAGTCTGAAGTCAAAAAAATTTGGTCAAAATTGCTAGGTATAGAATGCCATTGGTGACCCATCCTTGGGTACATGATGAGTTTCAACATGTCCTTGGTACTTTAAGATCAAATTTTACCCACATGTCAGTTCTAAGCTTTGCTTTCGAAATATGTACTTTTCTACTCAATATCAGTTAGTTTATGTCTATTATTTCTAGTTTTTGGCAACTTGTCTAATTAAGAACGTTAATTACATTAATCTGTTATTTCCATTTTATCAATCACATTTTTTTAGGAAGGAATCCACTGTCTCACTTAGTGTTTAAGATTATATATTCTAATTGTATTTATGTCAATTAAAACTAATCTTAATAAAATGACTATTAATAATTATAAAATTGTATAATATAAACATTATAGTGAAAATAGACATGTTTGAATGGAAAAATGAAAAATGTTTAAATCTCTTATTAAAAACTATTAAATTATTTTGTACATATTAAAATGATTAAAAATAAAATTATGATTTTAAAAAATATAAAAAAATATAGAATGATTTATAAAAATAGAATAATTTAAAATTATAATTATAACGAATATAGCTAACAAATGAATTATATTAAATTAAATAATTATAATGAATACATATAATAATTGGGTTTCTTGTTTTAATTGAAATATTATAAAATATATATATTTTTTAAATTTTATTTTACTTAATTTAACTTAATTTAAATAGTGTGAATCAAATCCCTATAAAATAGGTAATTGATTTTATTACCTTAATTTTGAAAAATAAAAAATTATTAAGATTTATATATCTATAGAAAAAATCACTTGATTTGTAAATTATAAATGAAAACTATTTAAAATAGATTTTTTAAATATAATGAAATCTAAAAAAATAAAAAAATCTATCATTTCTAAAAATTTGGTCCTATAACACCAAATTTTTTAATCCAACTAGACAATAGATAAATAATTTCTATAACAAATTAAGTTGAAAAATAGAAATCTCAACTTTGTAAAGAGCTAGTTTATTTTGAAAATAAAAATAATAATCAATTTTGATTGGTGGAAAGAAGTTTATTAATGTGGCACAAGTGAATGCAATAATATTGCCTACAATAAGTATTAATAACAATGATAAGAAATGATGGGACAAAGTCTATATGATAGCCAATGTTTATACAACCATCAGAAAGTTAAATCTTACCAAGGAGAGTTATAAAAAAAATAAGTCCCTCCTTGGTAAGATTTAACTTTTTGATGGCTGCATAGATGTTTCCCTATATGATATGCATAACATGGATTAATTGAAGATACTAACTTAGAAACTTAGAAGGAAAAATGATTAAAAAATGCAAGTCATGATTGAAGTCCTTTACTTGCATTCTTTTTATGAAGAAGATTTAGTAGTATGGAGGAAATTTTTTTAAATGAAACTCATTCCTAGATGATGATCTTTTAATCTTTCCTAGTTCTCATATGAGAAACACTTGACCTTACATTGTCTTAATCTGTTGGTGAACCCAAAATACTAGCAAAGCTCAAACCACCAACAAAAGTGGTCCCCTAGATAACCATCAACATCAAAGACCACGAACCCGCATAGCCAAGCCGCCGATTGAACACTGGCATCCAAGAGATCCCTAGCAGTAAGGTCGTTAAAATAAACTAGAACAAGGGAAACATTGGAGCCAAGAGGGAAGTTAATCGCAGAGGAAAAAAAATTCACTCATAACAATACCATTTCTAGAGAAAACCCTTGCCATAAGATGCTAGACCAACATGAAAAAAGAGCATAGAAGAGAAGATCTCAGCCAAAGAGCTTCCATAGCCCAAACACCAATAGAGGGAAAGTCAAAACCCTCAATGAACACAACTAGCAAAGGAAGGGAATGTGAGGAAAGGTTAAGGGTAGAGGGAAACAAAACCCTCATAAATGAATCCTCTATAAATAACATGCATCCCTTTGACAAAATACACACCACATCCCAGCTATAGGGAAACCCCAAACAATATGAGACATCCAAGTCCTTGTTAGCACACCAATAAAAAGCAGAGAGCCCAAAAGAACATGCAGAAGAACCAAAGGGTATGTAACCTAAACTCTAGAGGCTTCCACTTGCACAAGGAGATATCTAGTGGGAGGAGAAGAGAAAATGGGAAAAGAGGCCCCATGCAATCTTGGTGTTTGAAATAGATAAACACTAGAAAACACTTGAGAAAACCCAAGAGCTCCATCCCACTAAAACACAGATACAAACCCAACACTCCATAAAGTCATAGACAATGGTTCATCATCATTCACTTTAGATTCACCTTCCTCCTCACTGTCACTTGAAACCCTAAACCCCACACTTCTCCCACCTGGACTCCCACTCATCATTTTTGTTAGATCTAAGTTAGCTTCCCAAGTTAATGCTCATACCCTTAATTAGTTATTCTAAGACACCCATTATCCAATAATCATATTGCAAAACCTCCTTTGATATTACTCCAATGTGTTTATTGATAACTCAACATGTATTATGTGACTTATCATGATCATTTGTACTTAGGATCAAATACTTGTGAGTGTAGGTCACTCTTTGAAACTCATAATTTATCATTCACCAACTAGTACAATTCTTCTGAACATTGTCTTTCTATTTATTTGGTTATCAATGATGATATATTTTCCAAAATAAATTGATTTTTATTTTATATTATGCCAAGTTGTAGTAGGCTATGAGGCCTAGTATGTATGTAAACCAAAAACTTTGATACCATGTGTAATGACCCACATGGTCTAATAAAAAATTTATTTTATCAAAATGACAAAACTTAGAATGAAAAATTAAAAAATATTAAAACTTAATGTGAATACTCTTTCACTTAACTAAAAACTCAAGAAATGAGAATAGTTAGTTTGGGCTATCTTGTCAAACATGGAACATTCAAATTTGTTAGCCAAGCTTGACTCTTGATGTAATATGGATACAAGGCGTGCATACTTGGCGAAAAAGAGCCCAAATGACTTTAAATGAAGACTACAGATGGCTTAATATATCCATGTTCATCCCTTCCAAATTTATAAGAAATTTCATTGTTTTGCACCCACTCCCCTATAGCAAATTTGGTAGGAACCTTTATTTTTCAATAACTCTATCTAATATACTCCAACTGACATTAACTTTGAATTGTAGTAGCTTCAATATGTCCTTTAATATTGTGTTTTGTTTAAGTATAGGTAATGGGGCAGTGTTAAATTTTGCAAAGTTCTTTAGATAAGTGTATTGTTGTCTGACCTTTCTTGATGAGTTATATACTTGCCTCTCTCTCTCTCTCTCTCTCTCTCTCTTTGGTTGAGTTTTTTTTCTTGAAAGAGTCTCTCCACATATATCTGGTGTTAATTGTGTTGAGATTATCCCTTTCTTTCTTTGATTTCACAATCATATACTTCAAGAGTTAATCTTTGAGATTTAGATATGCAAAATACTTTGTTAAAGATTATTTTGCTACCTCTCTTCACCTTGTTAATCAACAATAAAGATTGGTATATTTAGATTTGATTTTATTCATATTGTGAACATAATTAATGGAAAAATGATCCTATTGATAATGTTATCTTATATTAAATTGATTTATGAATAAGAAATATAAGGAATATAAGTTATAGGTCATGTGTTTTATGTATAATTAGAGATGAGGCATCAATTTAAGAAAATATTTTGAACTATTAATGAATACAAGTATGCAAATGAATAAAGTCCTCTAACATGGATGGGAAAGGGGAAAAAAATCCATGAAGGCTCGAAGACATATAGGAATGAAAGCAACCCATCTTGATTTGAAAGAAGGGTTCCATGGACCATTCCATTGAAGAACAAAGACTATGAATCAGAGAAGCATCAAAACACGATAGAAGGCTCAATAGATGAATGAATGTTATCTCAAGGCAATTGCTCATAAGGAACAACGACAAGTAATGTAATAATAATTTACACTGAAAGGATGGGTGAATAAATAATCAACAAAAAAATCCTCACATATCGATAAAAAAAAATCTATATATTTGCATTCAAAAAAGAACAAATTTTAATCAAACTCATATACTAAAATACCATAACTAATGTATACTAACAAAAGCCTTGGCCAACCATTAGCCCTTAACCTGTCCCCTCTATTCATGAAAAATAAATCAGGTACCTACAAAGGGTAAATAGAAAATAAACAATTGTGGGTGATATAGACAGGGAAGATCACTTTAGGGAGGTCGTCAAGACTAAAAATAGAGAGCAAGTAGAGAAATTTCATCTATGGAGTAGGATTCTAGGGAGAGATGATAAGGACCATTACAGAAATGAATGGATGATGGGTTCTTGGGAAATTTACACTAGATAGAGTAGAAGGAAGTAATTGAATAGAGTCAATTAACCCAACTCCAAAGA
This sequence comes from Chamaecyparis obtusa, assembly GCA_027943335.1. Taxonomy (NCBI): domain Eukaryota; kingdom Viridiplantae; phylum Streptophyta; class Pinopsida; order Cupressales; family Cupressaceae; genus Chamaecyparis; species Chamaecyparis obtusa. Next base: position 212,425 of record BSBK01007266.1, read on the forward strand.
CATTTAGAGATGAGGCATCGATTTAAGAAAATATTTTGAACTATTAATGAATACAAGTATACACATGAATAAGAATCAAAATATTATAATAATATGAATCTATACAAAAATTAGGATAATAATATAATCTAATAAAGAAAATATATAATAATATAATCTATTAAAGAGTAAATAGAACAATATAAATCTATTAGAAAATTGATATAATAATATGAAAATGGCATTAGACAATTTTGGAGGGGGCGGAAATTTAAAAAATTTGGACCATTTCTCGATTTATGCGTGTCATCCTTGCGCAGGGGCCATGCTAATCTTCTCTGTATCGTTCCAATTTTATCGGATGTCTCCGAAGAGACAGTAAGAGATGCGTAAAATGACGCATATCTAGTGCTAATATCCTTGGCGCATAGGAAATGTGGGAGTAAAGCCACGCGTGTCCGTCCCTCCATGAAGTCGGGAGTAGAGACACGGTTGTCAGCGGAGGCAAACCATGAAAAATGTCAGAGACACATCACAGCTGCTAACACTTGCCTCCACGCAGGATCGAACTACGGACACATCATGAGCTTCAAGAAACAGAGGAAAGAGACTGTTCTATAACAGATGCTCATGCTCTGAAGCATTTTGACCATAACATGGGGAAAATGATGTGAGGCTAAGAGGAAGCAAGTGGGATTTTGAGCAAAATTCAAGCATCAATGTACAGGAAGCATTATATTAACTCAAAAGCAGTAACACGATGGCAAAAAGACTCCGATGCCTTGGGTAGCGGAGCAGGAATGGGAAATCCTAGTCTTCCTCCATATATACGTTCTGCAGGTGGGATTTTGATCAACAGGAACAGGGCTGCGCCTTTGCATGAGATTGTATCTGAAGCAGGTGGGATCACAGCACATTTGGGCTCCATGGTACTCGTCTTTAACTGTGTGTATTACTATTGAGAAGGCAAGTTGAAGACCAGTTTGGAGGTTCAACATAATTTCTAACGATGTTGTTGATTGATGCATTCCACAGGATCATCGAAGATTCAGGATCAAAGCTTCTGCTTGATGTGTTGTTAGAAATCACGGTCGCCACTTGAAGATCATTTTATACTCAATTGTCAACACAATAGGGATTGGGGCTCAAGGCTATCACCTAACCTAGCATATAAAACTATGTATACATTCTAATTGTAAGGCCATTGTAATTTTTCCCAGGAAACTTGTGCTCAAGTGATCGTTTGTGGATGTAAATGCTATCCTCATTAGATATTGGGCAACAAGTCGTTGATTATTAGAATCATAGGATTGGAACGCTAAAGTTCTTAGAAGGAATTCTCGCTCATGAAGTGCATTATAGCCTCTACGAGTGACAAGGAAGTTTAGCTCTTCATCGTCTTTTTTTTAAAAGAATTATACATGATGTTTGTTAATGTGTATATGATTTTAGATAGCAATTTTATCGATTGTAGAAATCAAAGTTTAGTCAATATAACAATTATCAAAGTTTGATTCATTTATGCAGATCTATGTAATTGACTAGCAAGTTATAATGTTATTTGAGTACAATTATTTTATGCTCTTTGATTATAGATTTTTGTGGTTTTTTAAAATACCGTAAATTTATTGTTTGTATTGGTAAATCTATAAGGGGACATTGCAGTTGTATTAGAGCCCCTTTCTTGCTATCCTGAAGTGTGTGATGATGTCGGTTCTTGTAAATAAATTAATGACCTACAAAGGGTAAATAGAAAATAGGCAACTATGGGTGATATAGATGGGGAAGATCACTTTAGGGAGGTCATCAGTACTAGAAATAGAGAACAAGTAGAGAAATCTCATCTACAAAGTAGGATTCTAAGTAGAGATGATAAGGATCATTAAAGAAATGAATTGGTAATGGGCTCTTGGGAAATGTACTCCAAATAGGGTAGAAGGAAGTAATTCCATAGATTCAATTAACCTAACTCCAAAGACATTTAGTGAAATTCTTCTAAAAAGAAATTTGACAAAACTTTAGGAAGAAGACAACATACTCACCCACAAGAGGAAATGACAAGGTATCACATTTGAATATAATGTGTTGGAGTTGGCAATCCATCGAGACACATATTTTTTTGAGTATTATTGATCATTGCAAGAAATGTGCATAGATGGTATGAGAAGCAGCCCTGTAAGGACATCCAAAATCACTAGGAAAATATCAATATACCACATATGATGGATGATGCAATTGTTCACCAAAGCGGTTGCATAAGTTGGATAAATATCTCCACGAGCTCCTATTTCTACCTTCTGATTGTGCATTTTTTGAATTTTTTTTTCCATTGAATCATTTTATTTTTTAACCATGCCAATTTACCTTCACCCCTTGATGCCATTAATTTAACCAAATATTTCTTCCTACATTTTAGTTAATTCTTCATCTAGATACAAATATGAATCTTTTAAAAGACTTGAATATATCTTAGAATCTAGCTTTCATGCTCTACTCTCATCACATGACAAGTTTAATAGGACCACAACTTCCTTCTCTTATATTTCCAATCCTCCTTACTTGAACTTTTATCTTCCTATTCTAGTTTGTCTCTAAGAATTGCATTTTTTATTCTAAAATATTTTGTTTCTCCAAATAAATTAGATTTTTCCTCTACCATATATTTCTTTGTGTTATCTTTATTATATTCTAAATATCTTGTATTTGCCTCTTTTTCCTTTTCTATTAAACTCTCCACCACTTATGCTCATGATATGACCTCCTCTTAATGGTTTCTCATGTTGCACTATTTCACCTTCATGTTCCACATGTTTTTTTGTTGTGATATGTTTGTTCCTTCATGTACAACTTTTAGATATTTGGTCAAGTCCATGCTCATTGTGGTTGATCCTTATTTAGTCTGTTATTTATGTTTAGCTTGCTTTAAGGTAAATATAATGCACTTGTAGATCTTAGTTTCACTTTTGTAGTTTTATGTTTAGGTGATGCATTTGAGTTATATTGAAATTTGTATGTTGAAAAGGGGCCAATTAATAACTATATGTGTGCTTTCCCGTGAGTAGTACATTTTATTTTTAGTGTGAACCAAGATGTACTATGATGTTTAAAGATCTTTGAATATATGCTTCAAGTCAAATATGAAATATTTTGTACTTTAAATTTATGGTATGCTATTTTCCACCAGAATTAGTTATCTACCACATAAATATAATATATTTCCTTTAACTAAGTCTTTTCATTGAGAATATAGGAATTGAATTAGAATGTGCTCTAGAACATCTACAAATCTAATTACTTATCCTTGATAATATTTTCTTGGACATTCATTAGATCATTAGAACAATAACAAATAGATTTGTTTGTTATCCTCTATAAAACTTTGATTTGTGTAATAAGTTGCTTAAAGCCAAATTTATTAGATGTAATTGATTGTTAGTATGTCAATGACTTAGACACATAACAAATGACACTTGAACTCACTTTATAAGTACCTAAAGTAAAGGTTTAAACTTATAGATTAACAAACCTTAGTTAAGATCCTTGATGATATAGATTAACAACTTTTAACACTAGTTAACGCTTGTTCACGCTCAGACTATAACTTGAGAAGTTTATAGTGTTGAACACACCATGTGAAATATTCGGAGCATTGTGGGGAATGGAAGGAAGATTGGAATATAAAAATGGAACATTGTTGTAAGTAGGCATGGATGAAGGTTGGGAAATACATGGAACATTTTGGGTCTAGGCAATCTAGTTTGATCTTTTGGTTGGGTAGCATATAAAACTAGGAAAACATTTTAATTGTAAGAATACATGTTATTTTCTTTTTCCCAGGGAACTTGTGCTCACATTTGTGGATGGCAATAATATCACCATAAGATCAAGTGGACAAAAGTCATTGACTATTAGAACCATAGGATTGCAATGCTTTGTTTCTTGAAGGAATTCTTGCCCATGAAGTGCATTATAGCCTCAAGGAGTGGAAAGGAAGTTTAGTTCTTCATTTTTTTTTGTAGAATTAATCTTGTTGTTTGTTGATGTGTATATGATTTTCATAACAATTCTATTGATTGCGGAAATCAAATCTTAATCAATATAACAATTGTCAGAGTTTCATTCATTTATGCAAATATGTGTGATTGACTAGCAAGTTATCGATGTTATTTGAGTACAATTACTTGATGTTCCTTGATTATAATTTTTTGAAGTTTTTTTAATACCATAAACCTATTTTTTCTTTTATACCACTTTTTTCTCCCTATTCCGTTTTTTCTTTGAGAATTATGTTTTCAACTCTAGTATATCTTGTTTATCCGTTGATAATTATATTTCTCCTCGATCATATATTTCTTTGTATTCTCTTTATTATAATCCAAGTATCTTGTATTTGCCTCTTTTTCCTTTCTATTAAACTCTCCACCACTTTTGCCCACGATTTGACCTCCTATGAATGGTTTCTCATGTTACACTCTTTCACCTCTATGTCCCACATGTTTTCTTGTTATGATATGTGTGTTCCTTCCTTTACAAATTTTAGATATTTGGCTAAGTCTATGCTCATTTTGGTTGATCCTTCTTAGTTTGCTATTTATGTTTACCCCCCTTTAAGTCAAACATAATGCACTTATAGATCTTAGTTTCACTTTTGTAGTTTTATGTTTAGAGGATGTGATATTGAAAATTTGTAAGTTGAAAAGGGCTCAATTAATAACTATATGCTTGTCATCATGTGAGTAGTACATTCTATTTTTAGTGTGAACCAAGAAGTACTACAAGTTTTGAAGATCATTGAGTCTATGCTTCAAGTCAAATATGAAATATTTTGTGATGAAATTTATGGTATGATATTTTACACTAGAATTAGTTATGTACTATATAAATATAATATTTTTCCTTTTACTAAATCTTTTCATTCTAAGCATAGTAATAAAATTGGGATATGCTCTAGACTGTTTACAAAACTAATTACTTATCTCTTATAATATTTTCTTGAACATTCATTTGATCATTAGAAGAATAACATTAATAGATGGATTTTTTCGTTATCCTCTCTCAAAATTTGATTTGTATGACAAGTTGTTTAAATGTAAATTACTTGGATATAATTGATTATTAGTATGTCAAGGACTTAAACATATAATAGATGACACTTGAACTTACTTTATAAGTACCTAAAGTAAAGGTTTAAGTTTGAGTATTGTAATAACAAAAATATTAAAGTAACATATATATTTATCGTTATGAATAACATGGTCAAATAAGCAATTTTTTTTTCTTTCTTAGTTATGACCCTTGATGATATGATTAACATCTTTTAAAACTAGTTAACACTTGTTTGTACTCGGTTTGCAACTAGAGAGGTTTATAGAGGGGGCTTGCCTTGTCTTGAGCGAGGATGTGAGGTAATTTTTTTAAGTTCATAATGTTTAGGTTGCGATCTGCTATGATGGTTAAGTTGTGGTCCGGTGTTGTTCTTACCATCAAGTTTCAAACCATGTTAGGGTGTGGTTGTTGAATGCCTATATTAGAGATGAGGTCCCCCATTTGTGTCCTCTTTGGTTCATAGCTTTGAATCAGAAGTACTTACCCGTTAAAAAAAATGGCTATGATAGAGTGAGGGTTATGATGTAGGTTAATAGAAACATCCCTACAAAAAGAGGAATGAAGGACATTGAGTTTAGTTTGTGTAACACCCGAGTGATGGCTAATTTTTTTTATAAAGGTAGGGTTTAGTATAATTGTGGGTGGGAGAGGGGATGAATAAAGGTAGACTAAAGGGATGTATGGAAAGAAGAGGACATGATCAAAAATTAGTTGGCGATATAAAGGTGGATGGGGAATGGTGTAGAGGGGTGGGATACCAAGAATAAAAATAGTGGCAAGAAGTGTTGGGATATGAGAAACATAGATGGACTATACATAAGACCTAATGTTTAGTGGAGGGATGAAGATGTGAATAGATAGGTGTAGAAATACCATGTAGAAAGAGGGAAACATATTGGGAGGAGGTGCAAAAGAGAGAAATGGCTCATGTTTAGTAGGTCAAGTAATAGGGGAAACACGATGGAAAAAAGAGGAGAAGAGGAAAAGTGGATATAGAAGGATAGATATGTGAAGGATGAAGCCCATCCACATCTTATTTGATGCCCTTAAAGATGTTCATATCATAAGAAGTAGAGACCAATAAGGAGCACAAGTTATTAATTAAAGAGGATAGATTAGGTCCATGTTCCATGCAACCCACTTTATCGTGAAGAATTTGAAGTTTGGAATCAATTGTTTGATGCGTTCATAATCTACATGATGGTTGAGGTTGTCCTTGCCATTAAGAAAATGAGAAATACTTGTGCCATTAACTAGATTGAGTCAAGTGAGAACCATAGTAGAAGAAGATTTAAGGAAAATAAAGGGGATAATTGTGCAAGAAGATGGGATAAACTCAAGTTAAAGGTTGAGAAACAATAGATAACAATGCAATGGGTGGAAATGGTAGGTGTCAAAGTGGAACTAGAGATCAAAATAGTATAAGATAATATGAGGTTCAAGAATGCAACAGAAAGATAAAGGGATTGAATTGAGTTGTGTTGAGGAAAGGGTTGGTGGCAATTTAATTAAGGTATAGTAGATATTTTCTATTTTAGACCAATATGACTTTAAAAAACATTTGTAGGCCCCATTTGACCATTGAACATAAATTATAGCTTAAGGTTAATTAAAAAAGTAAATGTCTAGACAAGAGAGAAAAGTTAGATTCATGATACATGACAATGCATGAATGTGATCTAAAGACAAAAGCAACAAACTAATAATCCAAATGACGTAGATATAAACAATAAAAAATAATATTTAGATAAGAAAAGAAAGTTTGAATCGATGACATAGGAATATACAAATCCTCTTGAAAAGAAAGTAAAGCACTAATATTCCAAATGACAGAGAAATAAACAAGAAGAATAAAACATAAATTTTAGCATACAAAACTCAATCATGCTAATGTAAGATCAAGTATTTTAAGATAAATTAAAAGTCCACACTTTTCTTCCTAAAAAGTTTATTTTACCCCTCCCCTTCCTTTATAACCCAACTTCTTTCCCCAACATTGTCCTAACGAGGACATTTAGCACCTACCTAGTACAACTTTATTTGCCAGCACACTTAGATTTAGAGTACGTTTATTTAATTTTATTATTCCCCAAAATAAGTGCATGTGGCGTCTCCAACAAAAAGACAAATATAAATAAATTTTAAATTCCCAGAAAAAGGTGACCCGCGACTGTGACTGAGACGGCGAATAATAGAAAGACTGTACACGAGTCCCGACTAACTCAACCTCCATCACATTCCTGTGAAAATGTTGAGCACTAAATACAGAATATCCACTTGCAGTAAACTACGTATTTCAAGCAAAATCGATCCAGATTCCTTCCTTCCTTTTGCTCAATCGGACGTGTGATGTGCAGATTCACTCCAGGATGTTGGGAGAGCGCCCCAGAGATCGCGGAGTGTATGTACACCGTCCCGTACAAAATAGCTGACAGGATGCTTAGGCGTGCTTGGGCAATCCTTTTTCTAAACGCGATAATGATATGGACGTACACGCCCATGGGTTTGAGCAGCCGGAACAGTGTGTGTGACGGAAATCAGGTAAATGTGAAGGCAGGGGCACTCGATTTGGTGAAGCTGAACGCCCATTAAGTCCGACATAGTCACGGCTTCTGTTTTTCGTAACGATTCAGCGGAATCTTTACTGGAAAATGAAGAATACGGGAGCGGGAGCGGGAGCTCTGCCTGCAGGTAATTGTTTGTTTTGAGTTACTCAAACCCCACAGAAGTCTTTTCAATTTCAAACTTGTGTAAATCTGTGTCTTAAATGATTTTTTTGAGCACATTTGAGAGGCATTGCTTTGCCGAAGAATTTCAGACAGGTACTTATATGCGAATCTGGAACTTTATTTTCGTAAATTTGTAATCTCTGCCTCGATCCATGTAGTGTCAAGGTTTCTAGTTATGTTGTTTTTGAAGCTTTACTAGTTCTTTCTTTCGTGCTCTTTTGTAGTACTGTTTTTCAGAACCGATATGTTTTCAATTGGTATTTGAGCTTAGGAACTTTTGCGAAGGATCCACGGCACTGTTTGTACTGCATACTGGAGCAATTTCTAGGGAGTGAACTCTGAGCACATGAAAAGTAGGAGTGAATGCAAATACGGTATAAGTTTTCTGTAAAATGGCCGTCTTAATTAATAAAATCAACCATTGGATCGGCTGAAGAGACACCGAGTTCGAAATATTAGTGATTTTGTTATACAATTCAACGTTATGATGCGGCCTTGTGTGTCATAAAGTGCCATCTTGCTTAATCTCTTTATAGTACAAGGATATGGGTTTTGGGGAACCAAATTCTCTTCTTGATTATGAGGACCACGCTGACGGCAGGGGGATAACTATTAAAACAAGTTATAAAATTAGTAGTTGAATCATTAGCCTCGTGAATTTTTTACCGGACCGCACTATTCATAATTGCTATTTGGCAGTCATTGTTTTGATCGTTACCTTCCTAGATTTTTTGAGGTTAGCACTTCTCTTCCAAGGCTAGATGCATGATCCACATCTAGCCCTAGTATCCCTCTATATGCAAGCATACCATCCTAAAGCAGCAAATATCAGTCTAATCAAGTACGCTTGAGGTTGCATGATCCAACTTGCATATATCTATTTCATTCTATTACAACAAACTTGCAGGTACTACTGTAGTTTAAATTTTTGAATATCAATTTGTAAGTTTGAAATCCATATCCGCAGTTGAGACTTCATCAACGATTTTGGTTGTTATCTGAACCGAAGAAATATTCCAATTAAGTGTACTACAATTTCAAATTCTGATTTCATTGTATGCTGGACGATTTATCTCCAGTATTTGATATTCTAAAGATCTTGAATGGTTCACCGCCAAATACCCGTTAATCATTGTAATAGATCCTCATCAGTTTATCCGTTTCAGCATATTTTCCGCCATGGATTACATGTATCAAAATCAAGTGATTTAGTTTGCCATTTTAGCATTGACAGAATTCTGTTTGTATTCAGCCAGTTTGGCTTGATTGGAATTCACATTTCACTATCAGCCACTTTGGCCTAATAAATTCTTTTATTTCTTTATATTGTAAAGTAGTCGGCTAGCCACCAATGTCCTTCAATTATTTCTATTGACCTCATTCTAATCTTTGTATGCTCTTACGTTGTTCACATTGAAAACTTACTGATCAAAAAGAGCTGAAATTTGGTCGGCTAGCCACCAATGTCCTTCAATTATTTCTATTGACCTCATTCTAGTCTTTGTATGCTCTTACGTTGTCCACATTGAAAACTTACTGATCAAAAAGAGCTGAAATTTGAGTGATTGCAGAAAGATTTATGTGGATTTGAGCTAATGCCCTAAGGAAAGTTATTACATTGTCTCTTCATTTTTGGAATCCTCGACATTAAAAAACATGCGGATCTCTTTAGGGAAATGTATTTCTATCTCTCCTGAAACACGCAGATATGCTTTAATCTCTACAGCCTTTGTGTTGGTAAAGTTAGATTTTTCTCTTGGTTTCTCTCCCTATATAAATAGAATTGAAGGGAGGGAAAGAGGTGAGGAAACAACCATTGGATAATGAGAATCTAGCTTTTTGCTTCTACAAGTACTTTAATGTGGGTCTTTTCGTGGATGAATGAAAAAACGTAAAATGGCATTTTGGTACGGTTTCTTTGTGGAGGAATGTACTGCGGCATCATTAATCAATCAGTAGCACATACTAGATCCAAATAATCCAAAGGAGCATGTTAAGGGACATGCTGTGAGGATAAGGAAGTTAGTGTTTCAGAAAAAGAAGTGAATGACAGGCAAATTTGAGTGTGTGGGGAGTGGAATTTGTTGATGAGTGCTAAAGATGGTAACTCTTTGGTATTGTAGGATTTTGATTGTAAGATTAAGAAAAGTTGTTTTGAGCTTGATAAGGTTGACCTCGTTAAATAGCTAGCAATATTCTTAGTCGATCAGGTGGAGTGCTCAAAGGCACTCCTTTTGTTAATGGTTGATCCCTTCTCATTTGAGGAGGGTTTCCCTTTAGAAACTAGATGGGAAAGTGAAGAAGAACTAATGTACTAGGAAGTGTATCTGAAAAATGGTGAATAAACTAAAGCAATGAATCAAAAGAAAACGAAGTAACAAATCTCTTCTATGAGTATGATTTTGAGGACACACATAAAGCGTACGCCGTAGATAATTTAGTATAGAGGTATTCATAATTTATAAGAGGCTGGAACTGGCTTTGTTAGAAATGCAGGTTTTTAGAATTTATTACAGTTGCTATGTGTGTTTGTATGGCTATCTTTCCACAATCTTTCTTTAGGATAAATTTTGTGTGTTGGTCATATTCCTTTCCGAGACTACATTTGCATCTTTTTTCTTTGAACTTTGCAGCAAGGGCACTCAGTAAAAATTCACCGCGCCTTTCAATTTGTGTCATCCATTGGTCTTTCTAAAGCACTTTGTTACATAACATACCTATGGCTAATTTAGCATCTTCAGAAGCCTGACTAAAGGTTTCAACGAAATTCTTAAATGGAAGAGGCAGGCTTCTAACAGTGGCCCCAATCAAATCCTCCTCTTCTATCATCTTATCGATAGTGGCCAATTGACCTGTGCCATCTTTTATGCTTGGTAAATGTTTTTAATTGAATTATACTCAGACAATTAAAGAAAGAAAAACAAGTTCTTCAAATACAATGAGGTACGGCTATCCAAAGTCCAGTATTTTCTTTCAACCTACATGGACCTAAAACTTTGGGCAGCATATTGTTTGTCACCAAGATTTAAGAGCATCAAGGCAACTCTATTTTTATTTTGGAGATCCCAATCTTATTCAAGGTCATATACCACTCATTCATCAACATAGGCTATTTGTTTTAACAACATCAATCAAGTCTCCGCATTTGAGTGTGGTAAAACCCTTCTTTTACATACGTTATGGTTTCAAGGATTAAACTTTTGAGGCTTAGGAAAAAAGAGGTGGTTAAGATTGATATCTTTTCTTGGTTTCTCTGTTAACAATAATGGGTTCTCTTTGGGAAATTTTCTGACTAAGAACTTTCTGATAAAAATAAAATTTTGACGATGAAAACAAAGGAGTAGAATTGTCACTATAAAGATACAGAAAAATGTCTCTGTTGCCTCTGTTTCTTCAGAGCAGTTTCTATATCATTCAAATTCAGTATTTGAGTTCAAATCTGGACCTTCTGTCTCACAGCACCCCAAAATGGTTAACGGTAAGCTATATGACTGCAAACTCAGAAAAGATGAACTGCCTTTGAATCTGTCTGGAATTCCTGTAAAAACATTCTATCTGTTCAGACTTCCAGAAGTTGTATCTGCGCTGCTGTTTGAGTACATTCTCAAGCCTGCCTAGACCATTTTATCATTTGTTCTTGAATACAGCCCTCATCTGTCCTCTACAGATGCATAAACCCTAGGCTCTGTTTCACCACATCTACCTGCCCCTCACACATCACTAAGACTCGAATCTCAGCCTTGAAATTTATATCCAAAGACCAATACCATAAAGGAAGAATATAATAGAAAAATAGAGGTTGTAAAGAGAAGTGACTTTTTCTTCATTAACTGGATTTGAAGCAGTCAATTGTGTCTGTTTTGTCAACTAACCTGTAACTACCCATTATCTCATTATTATCATAATATCAAGCTACTCATACCTTATGCTGGTGTTGGTATTTGTCCTAGTTTTCTTGTTATATGTGGTGTTGGCACCCTATTTTTAGGTGTCTCGTGTTTTCTTTGTTTTTCTTCCATGTTGAGCATTTGACCTTATCCACCCTCCATTAATAACCAATCTGAGAAATCTTTAGTTAGGTTTCCTATGCTGAGTAATTGTCTGAGGATGTTCATTCAAAGTGATTTCATCAAATATCCTAGTAAAATTTGTTAAAGGGCACTTGTATAATTTTGTCTTTCTTCAGGTGGTTTTAGGCATTTTCAGAGTTTCTCATCTTGGCATCTACGTTGGACTTGTCATCTCTGGCATGCCTTATCCAAAGTCCACTTGAATTTTGGGATTCTGAAATTGGCCATCCATGCATCCTTTGCTCAATTGAACTTTCTTCTCCCAAAACCCAAATTACAAATTTTGGATTTTTGGAGTTTCTCATCTCGGCATCCTTGTTGGACTTGTCATCCTTGGCATGCCTTTCGCTCCAAGTCCCCTTCTACCCCTTTTTGAGTTTTGGAGTTTCTCATCATGGCATGCTACTTGGGCTTGTCATCCTTGGCATGCCTTTTCCTCCATGTCCACTTCTCCCTTCAAGGCCTCTTTTCTAAGTTTCTCATCTTGACATGCCTATCAAACTTGTTATCCCTAGGATTAGGGATGCCTTTCCCTCCAGCTCTGCTCTTCCTCTCTAAGCCCCTTTTCGGGATCTGTCATCTCTACATGCCTATCGGACTTGTTATACATGGTATGTCTTTCCCTCCAAGTCAGCTTTCTCTTCTAAGCCCCTTTCCAATTTTTTTCATCTTGGCATCCCTGTTGGTTCTGTCATCCCTTTCCATCCAAGTCTTCCTTTCCCTTCTAAGCCCATATTGGACTTGGTCATCTTTGCATGTCTATGAATTTTCTTGCCTAGTATGCCAAGTGTACTCCATTGTTCAAACAAAAGCCTTGTTTAACTCCTTGCATGATCTAGGATGCCATTAAAGGTACAGAATGATGTGATTTGACATATAAGGACTCTCAGACGCCTCTTGGTACCTATGAGTCCCTCTAAAATGTGAATGGTGTACAAAAGCATATGGTTGCTGAGTAAAGGACATGGTTCTAAGTCTAACTGTATGGCCATGTGAAGGTAATACAAGCAAACATGAGAGGCCTATACAATTATAGACAACCATGGTTCTTTCCCCAAGATCTCTGTTTGGTGTTGAAAGATATATATTCTCCAGATAGACAAAAGAAAAAGAAGAAGAAAAAAGAAAGAGGAAGCAGTTATAGAACCAAGAAGAAGAAATATTGCAAGAAGCCTTAAGGTTTCATTTTCCAGTTTGGGTAGTATTATATGGAGGCTGTATTGATGTGGGCATGTTCAAAATCTGTAATAGAATCACTGTAGCTTTGAAAAATGATTGTAATTAGCAGATCGGACATTGTTTGAGTGTCTCAAAGAGTTCCATATGCATTGTCTGGACAGATTAGTTGGTCAGCTAGAAGGCCATAAAATCATTCCAAAGCTTTTGTAATATATCTTCTCAAGATCAATAAAGAAATGCACAGGTTTACTACTAGATTATCAAGTAGACTCTTATAAAGTTCTGCAACTTTTGTTATTTATTCATTTTGAAAGTGAGAAAAATAATAAGATTGTACTTTGCATTGTACGGTCAGCATTATCAGCCATAATTGAACAATGAAATAATTGAGACCTAAAGCATATAGATGACTCTAGGAATGAATAAGGGATGAAGGGAGGTTAATTGTTAACTATATCATCATGATATAAATAAGAATCTAGATGTAGAAATAAACAATCCCAAGGCATGTTAAGAGCACCTTGTAAAACACAGTTGCCTTAGCTGAGTTCACCCCAATATTGTGATGTGTTAGTGATAGGAGATGCTAATTGCCAACAAGATTCTTAGTAAAATAACTGCTAGTAAACCTTGTTTACAGTGTATACACAAGATGCTGTCCAACCAATAATCAAAATTTCAGGCTCAAGGTTTTCTGATATTTTGTACCTTGTGGATATCTTTAGGTGTCCACTTGATTGGATTTTCAAACTGGAATTATTAGTATTTAGTAGCTTTACTCCTCACAAATCCAAGGCCAGGGAAGGTGTGGAAAAGAGCACCGAGACTCTTCATACTGATCTCAAATAGAACCGTGGAGAAATATTCTCCAATCCTTTCAGCCTTAAATTTAAAGAATTTCTTCAACCTTAACGTCCACCAGTCCTCAAATCCTTGCAGTGCTGTATTTCAAAAGTGTAATGGGTACTCTCTGTTGTACATTAGTTAACTAAGGTCTAGACATAGGAATCAAATGTTGGCATAATATCTTTACACCAACTCATATGACCCTGACCTTAGTGATAACAGGACACGTGATAGGGTAAAAAGGTTAATTTTATCTATTTAATTACTTAGGATGCATTTAATTAAAAGTAGGGGGTCAATGATTACATATACTTAGTGATAACACAACACACGAAAGGGTAACAAGGATACAGAAAAATGTCTCTGTTGCCTCTGTTTCTTCAGAGCAGTTTCTATATCATTCAAATTCAGTGTCATCCATCAGTGGCCCCAATCAAATCCTCCTCTTCTATCATCTTATCGATAGTGGCCAATTGACCTGTGCCATCTTTTATGCTTGGTAAATGTTTTTAATTGAATTATACTCAGACAATTAAAGAAAGAAAAACAAGTTCTTCAAATACAATGAGGTACGGCTATCCAAAGTCCAGTATTTTCTTTCAACCTACATGGACCTAAAACTTTACTTGTAATGCATTTAATTAAAAGAAGGGGGTCAATGATTGCATATGCTTATCCACGCACAGCACTCGGAATAGATATATCCTATTTTGACTATCTTTATTCAATCATAGACTATTTTACATGCTGCTATATGATTCCTCTCGCAAATACTCTTCTACATTCCTCTTATATGCTTTCCCACATCTATTTAATGTTCTCATCTATGTTTCCATATTGCAAGTACAACTCACTGTCATCTATGATACCTCAACATGTTACAATTTGAAACAAGATTACCACTGGTCATGTAAATTCACGTAAGTGCTCAGATTATGCCACGAAGGTCAGTTCAACCAATGATGCTCTGTTCTTTCTATGTGTTATAATATCTAGATTCCCTGGCAGTTTTACATGCTGCTATATGATTCCACTCTTATATGGTCTTCTACATTCTTCTTACTACTTTTATACTCTTTCCCACATCTATTTAATTTCTCACCTATGGTCCTGCAGTACAAGTCAGTGTCATATATGATACCTCACCATGTTACAATTTGAAAAGACATGACCACTGGGCATGTGCAAGATTCACTCAAGTGCTCAGATTATGCCATGAAGATGTGTATGATTCTCGATGGTTCAAACACTGATGCTTTATTCAATCTGTTATAGTATATAGATTCCTTGGTAAAGTTGGTAGCTTCACGATGTACATGAGAGTTGTGGCACATCAGTGAAGATTCTTGTCCACAGCAACTCTCCCAATAATGCCTCAATATCAAATTGTGCATGAAAACCACCTACCGACAAAATTTATAGCTCATATATGCAAGATTACACCCAGTACCAATAAAAGTTCAGAAACCTAAAACCTTGAAATTTTTCATCCATGTTGTTGTTCATAAAATAAAACAAACAGTGGAATTTTATGATAATCTTTGTTGTTCAAACCAGTAAATTGTATTTTAGAAATGAAGGCATGCAATTCATCATACATGTCAATTTATGCAATGGAATTGTAAATTCAACTTTTTTTCAGAACTGGTCAGCATAGAAGTATATGAGCTCATGAAAACAAAGAATTGTCAGTATTCAATCATCAAATTTCAACCTTGAAGCAGTTTGCTTTCTGATATTTCTGATGATAAAATCTCTCCAAAAATCAATCAAAATAGTGAAAATATTTGATTTCTAGCAGTCTCTATGACTAAAAATCCACAAACAGAGCATCCTTGAATGATTTGTGAGTTGATGGCTAGATGATTTCAAAGTGTATACTATACCATTTATACATGTTTATTTCTAAGGGATTTGTGCTCCATTCTCTACAGCCTAGTTAACTCAAGTGGGAGTTCTTTCTTCTCATGAGTTGCTGCTGATTTTGTGGTGGCTCACATTGGTAATATGTAGTGGCACAACCCTAAACATAGGCTTGTTTTCATGGTGTGGCCACTTTCTGCACTCAAGATGACCCTATGGTTCTAAAAACTACATATTTTTTGTGCTCAAATCTCTTATGAGGGTTCAAGCCAGTAACATTTCAAAACAATCTCTTTCAAATTATAAGAAAAAATAATTTTCCTGAATGGTATAAACTAGGATGTGCCAGTCAAACTAATTAACCTTCTGTAGATTTTTGGTGCTCAAATCTCTTATGAGGGTTCAAGGCAGTAACATTTCAAAATAATCTCTTTCAAATTATAAGCAAAAGTCATTTTCCGGAATGGGACAAACTAGGATGTGCCAGTCCAACGAATTAATCTTTTGTAAATCTTACTTTGACAGGTAAAACAATGGGTAGAAGGCCAGCTTAAGTTATTATTGATCATTTAACTGCCCTCAAGTTATGTTTGAAGGCAGAGCCTGAACATCATATCTCATTACGGATTTTAGATGAGTTTCACACGGGGAGATTCGGTCCAAGGTAATTTCTCAGTGGTGGATGACATAAATACTGATGAAGTATATAATATCCTTCCTGTGAACAATGTGCTAGCAGATCATCCTGCATTGCAGCTACCTGAAGTTCGAGCAGCCATTACTGCATTGAAATGTTCAAGGGAACTTCAAAGGCCCCCATATGCACGATGGAATGAAAATATGGATATACTTGATTGGCTGGGTGCTTTGTTTGGTTTCCAACAAGACAATGTTCGAAATCAACGAGAGCATATTATTCTTCTCTTGGCGAATAGACAACTACAACTGCCTTCCATGGATGACATGAGTAACATGCTCAATCCGAGCATCATTCGAACTCTGAGAAAGAAGATCCTAAAAAACTATTACAGTTGGTGTGCATATCTGGGCCGAAAACCTTATGTTCAAATAAAAGAACATATGAGCCGTGAACTAAAAGAACAGAATGAATTGCTCTATATATCTCTGTATCTTCTTATTTGGGGTGAGGCTGCTAATTTAAGATTTTTACCTGAGTGCTTGTGCTACATTTTCCACCATATGGCCTTGGAGCTGAATAGGTTCCGAAATGATCTGCGAGAGTTGCCTGCTTATATTGGGGAAGATGCCTTCCTGTATAAGGTGGTTAAACCACTGTATCTTAGAGTGAAAGCTGAAGCTGATGCCAGTCGGGGGGGCAAGGCTCCCCATTCGGCCTGGAGAAATTATGATGACATCAATGAGTACTTTTGGAGCAGCAGGTGCTTCAAGGATTTGGGATGGCCTCTCAATGAGAATAGTAAATTTTTGGCATCACCTGCTGTGGTTCAGAGGTATCATGATTGGGATATCCAACGATTTAAGAGGATGTGGCATAAAGAGAAGGTAGGAAAGACAGGATTTGTAGAGCAACGTTCTTTTTGGAACATTTTCCGCAGTTTTGACCGAATGTGGGTGATGTACATTCTTTTTCTCCAGGCTGCTATTATTGTGGCAAACAAGGGGTCAGGAATTCCTTGGACAGAATTGAAAGAGAGAGACACACAAGTGCAGGTCTTGAGTATCTTTATAACATGGGCAAGCCTTCGGCTTTGGCAGTCATTGCTTGATGCTGGCATGCAGTACAGCTTGGTGTCAAAAGAAACTCCATTAATTGGAATAAGGATGGTACTAAAGACCGTTGCGGCTTTGGTATGGACCATTGTCTTCTCGGTGTTTTACAGTCGCATGTGGTATCAAAGGAATCATGATTTCAGATGGTCAGATGAGGCAAATAGAAGGTTGGTAATGTACTTAAAAACTGCCCTGGTGTTCATACTTCCTGAGCTTCTGGCATTGCTTCTATTTATTCTTCCTTGGGTTAGAAATTATGTGGAGACAAGCAACTGGAGAATTTTTCATATATTAACTTGGTGGTTTGAAACCAGACTGTTTGTAGCACGTGGTCTTCGAGAGGGTGTTGTTCAAAACTTTTTTTATACTCTGTTTTGGGTAGCATTGTTGCTTGCAAAGTTCTCTTTCAGCTACTTTGTCCAAATAAAACCCATGGTAAAGCCAACAAAGGTAATATTGAAGATTAACAACATTCCATACAAGTGGCATGAGTTATTTAGGAATACAAACCAATTTTGTGTTGTGGTGCTGTGGACACCAGTGATCCTAGTGTACTTTATGGATACCCAGATATGGTACTCAATTTTCACATCATTGGTTGGAGCCTTGGTGGGTTTGTTTTCTCATATTGGCGAGATACGGAATATTAAGCAATTGAGGCTGCGCTTTCAATTCTTTGCCAGTGCAATCCAGTTTAATTTAATTCCAGAAGTACTCCTCCCTGAATATGATGGAAGTCTGATAGCTAAAGTAAGGGATTTTATCAGACGTATTCAATTGAGATATGGGTTGGGTATTCACAAGAAGATTGAGTCTACTAACCAGGTTGAAGCAGGCAGGTTTGCCATTATATGGAATGAAATTGTGAAGACACTTAGGGGAGAGGATATTTTAAATGACTCGGAGGTGGAATTATTGGAGGTGCCTCCAAGCTCTTGGGCTGTAAATGTAATTCGGTGGCCATGTTTACTGCTCTGTAATGAACTATTGCATGCCTTAAGTCAGGCTAGTGCATTTGAGGGTGAAGACCAGGCATTATGGTTGAAGATATGCACCAATGAATACCGTCGTTGTGCGGTGATAGAAACATATGACAGCTTCAAACATTTGCTCAAGAAAATTGTCAACAAACAAACCGAAGAGTACTCCATCATTGTCAACATTTTTCAAGAAATTGATACATCACTTAGCATGGGAAAATTTTCAGAGAAATACAGAATGACTGAACTGCCTGAAATACACTTGAAATCAATGTCACTTGTCAATATTCTTTTAACAAAACCATCTGAAAAGGACCAACAAAAGGTAGTTAATGCCTTGCAAAATGTTTATGATATTGTTGTAAGGGATTTTCCCAAAGAAAGGCGGAGTATCGCACAACTTAGGGAAGATGGGCTGGTTACAAAAAGGACTGACCATAAGCTGTTATTTGAGGATACTATAGAATTGCCCGACGTAGATGATGAACATTTCTATCAACAACTAAGACGGCTGCAGACAATCCTGACTACGAGGGATTCAATGCCTCATGTTCCCAAAAATCTGGAGGCAAGGCGTAGGATTGCTTTCTTCAGCAATTCTCTCTTTATGAACATGCCCCGTGCTGTGCCAGTTGAAAAGATGATGGCATTCAGCGTCTTGACTCCCTACTATGATGAGGATGTTATGTACAGCAGAGAACAACTTCGTACAGAAAATGAAGATGGCGTGTCAATCATATTTTATCTCCAGAGGATATATCCTGATGAATGGTCAAATTTCATGGAGAGGATGTATCGTGAGGGAATGAAAGATCCTGATGATATCTGGACAGCTAAAAAGGTGACGGAACTCCGGTTATGGGCTTCTTATAGAGGACAGACATTGGCTCGTACAGTGAGAGGGATGATGTACTATTACAAGGCTCTCAAGATGTTGGCTTTTCTTGATTCGGCATCAGAGATAGATATTCAAAAAGGATTTCAACAACTTGTTGCCACAGCGACAAGGCCCATGGATAGTGTGAACGAGAATATGAATGTGCCATCTCAGTGGCACCCAAACAGTGAAAGGAGTGGTGTAGATGCTTCTGCCCTTTTGAAATTTACCTATGTTGTTACTTGTCAGATTTATGGTGCCCAAAAGGCAAGGCAGGATAATCGTGCTAAAGATATCTTGTATTTGATGAAGAACCATGAAGCTCTTCGAATAGCTTATTTTGATGAGGTCAAAACTGGAAGAGAAACTGCGCAATATTATTCAGTTCTGGTCAAGTATGACTCAGGACTGCAACGGGAGGTGGAGATCTACAGGGTGATGCTACCTGGGCCACTGAAAATCGGGGAAGGAAAACCAGAAAATCAAAATCATGCTCTGATTTTTACGAGAGGTGATGCATTGCAGACAATTGATATGAATCAAGAAAATTATTTTGAAGAGGCCCTCAAAATGCGAAACTTGTTACAGGAGTTCACAAACTATTACGGCCTACGAAAGCCTTCTATACTGGGCGTCAGAGAAAATGTGTTCACAGGATCAGTTTCTTCTCTTGCTTGGTTCATGTCGTCTCAAGAGACGAATTTTGTTACCCTTGGCCAGCGTGTACTTGCAAATCCTTTGAAGATTAGGATGCACTATGGCCACCCGGATGTTTTTGATCGCTTGTGGTTCTTAACTCGCGGAGGCATGAGTAAGGCTTCAAAGGTCATAAACATTAGCGAGGATATATTTGCAGGCTTTAACTGCACTCTGCGCGGAGGTACTGTGACACATCATGAATACATTCAGGTGGGCAAGGGACGTGATGTTGGTCTAAACCAGATTTCCATGTTTGAAGCTAAGGTTGCTAGTGGCAATGGTGAGCAAGTGCTGAGTAGGGATGTCTACAGGCTAGGTCACCGCCTTGATTTTTTCCGGATGCTTTCCTTCTACAATTCAACGGTTGGATACTACTTTAACACCATGCTAGTGGTTGTAACAGTCTATGCATTTCTTTGGGGCCGTGTTTATATGATCTTCAGTGGATTAGAGGAAGCTCTTATAAACGTGGCAAATGCTACAGACAATTCAGCACTTGGAGCAGTTATCAACCAGCAATTCCTCATACAGCTTGGTATCTTCACAGCCCTTCCAATGATCATAGAAAATACAATAGAGCATGGATTCCTTTCAGCGGTTTGGGATGCTTTTACCATGCAATTGCAGCTAGCGTCAGTGTTCTACACTTTTTCAATGGGTACTCGCACCCACTACTTTGGCAGGACAATACTTCATGGCGGTGCAAAGTACAGGGCTACAGGGCGAGGCTTTGTTGTAGAGCACAAGAGTTTTGCAGAAAACTACAGGCTTTACTCGCGTAGCCATTTTATAAAGGCAATTGAGCTGGGTGTCCTGTTGATAGTATTTGCTTCATACAGTGCACTTCGCACCAAAACATTTACTTATATCCTACTGACCTTGTCAAGTTGGTTTCTGGTCTTCTCATGGATCATGGCGCCCTTTATATTTAACCCATCAGGGTTCGATTGGCTGAAAACAGTCTACGACCTAGAAGATTTTATGAACTGGTTATCGTACAAAGGGGGAATTTTAACCAAGGCAGAGGAGAGCTGGGACGTGTGGTGGAATGAAGAACAGGACCATCTGCGCACCACAGGAGTCTGGGGAAAGGCATTGGAATTACTGCTGAGCCTTAGGCTTTTTGTTTTCCAGTATGGAATTGTGTATCAGCTATCCATTGCAAATGGGAGTAAGAGCATTCTGGTATACTTCCTGTCATGGATATATGTAGTGCTGGTGCTGGCCATATATCTGGTGATTACATATGCACAGAACAAGTATGGGGCAACGAAACATATCTACTACCGAGTGATTCAGGCGGCTGTGGTGTGTACAAGCACGCTGGTGATTGGGCTGCTGCTGGGGTACACCAAATTGGAAGCCATCGATTTGGCGACGAGCATGTTGGCATTGATGCCCACCGGGTGGGGTCTGATCTGCATTGCCCAAGTTCTCCGCCCTCTCCTCCTGCCCTCCCTGGTCTGGGAAACTGTCACCACTCTTGCTCGCTTCTATGACCTCATCTTCGCCTTCATTGTCATCTCTCCCGTTGCTCTGCTCTCTTGGCTCCCTGGTTTTCAGTCCATGCAGACCCGAATCCTCTTCAACGAGGCCTTCAGCCGCGGCCTCCAGATTTCCCGTATTCTCGTCGGCAAGAAAACCCATAACATGTAAGTAACCATTTCTTCATGTACATTACAATATCAGGATCCCTTCTTTTCTTTTTTTACAAGAATGTTAGGACTCCTTGTAACGTTGCAGACTTACCGTGTCGAGGTACCTCTCTGCCACCAAACCTTAGTTTTTTTAAAAATTATTTATATATTTTTTGTTTCTAATATTTGCTGTTGTAAAAGTTAAATTGAGGGACTTCTTGGGGTCCACACATTTAAACTAGTCCACATACCTTGAGTACACTTTTAGGAAGAAATCATTTTATTCTGATTGAAGATTATTTTTCAAAAATAGTAATGTAATAAATTATAGAAAACTTGTTCGAATTTTTTTTTAAAAAGAGATTTTGATTTTGATTTTACTTTTGAACAATTTGAAATAATTATTTATTTCAAAAAAAAGATTTGTCTAAAATTGTAAAATTTAAAGATTTTTTTTAATAGGAATTTTCATACAACTAGATTTTTTTAAAAATGATTGTAAATATAGCATCCATGCAATACTATATTTTTTCTTGTTAGTTTCTTAGTGCAATTTGCACTTTAATTTGTTTTAATTAATTTAGAGATTACATGGGCACTTTTGATAATGATTTTAGTATTCTATTTTTTAGAAAATAGTACTTATAATGTGTGAGGTAACACTAGATGGGATTGCCATCTCTTTGCTTGTTTCTTTTTCTGATCAAAATTAATTTTGTTATTGTTTTATCATAATTAAAATACTTTAAAATCATATTTCAAAAAAATGATTTGGTGCTCATGATAATTTACTTCTTTTGTGTTTATCACTAATTACAATTATTTCTATTAAATTAACAATTATATATGAAAATAGAACCAATTAAAAATCTTATTCTTAGAATAATTTTTTAAAAAAAAATTATCAATTAATGTGATACTTAGAGGTTTGTCAGTTAAAACTAAGAAAATTTATTACATCATACCCTTTTAATTGGGTTGTACTTTGTCATTTACTATTACTTGGTCATACAACAAAATGTTCTAAGCCCTCATAATAGACTTTTGTTAATCATATGAAACTATAACCCTTCTCTAGCCAACTACCCACCATTCAACATCTACATATAATAATTTTTAAAACCACTATTTAGACCTATTTTTTTTTTTTGAGGATCATCTTCCTTTCCAAGTTTGACCTAATATCTCCTTTTAGAATCAAACCTTGACTCAAAATCGTGTTTATGTAACCACACAAACCACCAGACCACCTTTTTGAACCTAATTTGGCCACGAGAGCCCCCATCAAATTATCTTGCTCCCCTGCATCAAGTAACATTACACAAAACATCAATGCTACATTGGAATTAATTAGGTCTCGACCATTATCATTCAAATAAACCTCACCAAGGACCATACGTAGGGCATGAATGACCACTCCTCCCCCGACCTTTGACATATTTGTCAACCTTCGCTTAGAAATATCCCCATAAAAAGCCATATGCCTCTTTATAGGAATGAGACAAATTGACAAGACCATTGTTGTTTGCACCAAATGTCACCTTGCAAGCTTTACCACATACCGTGCCTAAATAACAACCAGTGGGATGATGAGATTGCCTCCAGTGTACACCTCTTTAATGCTCTTAATCTATCATGATGATGACAGTCTTATTCATCATGCTTGAGTGATTTGGCATTTTGGGGGAGTAAAAACTTCATTACGAAGCTCATACCAAGTTGCTAGTGATGTAACTTCCACTATGTCCAACATCATATCTACTGCTATTTTGGCAACTTCATTTGCCAAAACATTTCGCTCTCAATACACATGCATAATGATGAAATCATTAAAAAAATTGATTTCCTTTTGATTTAACCTGAGCTATTACCAAGCTTCCAATTTAGGATTTGTCTGGTTTGAATTGCATTAACCACTAACTATGAATCTCCTTCCAAATGCAATTTCTTTATACTTAGTTTTCTTGCTACCATTAGACCCATGTATGTTGTTTAGGATTTTGCTTCATCTTCATAGCCCATCCCATCCACCTTCCTAACATCATTAAGACTTCCCCTTTTACATTTTTGGCAAATTTTTTTTATGTCCCTAGCAATCTTGGGTTGCCTCTAAAGACACTAGAAAAATTCACCTTGAATCATCCATCTTCCTAGGAGTTCCACTTAACCTCCTTCCTAACTCCCTTAGATAGGTAAGCCTATCCAACCCCATAAATGAGGGAGTTTTTATATATATTATTATTTTAATAATAATATTACTTTATGTATATTACAAAGATTAATTAATTATTATTATTAATTGAAGTTTTAAAACTCTTTATTGTATGATAATGTCTTTGATAATATAAGACATAAAATATTATTTTTTATCAATACATAGCATCAATATTTAATAAATCATTATGACCATTATGATTTTTAGTATTTTAATGCTTCAATATAATATTTTATAAATTAATAGAATTTGTACACATATTTTGTCAAATTTTAAAATATATTAGAATATAATGTATGGAAATGTAGTGTCTATTAGTTTATTTTTATAAAATACTTATATATAAGTATTTTTATTCGTAACAATTATTTATTATTATTATTTTATCAATTTTATTTTATATTGTTATAAAAATGATTTTCTCAAAACTATTACCTCAATCTAGGAAGGTTCTTTAGGCTATTAAAATTTTTATATACATTTATTCTAAGCAACAAACTCAACTTCGACTATAATAATGATACTTATGGTAATCAAACTTAAAAGTCAATGTTAATCCCAATAATTAATATCTTCATTGAAATAATAACTATAATATATCAACTTGTATGTTCTTAAATTAAAACTATTATCACAATACTACAAAGGCACTCCACCACACTTGTTTATTTTTACATTTATTGAAGTTGCTATAATTTTTATTATTTTATAAGCATTGCCAGTTATGTCAAAAATAATTATAAGCATCACTGGGTCCAACCTATGGTACAAACACTTGTATAAGATACAACACGTTTGAGCCAAAATTACTATAAGAGAAGGGGAAAATGGATCATCATGCTAGCTTATATTATATCTAGGCCATGATGGATGGAATGAAAGCCAAGTCTCTCCCCACATTTCGTCTATTTGTCCCTTTGACT
This sequence comes from Chamaecyparis obtusa, assembly GCA_027943335.1. NCBI lineage: Eukaryota > Viridiplantae > Streptophyta > Pinopsida > Cupressales > Cupressaceae > Chamaecyparis > Chamaecyparis obtusa. The sequence goes on from BSBK01007266.1 coordinate 237,280, forward strand.
AGGAAGAAATGAAGGAGAGCTAGTTATTATGTCTTGGTTGAATCCATGATAGGTTTTGTTGCATCCAATCCTAGCATTGCATTGTGAAGGGGCAAATGAGTAAAATATGGTCATTGGTCTCTTTATTCTTGCTATAGAAGACCCATTGGGAAGACCTGATAAATTCCAAGCAAATTTTTTTTAAATTATATTACTTCATACAAATACATTTAAACTTTATTGTATCTAGATTCATTTATTTAATTATTATTTTATCATAATTTTTCTATTAATTAAATATTTTGATTTAGTTAATTAATTCTTTAATCTTTTTCCTTTCATTTTCAATAAATATGTTTATTTATTCAATTTATTCATTAGCCTTTTCTCTCTTATAATTAAATTTAGATCCCATCAATCATATAAGGTACTACTAAGAACGGGAATCTAGTATTAGGAAAATGTGTCTCAACCTTTCATTTACATACATTCACTATTTATAGTGAATTTTCATTTGAGCATGGTGTTGGAATCATTTGTCGTTGCGCCAAAAGCTTGATTGTCAATGCCCAATACAAATGCCAGATTTAACTTGACCCACAAGAGGTGGTTAAGTCATGTCACGAATCTCCAAGGAGGTGTTGACTTCCACGTCAACAATCTCCCCCTCAGCACCGACTGAGCCTTTAGCACCCACTAAAGGGAGACTCAAACTCGTGACCCAAGGCTCTGATTCCAATTGTTGAAATCATTTGTTGTTGCACCAAAAGCTTGAACTGTCAATGCCTGATACAAATGCCAGATTTAACCCGACCCAAATGAGGCAGTTAAGCCATGTCACGAATCTCCAAGGAGGTGCTGACCACCAAGTCAACACATGTATTTTCCCTAAACCTTCCCAAAATCTTTGGATTGGCTAGATAAGCATGCTAGTAATTTTTTGTTGCAAGATTGTGTCCATCTTTAAAGATATTAAAGTCTTCTTTTTTAAGTTTCCAGAGATTTTTTATGAATTCAATTTTAAAGTATTTAAAGGCTTTGAAACAGTCTAAAAATGTTTGTAACTAGTGTAGCTAGTTACAAGGTGAAAGAGCATGTTATGAGCTTTTCAAAGTATCACACTATTCATAAATCAGACACTTAGGTCAAAAGTTATAGCCTTGAAAAGTTGGATCTCTTGAAATAGTAAATGTAAAAATGTGTTGAAGACATAAATGAGTTGTATAGGGGAGTTGCACATGTTGGTGTGTGTTGAGACATCATAAGGCATCTTTGATTAGAGATAAGATGGGTGTCGCTTTATATGTGGGTTTTAGTTGATGGTTTTGCAATATTGTTTGATGATTTTTTTTATATAATGATAGTGTATGAAACTGATAAAGAGAACAATCTCGAAAGGTTTGAGTATCTAACTTGAGCTTTCATCAAGTCCGAAGCATCAAGTATCAAAAAAGAATATTACAGCAGCTTACAAGATGTATACAAGTATATCTTCCTGAAACATCAAAAAAGGAGAGACAAGACATCTGCTAAATTGTATTAGTTTCCTTCCCCTAGGGCACTGTTGCTATAATCCGCTCTATCCACTTCAAAAGTACCTATAGGGGGGTCCACTATTGCAATAACTTTTGCTGCATCTTCCCATCTGTTCTCAGCCCTCAGATTCTCTTCTCGTATCCTCTGATTCTCTGCATCAATATCGATATTGTGATCCCGGGTATATTCTTTGAGTCTTCTCATTTCCTCCTTGTTTACCTTCCCCTGATCGGCCTCCCAATGATGAGCTGATTGAATGTCCTATTTGAAGATGATCAATGCACCTTCCTTGATAAGAATATCAAACCTATCCTTTGGAATCTCCAACACATAAGAAACCTGAGACACAATATTAAGGTGTGTGAGTTTAAGATTAAACTCAGTAGGGTCCCTCGTGATGTTTTGAAAGATCTCCTCATTTCTTTTCCTCCAAATGGTCCACAATATTTCCAAAGAAAGAACAGACCAGAAATTATTAAGGGAAAGATCAAAGGCATCTACTCGACCCAAAATAGCATTAAACCAACCCAAACCATGGGAAGAGTTCTAGGTAATAGGCCGATTGAGACATAAGGACCAAATAGAAGAGGCAAAAGAACAATTAAAAAAAAGGTGTTCATAAGACTCAGGGCAGCCACACAACTTACACACAAGGGGAATAACACCATGATTAGTGAAAAGTGACCCAACCACAAGCTTTTTAATCATCAACAACCATCTAAAACAAACCTTTTTAGGCTTAGCAAAGGAGTGCCAAAACTAGTCCAAACTAAAGTGCCATTTATGTAAGGACCAATTGATACTCCAAATAGAATTAATCTTATTAATAATAATAGGATCATCTTTAATAATCTTATAAATATTCTTAGTAGAGCTATCTAGCAGGGGAGTACCATCAGACCATTTTACCTAAGAGAGAAATTGTTGACTGTCCATCAACTTACCAGGAAAAAGATTGCCTGTAGCTTTAGAGATTAGGGTGCAAGTCTTCTTCTGAGAGTCTCTTATACCAAACTTATTTTTAATGAGTTCCCAAGGAGCTAAATGCTTGTCAGTCATAATGTCCTCAATCAAAGAGATACCTTTATTATTCCATAATCTAGCAAAGCAGCTCTGAGTAAGGGCCAATGGTTTATTGTTTAAATATATGCCCCACCATATAGACCTGTCTGACACTGTGAGAAGAGGGGGGGCATCCACAGCTTTGTACTTAACCAAATGCCCCCTTACCTGACACCATGCCTTCCACAACTTTGTACTTAACCAAATTCCAACCTTACCTTTGACATGACTTGAATAAAGGCACCAGGCTTTATCCCATAAGAATCTAAGGGTATTATAGGCATGATATCCAGTGACTTCTTGCAGGTAGCCAATATCCTTATTGGGAAGACTATTACACCATTTCCTAACCATATACTTCCTATCAGGCATCTCCAATCCCCTAACATTCTAGCTTTGGATATTCATCATCATGAGGAACCTTGTGGGGGCTTTTGATTCTTATACAATCTATCAAAGCACTTAGGCATGTCTGCCTTGATCAATGTAGCACAATCTTCTAATTTTTCGAGACTATTTTGTCTATGGGTCATTTTCCTCTTTTTCTTGACATTCTTATTGCAAACCTTAGTAAAACTATCCTCCATACCCTCCATACTACATTCACGAGAATTTCCAACTAAAAGCTCTCTACAGGTCTCTGCTTCTCCTTGGTAGTTTCCTGAGTTAGGTAGGGAGGTATTTGGAGTTTCCTTGTCTATGACAACCTTCCTCAAATCGTCCGCCTTCTTCATAATAGATTCTAGGGCATATTGCTAAGCACTCTTTTTACCAAAATTCTCATGACCTCCTGTTTTAACACTTGATTGACAAGCATTAGTTGCAAAAGGAACAACATCAAAATCAACTTCAAAGAGAGGATTAGACAAAGTAACAAAACCAATACGATCATTAATCGGGATAGAGGAATCCTTAGGGCAAGGGGTAGAAGAAGGCTGGGGAGGGCAAGGGGTCAGGGCATCTCCTTTAATACCTTGAGTCAAATCCAAATGCAGAGGGGGGGCAAGGTTAACATTGAAGGACATTTGAACATTTTTTAGGGCAGGGCAATCTTTACGAGTGTGACCATTAATTTTGCAATAAAAATAGGCCCCCAAATTACCTAATAAGATCACATCCCAAGCGTAATTGTTTCCATCAACTTCAAGGGATATAATGTTTGGGATCTCAACAGTGGGTTCCAAAGAAAATAACACCCTAACATTCAGGTGAGGCAGGGTGACACAAGATTCCTCGACTTGCAAAACAGAGCCAAGAGGTTTCAACATATGTAGAATGAAGGGCTAGAATTTAGGCTGAACATTGTGAAGTTCCATCCAATTGGGGGAAGAACAGACTATGACATGCTCAATATTACCATTAGGAGACCAGGGGAAGGCTCAGAAAAGGGATTAACCAACATTCCAAAAACCTTTCTTAAGAACACGCTCTTGCATACTGTGGTTTTTGAAGAAAATAAAAAAAGACCCTTTTGAACCATTCTACAGAAGGAAACAAAGATTCCACGTTTCTTTCCCCAAACATTATTAAACCAATCGTCTAAGAATTTTCTTGCAGGCAAAAATTGGTTATCCATATAGACAAATAAAATAGCAATGTTCTTTAAACGAGACTATTCATTCTTGATGGATTTTACCATATCTTCATTAGGAAAAATAGCAAGTCTTTTTCAAAACAATAGGAGGATCCTTACCCAAGTCTTTATTTCTAGCAGGCGAGGCATCAATGTTGCTTCTGTCTCCCACTCTATGTCCACGACTCCAAGTTCCATCGCTCGTCCTGCCTGCACATCCTTTCTTCCTCTGAATATTCCATGAAAATTGGCAGTTGGAGGGCACCGTGAAATAGAATTATCAAGCACAATACTCTTGTATGACAATTTCTCAATGGTTTTTGCAGAATTTGCTTTTTAGGGAAGCTTTTGGCTTGTGTCTATAGATATATTCTCCATATTAACTCCTACAACTAATGAGATAATCCAACAGAAGTACAATCCAATCCAAGATTAAATGGCACTAAAATATGAAAGTATTCCACATGCACACCAGCAAACCCAAGGTAATCAAGAAGACCCAAAAAAAGTAGCCCTCGCACGCTCTAGAGAGCTGAGAGGGAGGGGAAATAAAAAGAAGCAAAAAGACCACAATAAAACAAAGGAGACCAAGCAAACAGGGAAGGAGGACATGAGGCCCTGCAAGGACATGCACAAACTCCAATAGAGCAAGGTGGTGGCTCTGTCAAAGAGCCCGGTTGTAGAGCGATTGATCAAATATATCAATTGGTATTTTTATAAACCATGTGATGAAATATTTGTTTGATGATTTCATTTATTGTATCTCCTATATATTAGGCGTGCGAGATATTATTTGTAAGAGTCTTATAGCTATTTAGTTGCCCATGGATTTTTGGTTGGTGATATGCTTGCAAAAAGCTTTCTCTTCCATTATATTGTAATATGTCAATGATTTTTGAATAATATATTGGGTGGCTTTTAGAGTTTGGGTTTTTTCTCCCAAAAGGGTTTGTTAGAGTTTTAGGTGACTCTGCAACACCCCCAGGATCAAATGAAAGACCAAGATAACTTCCACAAGAGAATGGAAAGAAAATTGCAACAAGATGCATAAATGATATTATTGCTAATAGACATGAATAAAATGTACATAATGAGCTTCCTTACATAGGAAAGGCAACAAGAGACAATGATAAGGAGTAAATAAGTTATCACCCACACAAGATGGAATCACATGTCTACCAAAGGTGGATCATCCTCTATTATGCAATGAAGTATGTGTAACACGCGGAGGATGATAATGTGATAAATGCACTACAGATGGATCTCACACATAAAGTGGAATGTGATAACAACTATCACCACCTAAAATGGAATTTCTCCTACACCATGTGCAAATATAGGTGCAAAATCCTAGGTGTATCAATGACATACTACTATGCAATGTATTATCCTAAGTAAACTTAAGTAAAGTATAATTAGTGAATATTTAATTACACCAAATTACACCAACACCTCCCTTAAGTACAAATTAGGGGAATACACTTACACTTACAATGGAAGATGGGTTTCGACTACTAGGTCATGTTAGGTACTCATATACAATGCAATAAATCTCTCATAAAGCAAAGAAACGTAGAAGACCTCATGGGGCAAACCTCCCCTCTAAATAGAGAGATGAAAACACACAAGATGCATAGATGGAGGACTCAAGACCCCCCAAGGACTAGATACATCATGTATATACAATTAAATATATCTCCATAGGAAGGAAAGAAGGAGAGATGATATCCCCCCCCCCCCCCATGATGAAGAAGCTCCAATGCTAATGAAAAGTGCCTACAAACAAAAGATAATCTAATGCCTACAAAAAACATATATCCCCTTAGGAAGAAACAAGTCCATCAAATGATCAAGAAGTCAATCCATGTCCAAATGGACGGAGAAGGAAGGAAGTCTCCAAGTATACATCTCTGAAGACTGAATGGGTCTCTCCAAGCTCAAAGAATCCATCACATAAGGATAATCAAGATAAACCAAGAAATGTGACAAACCAAGTGAAGGAGGAGACTCGCGAATGCCAATCCCCAAAGATGGTGAAGAATATTCTCCAACCGTGATGAAGTTGTCATCAAAGACAACAGAAACCCCCTCAAATATGTCTCTCAAATTTTAAATGTCAAACAATGAACCGATATTTGACAAATAGGGATCCCAATTAGGAAGACAAATAGATATCCCTTGCAATGACTCACTGGAATCACCAACCAGAGATGAATGTGTGATCTTAACTAGAGAAGTAGGAGTTGTAGGTGGAGTCACTAGATCATCATAACTCTCAATTTTTGCAAATTCTTCAATCGCCTATAAGGTATCGTCATCATAGGGAATATTATCTACATCATCAAGTGGAATGAGGTAATATGAAACAAGATCATCTAGGAAAGGAGGAACATGTGGATCTCCAAAAATCTCCAAAATAATGGTCTAAAGTGTGTGTGCACACTGAATATATCTGAACTTAGGGTAGATGTCATGGAAGAGATCTGAACTAATGTTTCTACCAATCAAATTTATTATATGAGCATTCTTTTCACCCCAAACATATTGCTTCCAGGTGACTTTGGCTATGGAATGAGTTCATAAAAATGAGGCAAGAGATTAAGCCATTTATAATGTGTGATGATTCTTTTTTCCCATGACTCATATTTACCCCTAGTCAAAAGTATTACAATGGGATGTGTGTCATAACCCATGATTACATCAACGATACACTTCTCACATTACAAATTGAGATCAACAATTGATTACCCCCCACAATACACTTTTCAAAACAAGGAAAAGTTGACTTCTAATTTCAATGATTACAACTACCTTAGGCTATAGAAAACTCTAATGAATAATGCATAAGATCCAAGCAAATACAAGTGGTAAATTAGGTCATAGTAGACCATATGTTGAAAGTGATAGGTCCACTCATAATGGCTATAAATTGATAGCAAATATAGAAAGTAGACAAAAAAATCATGCACTTTTTTAAAAAAAACACTTGAAAATGTGTCCATATGAGCCTGAACAAAACCCTATAAGCTGTAGAAATTAGAATTGTATAAGTGCAGTCATAAAAAATATTGTAATTTATGATCAATCTAGCCACCAAAATCAAAATAATACCACCACTGGAAAACTCGCAAAATTCTACCCCAAATAAAAAAATATTGCTCAAAAAAATAACTTAAAATGAGCAAGATATGAGCCTTTGAAGTTGAACTGCAAAATTAAAAACTCAAATAGAGAGGGGTAAGAATATTTAACCAAGTGCCAACATCAAAACAATAGGTGATTAATTTTTTTTACGTCCATACAACTATTGCAGCAAAAAAAATTGTCTTGATTTTGATGGATTTTAAGACAATAAGTGGATGATGTCATTATACAGTCAGTCGACTAGGCATACAATCTAGTGATTGGGCGTTGAAGATGAAAAATTTGTCTCATGGAAACCTATGACTGGGTGGTGTTCTGTTGATGTGGTAGAATATGATGCTACCACGTGTCTTAGTGTTGGGCTGATTGTGTGGCACTTTATGGAGCAGACGAATTTCAAGGGCCATGTGTCCTTGTTGTGTGTCGTGTGGCTTGGACGTGGAGGGGTTACTGCAGAGGTGGGAGGTGTGGTTGTGGGAAACGCTGCTTGGGCAAGTGTCGCAAGGACATAAGATCCGAGTGGGGTTTAGTCCCACATCTAGTGGGTAGTTAAACACACTACATTTTATATGTCCAAATGCATGACAACAATAACAAAACGTTGAAGCCGATTTGTGCACAATTTGTCGGAAGTGTTGTTGGGGGTTGATTGGTCGCCACTTGACTTTCATATACTGTATAGATGTTTGTTGGTGGTCTTTGTAATCTCTGACAAAAAATAAATATAGGGGCCTAACCCCAAATGCAAATTTTACCAAAAAAAGAAATTAAAAAAATATGCGTAATAAAATATGGAAATGAAGAATAAAAAATAAATTTTCGGGTTGTATGATTGAGTCTGTTAAAAAAATTCCCCAGATTATACTTTTAACTAATACAGGAAAATTTATAGTTGATTTTCATCGAAACAACCTTTCACATGCAATGGTGATGTCCAAATAGCCTTATTCTACATTCATAATCAAATCAAGCCAAATTTGCAACTCTTGAGGAGTCTTCACACCTTGAGAGCTTTGATACCATGTTAGAGTTTTAGGTGACTCTACAACAACCCCAGGAACAAATGAAAGACTAAGATAACTTCCACATGAAGAGAATTCCAAGTCAATTACAACAAGTTGCAAGTATGATATTATTGCTAATAGACATGAATAAAATGTACGTAATGATCCTGCTTATATAGGCAAGGTAATAAGAGACAATGATACGGAGTAGAGAAGTTATTACCCACACAAGATGGAATCACATGTCCACCAAAGGTGGATCATCATCCATTATGCAATGAATTATGTGCAACATGTGGAGGATGATAATGTGATAAATGCACTAAAAGTGGATCTCACACATAAAGTGGAATGTGATAACAACTATCACAATGTAAAGTGGAATTTCTCCCACACCATGTAAAAATATAGGTGCAAACTCCTAGGTGCCTCAATCACATAGTACTATGCAATGCATTATCCTAAGTAAACTTAAATAAAGTATAATTAGTGAATATATAATTACACCAATAGGGTTTTCCCTAAGGTACATCATTGTGTTGTGGTATACATGATATTTATGTTTATTTTAGTAGAATTTCAACAATTGTTGTAAAGATCTGTAAAAGTTTATGCATTACACTTCTCTCAAAATTAGTGTAATAAGTTGTTATGCTACTTAATTTTCTTACAAGTGGGATTAGAGTTTGATCACCTTTGGTTTTAGTTGTGGATTGTTGAAATTTTTGAACTAATCCATATTTGAGTGGGAGATACTTTGGGATCTTGTTGTAGGAATTTTTAGATGGCAAGCTTTTCAGGGAGAATAGAGTTGCAAATATTTTATAAAAGCAAATTGAAATCTGGAAGTTGAAGATGGACAATCTATTAATATATTGAGATCTGTGGAATTTTGTTGAGGAGAATGTCATGACACCTATAGATTCGTATGAGGTTGCTAAATATATTGTTATGGATCGTTAAGTCAAGGGTTTAATCAAATTGTGCCTTGCAGATTCTATTTTAATCAATGTCCATGAAAATTTCTTTGCAAAGAAGCTATGAAAGAAGCTTGGTGAGATGTATCAAGATAAATCTTTAGTTAATAAGAGTTTCTTGAGGAAGAAACTATATTCTTTTAGAATGGAGAAACATAGACAAATTACAAACCACATAGAAGATCTCAATACGTTGGTGGCTCAACCGACATCAATTAGTGTCAAGATAGATGAAGAGGAGAAATTTTAGATCTTGCTTTTCTCTTTTCTTGATTCGTGGATTCTCTTGTTCTGGCCATTAACATTACTCTTGTTATTTTTAGGATTGAGGATGTGTTGGGTTGTTTTCTTTTTGAAGGGATGAGGAGGAGAGTATCTATTAATGCCAAGGAAGCCCTAGTTGTTCATGGAAGAGTTGAGGAAAAATATAAGAAGAATGAGAAGTGTAATAAATCCAAATCTATGGGGAGAACCAAATCTCCTTGAAAGTCCAAAGTTATTCGTTGGAATTATGGTAAGCCTAGACACATCTATAAGGACTAAAAAGAAAAAAAGAAGAAATTTCATTAGGATGCTAAGATAGTGAAGGAAGATGGTGAAGTGTTCATTTGTGGCTTTGGCCACTCATGTATGTGATGATGCATTGTTAATTCACTCAAGTGTATCTTTTCATATGACCTCTAATAAAGATTGAGTTTTTTAATATGAAGAATTTGATGGAGGTAAAGTGTAGTTGAGTGATAATTCTCATTTATACATTGTTGGTCGCGACACAATTAGAATCAAGTATCTTGAAAATAGATTAACAAGGATTTATGGTGTGTTGCATCTCCTTGGCTTAAAAAAAATTATTATAGATGTGAGAAAACTAATAGATTTAGCTATATAGATAGTCTATTTAGATGTGGGATGCAAAATGGTGAAAGGTGTTATGGTGATTGTTAAAGGCGTCATAGTTGGAACATTGTATAAGATGAATGCATACATTGGTGAGTGTAATAGTACTTATGTGAAGACCAAATTTGTGGATACTTTATTGGAAAAGGTGAGTGTTTACCTTCAACAGATGGTCATGGATTTTGAATACCTAACGATGTTATTTCTTTAAAATCAAAGTTACCTACAGATAAAACTATATTATGACACTAGAGACTTGGCCACATTAGAGAGAAGGGTATAAGAACCTTGAAAAATATAAACCTTGTTGAAGGTTTGAGTGCTTGTAACCTTGATTTTGATTTTGTGAGAATTGCATTTGTGGAAAAAAAAACCATGTTGAGTTTTACTAGAGTTCTAATAAATACTTTGGAATGTTGGATCTTATTCATTCTAATGTGTTTGGTCATGTAGTATTTCCTTCCATTGGGAAATACACATATTATATATTTTATTTATTGATGATTATAGCATAAGAAAATCAATATATTTTATAATGAGTAAATCTAATAGTTTTAGTCAATTTAATGAATTGAAAGTAATAGTTGAATTGCAGAATGGAAGGAAAATAAAATGTTTGAGGACTGATAATGGTGGTGAATTTTCTCTAATGATTTTGATAGATTTTGTAAAGATTGTGGCATTCATAGGTAAAAGAAAGCTATGTATTCTCCACAATAGAATGGAGTTATAGAAAGGATGAAGAGGACGTTGTTGGAGAAGGCTAGGAGTATGTTGAGTGGTGTTGGCCTACAACAAAGGCTTTTGGATGAAGTTATTGGCACTGCTTGCTACCTGATTAATAGGTCTTTTATATTAGCTCTTGTTGATAAAATGCCTATGGAGGCATGGTTGGGTCTTAGGCCCTCATTGAAACATCATAGAGTTTTTTGGCTAAGGCATATGCGTACATGCCAAAGGATAAGCAAACCAAGTTGGAGAACAAGATTGTGAAATGTAACTTCATCAAATATAGTTATGGTGTGAAAGGATACACGCTTTGGAATCCTGTCACACAAAATGTGATACATATTAGAAGTGTTATTTTAGAGAAATTAACCTTCCTTTTATTATTGTACTATTGTAAATTGTAACCACCTAAGTGGTGTACAATTTCATGTCCGTTTAAGACCTATCTTAGTGCATTTTCATTATAGTTTGTATAATAGCACTTCATAAATGTACTTAATGAATACCTAAATTCAAATATAAGTATTTTATCCCTTCAATCTTGTTCAAAACCGAGGTAGGCCTCTATTTCTAAGTGTGCTCCTCTATTTCTTCTCCAATCAAATAATTCATTCCATCTCTTAGGCCATATGTTTCCATTTGTGGCCTCAATGTTCTATCTCAACCTCCAAATTGACTGTCAATTTTTTTTCCACATCTACTGATTGTTTGGAACCCAAAATTTTAGTTTGGGCCTAAAATAGGAGGTATAGAAAGGCTCAACCATTCTACACCTAGGTAGATAACGACTCAAATGTTTTGTACCTGGGTATAGAATGGCTCAACCATCCTGCACCCCACATTTTAACCCAAATTTAAGTTGGTACCTCGTTTGGTTGATTTAATGGAGGATTAAGATTTATAGTCAACTTTCTCGATTTTATCTCATGATTTTGTATAAAAGAAAGCCTCACACTTCATTTTGGTAAGATGAAATACATTACAATGTTGGAGCCTCAATTTGAAGACATCCCATGAAGTGAGGACTTGTGAGTCTTCTATAAAGCATTCAAGAATTAGAACTATTTTGAACATCATGATGGAGCTACAAGAGGATTATGACGATGACTAGGAGATCACAGATTGATGATTGGCTTGTATCCTTCCTCTTTGGTTTTGGACATGGTTTCTTGTTATCTTCAGATCTACATACTTGTGTTTCAAATCTATGCTTTTTACATGCTTTCAATCATACATTGGTTACATTTTCATGTAGGGTTTACTCTATCATACTAGGGTAAATCTTTACATTGCATTTATACACTTTAAATTAGAAATTTAGATATACTCTAGATTCACAAGCACTACACACATTATCTTTGTGATATTAGTTATCCGTGGAGGTGGAAATCATCAAAATTGGCCGTTGACCAAGGCAAACCCCTATATAGCTACACACACACACACACACACACACACACACATTTATCATATTTACAAGTGCACAAGACCCTGAAAATAGCTTTTAGAACTTTTGTGGCATCCCGACACTAAGATGGTCAATCTGCAACTTGTCTCGACAGAAAACCTTAGGTATAGAACGACCCAATCATTTTGTACCCTTGAAAAAGCAATGAAATTTAGCCTACAGTTAGATACAGGTCTTGGAATCTCAGAATATTAGTTATAACCAGTTTTAGGATTCTGACAGTCAAGAATTCAGATATGAATCTGATGGAATATGGATGAAGTGACTGAGAGGGGGGGGGGGTGAATCAGTCAACCATAAAACACTTCACAATTATTTCTTTCCAGATCCCTTAGGATATCTTAATGAATATTATCTGTTTAACACTTGGTAAATAGATTGCAGTAACTTTGAAGATGCAGAAAGTATTAGCAAAATTATCTTTTAGATATTCATCAGCACTTGTATATGATTAAGATAGCAATTAAGAACACAAGAGACACAAGATTTAACGTGGAAACCCAATATGGGAAAAACCACCAATGTATCTAAATACTGATTTTCACTTTTCTGAAGTGATGCCCGGTTAGAAGCCAACCTGGTAAAAGGTTACAAAACACACTGTTAGGTGTGACCTTGTTAGAGGATTTAATCACCCTGCTAGAAGTGGCCTGGTAAGAGGTCTTGAAAACAATTCAATGGAATTGTCACCTTGTTAGAGGATTTACAATATGGTTGTTAAACCAACTCGGTTAAGAGATTTAGAATTCACTGTTACAATGATAAAAAGGTAACAATGAAAATGACCTGTATAATAATGCAACTGCTTTGCTGATTACAGATCTCTGTTCTGCATAAGTGTGATCCTTCCCGATCGAATATATCTCTGCTGCTCCTCAAGGATATTTGGTCATCCTTCACAATTTCGCACACACCTTTCCTGTCTTTCTTCTATATATCTTCTGCTATAATTCTTGTTTATTTTTCACATTTGACCTTTTATTTATATGATTTTAGATTTTTCAAATCGACATTACTCAGTATAACAGTCGGCTGAATTAAGCAAACTTTATTTGCAAAGATCCTTCAAGGGCCGACAGTGCTCGGTGACCATAACTTTCTACAATCTTTCGGAGACCGAGGGAACTCGGTAAACACTGATAATTCTTTTTGTTCGATAATCGACTGAACTCGGTAGATGCTAACTTTTCTTCGACAACCGACTGAACTCGGTAAATGCTAACTTTCTTTGATAACCGACTGAACTCGGTAAACACTGATTTTTCTTTGATAGCCGAGTGAACTCGGTAAGCACTAGTTTTATTGCCAGGCAGACTGACTGAGCTCGGTAGGTACTGAATGTTGCGGACTATGACATAGTGTGACATCAAAGACAATACATAATTTGAGTAGCAATTTCCTTCAGACAATTGTTTCCAACAATCTCCCTCTTTGGCATTGATGGCAACACAATATGTCATAGCATAAGAAATTTGAAAGAATTAGCTCGGTTAAGATTCAAATCTCCCTCTGTCAGCAAACTTCCTTTTTCTTAAAAAACTCTTCCTTCTGACTATTGAAAATTTCTTGAAGTAATAGCAAAGACATAGCAAACACTCCCTCTTTGACAACACATGCCAAAGACAATTCACATATTACCGGTGTAAATTAATGTACCTCAAGTACTGATTCATATGCAATGATTCCTTGAATATGCTGCATCAACTAGTTGATTTTCAATCATGTTCTGGTTGATGCATCACTAAAACTGTATTTAGTGAGCCTCTGATAGGGGAATGACCCCTAACTTACCTCTTAGATACACAAATGCATCCTTAGGTAATGGTTTGGTGAAAATGTCTGCAATCTGCTCTTTTGTATGAATATATTCTAATCTGATTTTCTTGTCCTGCACCAATTCTCTGACAAAGTGATATTTAATAGCAATGTGCTTGGTTTTGGAATGCATTATTGGATTCTTTGAAATGTTTATTGCACTAGTATTGTCACAAAATATAACAACTGGTTCTTTGATTTCAACCTTCATACCTTGTAATAACTGTTTAAACCAAACAATATTTGAACAATTTACTGCAGCAGCAACATATTCTGCTTCAGCTGTGGATTGAGATGTGCAATTTTGCTTTTTACTGGTCCAGGATACCAGTCTTTTTCCAAAAAAAAATGCTCCACCACTTGTACTTTTTCTGTCATCAATGTTCCCTGCCCAATCAGCATCAGTAAATACTTTTAAGTCTAGATTGCCTCCAAATTTATACCACAAACCATATTCTTCAGTTCCTCTTAAGTATCTTAAGATTCTTTTGATTGCCATCATATGATTTTCCTTAGGTTTTGCTGAGAATCTAGCTACTATACCGACTGCTAAGGCAATATCAGGTCTTGTATGTACTACATACTACAATTTTCCAATCATAGATTGGTATAAGGTCTGATCTACATCTTTTGAATCATCATTTTTGGTAAGTTTCAGTCCAGTACACATGGGTGTACCAACTGGTTTTGAATCTTCCATACCAAACTTCTTAAGTATTTCCTTAATGTATTTAGATTGAGTAATGTATATACCATTCTTGCTTTGCTGAATTTGAAGACCAACAAAGAATTTTATTAAACCAAACATAGACATTTCAAATTCTTTGTTCATTTGCTTTGAAAATTCTTTGCACTGATCCTCATTCCCTGTAAATATAGTATCATCTACAAATATTTCTGCCAATACAATTTTGTCATCCGGTCCTTCTTTAATATACAGACTGCTGTTATCATTGGCTCTTTTGAAATTAATCTGAATCAAATAGTTATGGAGTCTTTCATACCATGCTCTACGAGCTTGTTTCAAACCATACAATGCTTTGTGTAACTTGCAGACCATGTCCTTTTTATCTGGATCAACAAAACCTTCAGGTTGTTCAATGTAGACTTCTTCATCAAGAATTTCATTGAGAAATGCAGATTTTATATCCATCTGATATACCTTAAATCCTTTATGTGCTGCATAAGCAAGTAGAGTTCTTACACCTTCTAATCTTGCAACAGGAGCAAAAGTTTCACCATAATCTATACCTTCTTCTTGAGAATAACCTTTACATACCAATTTAGCTTTGTTTCTAGATACTTGACCGTCTTCATTCAGCTTATTCCTGAATACCCATTTTGTTCCAATTACATTCTTATCTTTAGGTCTAGGTACAAGAGTCCATGTTTTGTTCTTTTGTATTTGTTCTAATTCTTCATTCATTGCTTCAATCCAACTTTCATTATTCAATGCATCTTTGATATTTCTAGGTTCAAAATCAGTAAGCAGACATGTACTTTTTAGCTTGCTTCTTGTCATAGTACCATCTGATTTGTTTCCAATAATTTGATCTGGTGTATGATGTCTTCTGACATATTTGGCTAGTGTAGGTTCCTTGCTTTTTGAATGAGTCATGTTGTTGTCTTCTAGGATCTCTTCTTCAGGTTGCTCGGGCTCGGTAGATATTTGCTCGATAACTTCAGGCTGAGACTCGGTCTAAATTTCTTCCTGTGACTCGGTTTGAACTTCTTCCTGTGACTCGGTAACTGTGCTCGGCTCGGTAGATATAGTTTCCTCATTGATAGTTGTGTCTGCCAATGTTTTAGGTTCAATGTAAATGAATCTTCTGTAGTTTTCAGGTTCCCTTTTGCTTTCTTCTTCAGTCTTTTCTGCAAACTCATCAAATTTTACATGTATACTTTCTATGACTTTGTGAGTAGACAAATTCAGACATTTGTATGCCTTGCTTTTGCTAGAATATCCTAAGAATATTCCTTCATCACTTTTCACATCAAATTTATTTCTTCTAGATTCTTTTAGGATATAACACTTGTTACCAAATACTTTCATGTAACTTACATTGGGTTTATAGCCATACCATAATTCATAAGGAGATTTGAATGTGTCTTTCTTCAATTGTACTCAGTTCAAGGTATGAACTGCAGTGCTGATAGCTTCCTTCCAGTACTTTATAGCGATGTTCTTTTCTATCATTAGAGTCCTTGCACAATCCATAATAGATCTGTTTCTTCTTTCTGTTATTCCATTCTGCTCAGGAGTTCTAGGAGCTGATACCTGCCTTTTGATTCCTCTTTCAATGCAAAAGTTGTTAAAATCATGGGAGATGAATTCACCACCTTTGTCTGATCTTAAGCATTTCAATCTTTTCCCTGTTTCCTTTTCCAGTCTTGCCAAGTACCATTTGAACTTTTCAAATGCTTCTAACTTTTCTCTTAAATACATAACAGTCATCATTCTAGAATAATCATCAACGAAAAGAATAAAGAATTTATCTCCAGTATAGCTTTGTATTCCAATAGGTCCACATAAATCAGTATGCACAATTTCCAAAATTTCTTTAGACTGATAGTTCTTACTCTTAAAACTAGTCTTACTCATTTTGCCAATCTGACAATTCTTACATAGACCAGTATCAGGTTTCTTCAAAGTAGGAATGCCTCTTACCTTCTTGAATTTGCTTATTTTCATCATGTTATCAAAATTCACATGACATAACCTTTTGTGCCATAGCCAACTTTCTTCAATTTGAGCAATAAAACATGAATATTCACTGAGATCAAGATAAAATAAGTTACCTTTTGTTTGTTTGCCTGATCCAATGAGTTTTGCTTTTTCATCCAGCAGTCTTGCTTGACCATTCATGAATTCAACCTTGAAACCAGTGTTGATTAGCTGTGCTACACTTAGAAGATTATGTTTTAGTCCTTCAACCCAATAAGCATTATCACATATGAGTTCTTTGGTTAATGAGATTCTTCCTTTTCCTTTTATACAACAAGGTTCATTGTTTCCAAATCTTACATTGCCACTATCACAGTCTTCTAGGTATTCAAATTTTGTCTTGTCACCAGTCATGTGGTGTGAACATCCACTGTCTATTATCCATATATCATCTTTTCTTATATGAGAAATAAGTGCCATTTTATCTTCATCATCATCAGATTCATCTTTTATAGCAATAAAGACAATTTCTTCTTCACTATCATCAGAATCTTTAGCTATAAAACATGTTTTCTTACCTTTATCCTTGAATGATTTGAAATTTTTTTTGCCATAGTACTTGTGACCTTTCTTCTCTTCCTTGACCTGCTTGTTTGGGCACCTAGCTGCAATATGTCCAATTTCTTCACATGAAAAACATATTAAAGGAGTTTTACCTTTATATTTACCTTTCCCTTTAGAGTACTTCTTTGCAAGTAATGCTTCTACAATTTCAAGATCACTATCAGAACTTTCTTCTGATACTTCTTCACTTTCTGACTGAACTTCTTTAATTTTCTTGTTCTTCCTTAGCAAAACCTTGGCCTCAGATGCTGACTCAATATTTTTGGAATTTGGAACATAGTTGTCATAGTTGTCTAATTCAAAGGCTGTCAATCTTCCAACTAAAGCATCCAAAGTTATATTGTGGTTTGTTTCACATCTTCTTTCTTGAATAGCTGATACTCTTATTGCATAGATAGGGAGTAGTGTTCTGAGTACCTTACTTATAACAGTTTCATCAGAGATTGTTCCTCCAGAAGCTCTAATTGCACTTACACTTGCTTTGATTCTTTCAACATATTTTGCAATGTTTTCATCTTCCTTCATATTCATCTTGTCAAACTGTCCTCTTAGGCTTTCTGCTTTGGCTCTTTTCACATTTGCATCACCACCATATATTTTCTTCAGTGCGATCCACATTTCATATGCAGTAGTGCATTCTTTAATATCATCAAATTCTTCATAGCTAAGAGCAGATGCAATGTCTATCATCATGGTGTTATGAGTCTTTTTCTCTGCAATGTCTTCAATAGTTAATGTGCCAGTAGGAACTGTGTATTCTTCATCAATGTATTTGCATCCTGAATCACCAATGGAAGCCAGATGAAGTCGCATGAGACCTTGCTATGCTGAAAAGTTATCTCTGTTGAGCTTTGGAATTTCTCTTTTGTAAGACATCCTGATCTTTAGCTTAGGTCCTTGAAACCCTTCCTGCAAGCACCACAAGCTTTGATACCAATTGATGGAATATGGATGAAGTGACTGAGAGGGCGGGGGTGAATCAGTCAACCATAAAACACTTCACAATTATTTCTTTCCAGATCCCTTAGGATATCTTGATGAATATTATCTGTTTAACACTCGGTAAATAGATTGCAGTAACTTTGAAGATGCAGAAAGTATTAGCAAAATTATCTTTTAGATATTCATCAGCACTTGTATATGATTAAGATAGCAATTAAGAACACAAGAGACACAAGATTTAACGTGGAAACCCAATATGGGAAAAACCACCAATGTATCTAGATACTGATTTTCACTTTTCTGAAGTGATGCCCAGTTAGAAGCCAACCCGGTAAAAGGTTACAAAACACACTGTTAGGTGTGACCTTGTTAGAGGATTTAATCACCCTGCTAGGAGTGGCCTGGTAAGAGGTCTTGAAAACAATTCAATGGAATTGTCACCTTGTTAGAGGATTTACAATATGGTTGTTAAACCAACTCGGTTAAGAGATTTAGAATTCACTGTTACAATGATAAAAATGTAACAATGAAAATGACCTGTATAATAATGCAACTACCTTGCTGATTACAGATCTCTGTTCTGCATAAGTGTGATCCTTCCTGATCGAATATATCTTTGCTGCTCCTCAAGGATATCTGGTCATCCTTCACAATTTCGCACACACCTTTCCTGTCTTTCTTCTATATATCTTCTGCTATAATTCTTGTTTATTTTTCACATTTGACCTTTTATTTATATGATTTTAGATTTGTCAAATCGACATTACTTAGTATAACAGTCAGCTAAATTAAGCAAACTTTATTTGCAAAGATCCTTCAAGGGTCGACAGTGCTCGGTGACCATAACTTTCTATAATCTTTCAGAGACTGAGGGAACTCGATAAACACTGATAATTCTTTTTCTTCGATAACTGACTGAACTCGGTAGATGCTAACTTTTCTTCGACAACTGACTGAACTCGGTAAATGCTAACTTTCTTTGATAACCGACTGAACTCGGTAAACACTGATTTTTCTTTGATAGCCGAGTGAACTCGGTAAGCACTAGTTTTACTGCCAGGCAGACCGACTGAGCTCGGTAGGTACTGAATGTTGCGGACTATGACATAGTGTGACATCAAAGACAATACATAATTTGAGTAGCAATTTCCTTCAGACAATTGTTTCCAACAGAATCTTCATTTCTCCTATTTTGATTCTAGGTGCATTCAAATCTATCTCATTAAAACAAATCCCTATGATTAGCTCCATCTTTTGCTTCATTTTTTGCTTCCACCCAGTGTTTTAATGTATTTATCCTCCATTTTTTTGAAACGTAGGCACTATTCATCAAATCAGTGCTACTCATGGCATTCATTATGCCAAGAAGAAGAGTTTGGTGCAAATTTAAGAACTATGTAATGCATGTATTGGCATCAATATTAGTGCCTACGTTGATGCCTAAATATGTGTCTATTGAATAAGTGGGAACATACTTAGGCGCTATGTTAAAGTGTCCATTTGTCATCCCATCATATTTGATTCTCGTAATGTGTTTGTGGTTAGGTATTCTTTTGATTTAATGTCAAAATATTTTTGTCATTGTTTCATGCTCTTATCTTATGACCATATATATCTTATGTCCTAGCCTAACACTTTATTGCTTTCCCCATTCATGGTAACTTACCCCTTATTTTTTGCACATTCTTTAAGTTGTGCTTAAAGTGTTTATCGTATCCTCATGGAGGTTAAATTCTTTTAGTAAAAGATGTTGTGAGGTTATGGTTGGACAACTAGATGTTGCGAGGTTGTTGTGTCATGTCGTTGCGATAGTTAAGACGGGTAACAACTAGCGATTGCAAGGTTGCATGGTGATCTGTGGGTGGTGATAAAAGTGTTGTCATATCCTCACAACTTGTTCAGATAATTAACACATTTAGCCCACAGGGAAGCGATGGTGGGCCACATGTCAATAGTTGAAGATGTTAAAAGATAAACAAAATTTTCTTATTGCATCCTGGCAAATTTTTTTAAGATCATCAGTTGGACCTATGACCTTGTGAGTGAATGTTTGTGATGACTGTAATGGTTTGTCACATCCTTGCAATAGTTAGTGGGGGAAATGTTTAATGGTTGTGAGATTGTGAGGAAGAACAAGATGCTATGGTGGTCCCTTGTCGTGGCCTCATGGCTTATTATGTGGAGCAATAACTATAGGGTCTGAGAAAATGATTGGCCACCATGTAAGCTCTAGGAATGTTGTGTCTAGTTGGTCAAAACTATTTGATAATATATTGAAGAAAAAAGTGGTGGTAGGAAGAATATGAGAAGAGATGTCATGACTGATGGAATGATGCAGTTTTTGATCTAAAAATCATTCCCTTGCTAGAAAATCATTCCCTTATTGCCCAACCTTTTGAGTGTCACATTTAACTTGTTGTAATCAAAGGAAAATGCCACAATGACAGGTCTTGCAACTATTGGGATAGCTGCAAATCTTAGGATAGTTGTTGCTTTTTTTTGCAGTTTGAAAGTGTGAGCCATAGCATAAATACAAGAAGGGAAAAATATAGAATGAGTTATGTGTGTTGTCTAAATTTAGGTTGTTCACAATTCAAAGGGAGTGTTTCTTTGTTTGAGTGCTAAGGATGGGGCTTGTTGAGGCTACATAGGGATTTTACTATAACAAGAAGGGGTTAGACCAAGCCATGTTGCAGGAAATATACAAGGATCGTGGTGGTGAACCAGTTGATAAAACATTTTGTAATCATAGAGATACTGAAATTTCCTTTGCTAATTGTAGAGATAGTGAAACCGCCTTTAATAATCGTAGAGATACTAAAGCTCTGAGCACACCTTGCAAATAATTCCCATCTCTCAGATTACTACTTTGGTTCCATTTGTTGGGATGGAGGCAAAGAAAATTTTGGGTGTAGACACAAAAAATGGGAGTTTGGATTCATTTGTTTCTCCTTGTGCTATATTTTCAAAGTCATCTCCGGCGAGGGAAGATGGTGAGAATTTTGATTTCTAGCATTTTTTGCCTCAATAACCACCCATGAGCAATAATGACATGGCTCAAAGGCCTGGTTGGATTTATGGAAGCACTCTAGTCTCCTTTGGATTCCATTCAAGCAGTTTCACTCAAGGACACAAATAGAGGTAACAACCTTCATTTGGAGAATATCTTCTATGGTCGGCTAGTGGAAATTGGTAACAAAATATAAAAGGAATACTCTAGCATGTAGCTTGTTGCATTCCTTGTGTCTATAAAAGGAATACCAAGGCTAGTCTTACTGATTTTAAAAAATTCTTTGTATAAGGACAAGTAGAATAATTTATGCCATAGGTCGTTTTGCAGAAATAGAAATGACAGTCTTGTATTAAATGAAAAGTATGAATACTTTTGAAGAAATTAATTGAAAACGTCATTTGAAGATTGTTTCCTTCTCCATTTTCTTTCTGTTACATAAGTTTGTTTATTCAGAATAGCCAAATTTTTCTTACTCTTCATGATGATTTCATGAATGTATAATGTGTTTACTAGTTTTCTTCAAGGAAGAGATTAAATCCTTTTAGATGCATTATAGTGATTTGGGAAAAACAGTAGTGATTTCATGAGTGTAATATGAGGTGATAAATTAAAATATTTATGTTAGGCATAAAACTCTACATGTAATGTTGAAACAATATGATAAAAAAAATACAATATTAGTGCTTCTAATATTTTGAGGTAATGGATCTGTTGGGACTTAACTTTTTCTTCCTATTGAAGAGTTTAGATTGGGCCAAATATGTGGTTTGAACATCGTTATAAAATGAGGAGGCTTGTTGAAGATAGTGATTATTATCAAAATTTCCTTATTTTCCTTCTCATAGTAATCTTTGACCAACTAGTGGCAATTGGTAACAGAATAAATGGGATATGACATGTACCTTGTTGCAATTTTCATTGTGCCTATAAAAGGAATACCAAGGCTAATCTTACGAGTTTTGAAAATTCTTTGTACATGGACAAGTAGCATAGTTTATGTAATAGCTCTTTTTGTAGAAATATAAATGACAGTCTTGTATTAAATGAAATGTATGAATACTTTTGAAGAAATTAATTGAAAATATCATTTGCAGATTGAATTAAGGATTTTCTATTTCTCTATTGCTCTATGTTAGCAATTGTGTGAGTAATTTCGAAGATCTCTAAAGTGGGTGATTTAAACATTTCTTGAATCACTTAAATGAATATGGTTATTGTGTATGATTGTTGTAGAGAATATTATTTCATTGTTATAGTTGATTAGTACAAGGTATTAAATCAAGGAAAAGATTAAATTCATGTTTATATGTTGCAACAGTTTGAAGAAACAACAACAATTCTATAAGAATGATGCATGGTTAGATGTAGTTGAATGTTTGTGTAAGGCGCTAACATTTAGAAGAGTGTGCACTATTGATGTTTGGTTAATTTGATATTTGACTCTATTACCATTGATATGTGGCATTGGCCCTTGTGGTTCAGACTTTCAGTAACAAAAAGCTTGTGAAAACTAAGTTGTTTTCCTTCACTTTCTACATGTGAATGTATATTTGTAGTTAAGCCCCACCTCTGAACTGAATTCATCATCGTGTTCAGAATAGATCCAATTATGATACGAGTCAACTTCTATTCTTGTGTTGAGTTGTTTACTCAGTTGAAGCTCTATAAGTGTTATGTTTCAAGGTTTAACATCTATTGGTTGACTGACTCCCCTTGTTAAAGTTTACAACCTTTATTGGTTGCCCTTGTTATGGTTGATTATTTCATTTATTATATCTTGTGGCCATGTATTTCCTAAGTCTTTGTGCCTAAGTGTTTTCCCCCCGCACAACAACTTAACCCATTTATAAATGCACGTGTGTAATTCCTTGGTTAAGAGGTTGTGGGTCTTGTGTGGTGGCGCAGTGTAATGTTTCTCCTATCTCCTTGTGTTATCAAGCTACATCATGTCATATGAGTTGGTACATGGTGGTGCATTACGATATTCATTCAATCGGTAGCCCGATAGGGGCTTTCAAATGTTTCTATGCGCCACTGTGTCTGATGTGGCATCTAATTCATTTCAATGCTCTTCTTAGCATGGTGGCTCGCTGGAAGGTGGAATAAAATAATGAAGTGAGAAAATTTTATTGAGCTCAGTGGAAGGATTTTGAATCGTTGCGAGTACCTTTGATTTCTTTGTATCGAGGACTGTGATTTAAATTTAAGTTGCTGCCCATTCTAGCTTTAATTGCTTACACATGTTGATTTAATGGAACAACAATCATGCTTGCAAGCCTACCTCTCTGCATGGCCTCCTCTGGATTCAAAGAGAGAACAATAGGGAGAGAAATGGGAGAAATAGTGGTAGAAAAAAGGAGAGATAAATGTAATGGGAATGATCTATCCAAAATGTTTATTTTATAGAGTTATAAATTTATTAAATTAATGTTACTTAATATTTTATTATTAAAATATTCCCCTCTCACTTATTATTGCATCAAATTAGGAGGTGTAATGTGGATATTAGAAATGTATGGTTATAACATGGATCTTGAAAGAATATTTTTCTCATGTGATTTTTAACTTTTAAATTAGATCCTTGGTAAAGAGTAAATTTCTTACTGGGAAATAGAAAGTATATAACACTTTGAAGAGCTTCATAATGTTGGTAATTCATTTCTTTGTGAAGTGGTGAATTTAGATAAATGGCTTGGGGGATAAGTAGAAAGTGTGGGAGGGAAAGATAGAGACAAGGGAGATGGAGAGTGAGGAAGAGAAAGGGAAAGAGATAGGTAGAGGGGTAGAGAAGAGTAGATGTGGGGGTTGAGGGAGATAGATAGGTAGACAAAGCTATGCATAGAAGGATATGAAGGGGGAAGTGAGAGGGAGATAATTAGAAGAGATAAATAGAGATAGAAATATATAGTAATATAGATGAAGGGAGATATGGAGGGGAAGGGAGAGATATTGAGATATAGATAGAGAGTGAGATATATATGTAGAGAGAGAGAGAGAGAGAGAGAGAGAGAGAGAGAAATGTAGCGATAATGATAGAGGGTAAAGAGAGATGAAAGGAGAGGAAAGGAGATGGAATAAAATCAAATTATAACCCTTTATTCAACCCTAATCTCAATCCATAAGCTTAAATAAATACCAACCTTAACTTTGAACCAAATGTAATTATAATCTTTAAACAAAAATATTAATCCTAAAACTAAAAATAAACCAAAATGAATCTTAAACCTAATAGTAGACAAAGATAAATCCAAACCTTGAACCAAATTAAACCCTACCCATAAAACTTCAAAACTTGAAACTTAGTTCCCTAATAATAAATAAAAATAAACCCTAAACCTAAACAAAATTGATTTGTAATCAAAACCCTAAAGAAAGTTGAACCCTAATCATAAAACTAATTGAACACTAAACCAAATTAAACACTAACTCTAAACCAAATTTTACCCTAACCTTAACACTAAAGAAATTTGAACCCTAACCCTAAACCTAATCAAGAACTATAAGAAACTAAACCTAGCAATCATTAAATTTATGTTATTATTTTATTCTCAAACCCATTTATAATTCTATGTCTAACCAAAAAACTAAAATAATTTGAAAGAGAGAATCAAAGTGAAACGTAGCAATAAAAATAAAAAAGTATATGAAGTTATATATGTTGATCCTTAAGTTTTTTTGTCTATTAGTGTCTTACAGTTAGTCATTTTCTAGGCAATGTTGGTTGGGCATCACTATTAGAATAACTAAGAGCGGGGTGAATCAATTATCCACAGTCCCAAATACAAAATGTATATCACAAAATAAATTCAACTAATTCTATAGCTTGGTAAATATAAAATATTAATTTGTTTGTGCTTTTACCGATTACCAGTTAATTGCTCAAAGTGATTACCGACCAAATCAAATATGCAATATGTAAAATATGATATCTAAGCAATCACCACATAAACACATAACACAAGAGATTTAACATGGAAACCCTGTAAAGGGAAAAACCACCTGGGACCGGTAACCCATAAACTTTTCACTCTTTTGAAGTGAGCTTGGTGAAGAGCCAACCCTGTTAAAACTTACAAAATACACTGTAAGGTATGACCTTGTTAGAGGATTTAACACTAACAGTTATCGTCCAACCAACATTCACTATGAGGTTGACCGGATAACAATGTACATTCTATGAATGACATAATAAGACTTTCAAGTCCACTCAATTAAGAGATTTTATCTGTTTGCAATGGTTAAACTATAACAGTAGGTAATCTTATTACAATACAAC
The DNA here is from genome assembly GCA_027943335.1 of Chamaecyparis obtusa. NCBI lineage: Eukaryota > Viridiplantae > Streptophyta > Pinopsida > Cupressales > Cupressaceae > Chamaecyparis > Chamaecyparis obtusa. Next base: position 262,984 of record BSBK01007266.1, read on the forward strand.
TTGATTTGCATATATTCAGATCCATTCAAAATCCGTACAATACTCTGATCAATATTTCATATTCTGTTCATCAACATTGAATAAATTACTATCCCTCGGTAAAGCTTTCTGACGCTTGGTACTGTTCTGCAATTTGATTCTTCTTCAACCAGTATGATCAGGCATGCTTGAAGTTTGTTCACGCAATATCTCTGCAGTCTCCTTTCGGCATTAGTTTCACTGTGAAACCCTAGTCTCTTAAATAGACAAGTAAACCATTTTCTTTTCATCCATCAGATTTTTCCACTTAATCTGCTTCATTGATTTTGCCTCTTAAACCTTTCTCGGCTGATGTGTCAATAACATGTTTTGTTTCCATCCTTTAGATCTTCCTTGAATTTTGTTAGCCGTTGATCTCATAAAAAACTCTATCTTTCCACCTCGTAATCATACATTTTACATCTCATCAATTTTTGTCGGCTAAACTAATCATTTAGTTCTTTTGTCCATACTCGGTTAACAAAGAAATGCGTCGGTGAACACAAGCTTGGTTGATACTGTCGCTCGGTATACACTACACTGTCTCGGTGTATATTGGAATGCTTCATTAACTGACCACACTACTTTGTAACATTTTGCTTCTAACTTCATAACAGATTAATGCAACATAATCAAGTCAACAATATGAAGTCATAGACTCATCAATAAGTTACCAAGAGTATTCCTTATCCTCATCTGTCATATTCATCTTCCTCCATGTAGATATCTCAGTTCTTCATATTTTCTCTCCTTTCTACAGATGTCTAGATATTTGCAACTACCATGATAAGTATTGTCAAAACTAGTTGACATCAATGACAACATAAAGACTGATTCAATTATCTTACATAATAATTCAGTGCTCGGTGATCTCTAATCACTTGTTCTTCATCAATCAAGTTCTCAATCAGTTGTAGTTCATGAATCTCTCCTTTTGGTATTGATGGCAGCTCAGGCAATACGAAGTATACCATACACATACCAAACATGTATTCTACAACTCTGTAAGAAAATGTTGTAGCTTGGTAAGCTCTCCTTAGCTTAATATGTTTAATCACTTCATTACATGACAACATTGCAAATGCAGACTTTCCTCTGCAGATATGATCTTTCCAATTCTTAGATTCCTTCTGTTCTCAGCAACAAATCTTCAAAACTCTCCCTGACTTTCTTAGATTGTCTGTCCCTTAGACAGATGTTCCAATAATCTCCTCGGTTATCATATTGTTGGTCTCTCCCTTTGACAACAATGCCAAACAAACACATAAACATACAACTCTGTATTAGCCATGTGACTCTCTGTTGTCTGATGCATACAATGTATCTCTGTATCTCAGTATACTGATATGAAAATCTTTGTTCCTGAAATCTTTCACAACCTTAGACAGAATCCAAAGTGTGAACTATGCTGCATCAACATGAATGATCTTCTGATAAGATTAGGCTGATGCAACCTCTTGTACACACTAAATAGTGCACTTCTATGAATCATTACAATCAAGAACACTCAAGAATGAGGTCTCAAAAATCGATCCATAGCTCCCTAGTCATGTAGTGCAAGGGTGTTTAAGAATGCTCTCAGCTAGAGCTATTAAGCTAATAACCTTGCTAGTAAACCATGCAATGGGAGATTCAAATGAAGAGAAGGGCAAGAATGCCAATATCCTCAAGAATCAAATGAAATGCAATACAAGTTAAATTAAGATGAATATGTAAGCTAAACTATGGAAATGAAAGAACAAGTATTACAAAGCCTCCTAATTAAGCTAGATAAAGTAATCTAAAGCATAAAGGAAACCAAGCTAAGTATGAAGCTATGAATGCCATGATAATGCAAGAAATGAAACTATGATAACATGTAGATGCAAAAGCCAAGAATGCTCCAAATCTTCAAAAAGCTCCAAAGTGACCTAGAAAACTTGCAACATAACATTAGTATAAAAAGTTGGGGATCTAGAATGAAGAAGAGAGCTCTTTTTTTATAAGAAATGAGAAAGAATGGATCATGGAGATTAAGAGGCAAAAGATTTAATTAACGGTGGAGCATCAAAGAGGAGCAATCCATGTGCACAAGTATCCTCCAATAAGAAAATAAGAGTTGACTTTTGTGCCCATATGAAACAAAAAGTATTTTTTCTCTTTTTGTAAAATAGGAATAATGATTTATTTGTGCAACTTAGGATAAGAGGAAAAGTGAAAATTTTTTATTTAATAAAAGGGGAGAAAATATTTCTTTTAATTAAATAAAGACTTAGGATAAAATAGTTATCCCATAGAAAATAATCAAATAAATGACAGAACTAGGATTTGATCAAGAATAAGCAATTGATGATTTTAGCAAAAATGCTAGCAAGGGGCTAATAGTCTAGATGACCATTTTTAGGTGTATACACCTCTAGATCACATTAGTGACCAGTAGACAGGGGACGAACCCCAAGTCTAGTCCTCAAATATTCAAAAGTTTCCTTCGGTAGAGGCTTGGTAAATATGTCAGCAAGTTGCTCTTTTGATGTAACATATTCCAATTTAACTTGCTTCTCCTATACTTTTTCTCTTAAGTAGTGATACTTAATAGAGATGTGCTTGGTCTTTGAGTGCATTACAAGATTATTTGAAATGTTTATTGCACTTGTGTTATCATAGTATATAATCACTGACTTAGTGATTACCTCGTTCATCCCTTCCAACACTTGTTTGATGTAGGTAATGTTTGAACAGTTTTAATGCAGGGGCATCCAAGGTTAAGGTAGGGCAGTTTGTGTCCTCGGTGAAACTGCATGGAGTGTTAGTATTTTGGCTAGTGTTACTCGATTGCATCCTTGATCGACAGTCTCAGTCATTGAAGGAAGCTCGGTCACTGAAGGAACTTGGTAGTCTCTAGCACTTAGTGAAATTGTTACTCGGTCATGCCTGCGGTGCTCAGTTGATACTAGTGCTCGGTGATGCATGATTTGCTCAATTATTTTTACTATCTCTCGGTAGTTCTAGCTTACCAACTAGAGTTTTATGTGATTTTTTGAGACGACTTGGTGAATTTATTGTTGGTAGCCATTGTTATGGGCCGACATGCTGAATTAAATGTTTGTATACATTTGTAAGATGACTTGTATGACATTTAGTTATTTGTTTTGAGGAGTTAAGGGTTTCATCTTGCCGACTTGTGGCTGATGATTAATATTTAAGGAGTGCTTGGGTAGATGTTTAGGGACACAGAGAGTTGGGAGATCAGGAGGAGCAACTTAGTAGATCTGGATGTCAGATGCAAAGCTTAAGAGTTGAAGTTAGTGAAGTTGTGGAAAAGTTTTTGATGAGCTTGCAGATCAGATTGTAATTTGATAGTTGTTTATAGCAGAGCTAGGGGTTTGCATACTTGGGAACAAGGAGATTACTTGGAGGCTTGCGAGCTCAAGTTTAGATCTGTCTTAGGGTTTCCATAAGCTTTTGATTGTCTTTAGAGCTAAACTAGCTAAGATTCTATTGGATCTGGTAGCGGATCTTGCAGAATTATTTTCTGATTGTAATTGGCCCTAACCCGGAAGGCCTTACAGCTGGGCATGTTAATGTAAATCAGTGTTAAACAATTATTTTGTGTTGCATTGTTGAGTAATCCGCTGTGTAATTCTATTGGCTATAAGGTTTGGACTATCTTTAATTGGATCCACCATCCTTGACTACATTAGGTTGTATCGGAGTGAGTTTGATCTTGTTGGAGCAGAAGGTTGACCTAGCAAGGATGATCTTGCAAGGTTGATCTTGTTGGCGAAAAGATTGTGCGCAATCTGGATTGTAGATCTGAAGCACTAAACTTGTGGAATTGTGCCCTAGTTGTTTGCAAGATTGCAGGTTGAGATCTGACTTGTTACAACTTAGAAATTGTCACAAGGTGGTCAGTGAGGGTTGTTGCAGATGGTTTCTCTTATCTTTAAGGATGCCTCAGAGAAGATTGGACCCTAGATTTATTTCTGATATTTGTGATACTATTGAATCCCAGATCACAAAGAAAGTGAAATCAGATTTCAGATCTGTGATGGAATTAATGAAGAATGATATGATCGCTGAGATCATGAGAACTATTGCTAGTATACCTCGGAATGTTGATATTGATGATGGCTATGAAGAAGCTGCTGAAGAATTTGAAACCACTAGATCTAGTGGTGATGACCAGAGGAACAAATCTGGTGAAGATAGAACTGCTCAGTTGCCTAGATCTGCTACTTAGTTTAGTAATTACTGAATGGAAGTTTCTACTTTCTTTGGTACTTTGAAGCCTGCCAATCTGATTGATTGGATTGGTGAACTTGAAGATTTCTTTGAGTTGGAAGAAATTGAAAATCCTCCTCGGGTGAGATTAGCACAGGCAAAGTTGAAAGGACATCCTGCTCTTTGGTGGAAAGAACTACAGAGAGACTGAGAAGATGAAGGTGAAACAAAGATCAATCAGTGGAGATTGATGGTGACTAAGTTGAAAGCTAAGTTCATACCTGTTGACTATGAGCTTGACTTGTTTAAGAAGTTGCAAAATCTGAAACAGAAGGATTTGTCTGTTGAAGATTATACCGAGGAGTTCTACAAACTTACTATTCGGTCTGGACACCAAGAGCTTGGTAAGGAAAAGGTAGCTTGGTATGTGAATGGTTTGAGATTCAATATTCAGGATGAGCTTGGTATGCTGAAGATTGATTCTGTTGAAGATGCTTATCAGTATGCTCTGAAGGCAAAAGATAAGTTGAAGAGGAAACAACCTAGTAACTCCCGAGGGAAGAAAAAGATTGATCACTCAGTGAAGGATAAGCCAACTGATGCATAAGATGAACATAAACCTGTGGAACCAAAGAAGAAGACAAGTATGGTTATCTTTAAGGGTACTTGCTATAACTGTGGAGAGGAAGGACACTGTTCTTTTGAGTTTACACAGAAGAAGGTTGACTGATGAATTGCTGTGATGAATGAGAACATTTAGAATGAACTTGAATCAGAGAACTTGCTGCTTCGGTGAACATTGCTCGGTACAAAGTATGAACCTTGTCAGAGGAGTAACTTGTTTAGGACCCGATGCAAGACTGAAGGTAAACTCTGTGATGTTATTGTTGATAGTGGTAGTACTGATAACCTTGTTGCTGAGGACCTAGTTTAGAAACTTGGTTTGAGTAGAATGAAGCATCCTTGTCCTTATAGGCTTGGCTGGTTACAAGATGTTCATGCTTTGGAAGTTAGAGAACAATGCTTCATTGATGGTCAGATTGGCTAGTACAAGGATCTTGTGCTTTGTGACATTGTGAAGATGAATAGTTGTGATATATTTCTCAGTAGACCTTGGCAATATGATTGCAAAGCTATTTATGAATGTGTTCGAAATGTGTTTACTGTTGAGAAGGATGACATGAAGTTTTCACTGATGCCTTAGATGGGTACAACACTTGGTAGGAGAAGCTTGAGTATTGGTTCCCGAGTTGAGATTGTGGATCCAGAGAAAATGAATGATCAGTATGGAGAATTGACGTGTACATTGTCAAGAAAAGACTTGAAGAGACAGAGGAAACTAAAGTGGAAGAATTTACAAGCAGAAAAGGTGGAGGGCTTGTATGTGAAGAACCAGTTCGAGATTTATGTGTTGAATCTTGAAAGATGTTCTTCTCACGTATGAACATCTTTTGGAACCTAGGGTGTCTGATGTAGCGGCATCCAAGGTTAAGGCAGGGAAGTCTGTGTCCTCGGTGAAATTGCATGGAGTGTTAGTATTTTGGCTGGTGTTACTCAATTGCAGCCTTGACTGATGGTCTCGGTCATTGAAGGAACTTGGCAGTCTCTGGCACTCAGTGAAATTGTTACTCGGTCATGCCTGCGGTGCTCGGCGATGCCTGACTTGCTCGGTTATTTTTATTGTCGCTCAGTAGTTCTAGCTTACTGACTGGAGTTATATGTGATTTCTTGAGACGACTTGGTGAATTTATTGTTGGTAGCCATTGTTATGGGCCGACATGCTGAATTAAATGTTTGTATACATTTGTAAGCCGACTTGTATGAAATTTAATTATTTATTTTAAGGAGTTAAGGGTTTTATCTTGCCAACTTGTGGTTGATGATTAGTATTTAAGGAGTGTTTGGGTAGATGTTTAGGGACACAGAGAGTTGGGAGATCAAGAGGAACAACTTAGCAGATTTGGATGTCAGACGCGAAGCTTAAGAGCTGAAGTTAGCAAAGTTGTGGAAAAGTTCTTAATGAGCTTGCAAATCAGATTGTAATCTGATAGTTGTTTGTAGCAGAGCTAGGGGTTTGCATTCTTGGGAACAAGGAGATTGCTTGGAGGCTTGCGATCTCAAGTTTAGATCTGTCTTAGGGTTTCCATCAGCTTCTGATTGTCTTCAGAGTTGAACTAGCTAAGATTGTATTGGATCTGGTTGTGAATCTTGTAGAATTATTTTCTGATTGTAATTGGCCCTAACCCGGAAGGCCTTACAGCTGGGCATGTTAATGTAAATCAGTGTTAAACAATTATTTTGTGTTGCATTGTTGAGTAATCTATTGTGTAATTCTGTTGGCTGCAAGGTTTGGAATGTCCTTAATTAGATCCACCATCCTTGACTGCATCAAGTTTGTAGTAGCAGCAACATACTCTACTTCGATAGTAGACTGAGAAATACAAGGTTGTTTCTTACTTGTCCAAGTAACAAGTCTTTCACCAAAGAAAAATGCTCCTCCGGTGGTACTTTTCCTATTATCTATATTTCCCGCCCAATCTGCATCGGTGTAAACTCTTAGTTCAAACTTTCCTTCCTTAGGATACCATAATCTATAGTCCTCTATTTTCTTTAGGTATCTTAAGATTCTTTTAGTTGCAATCATGTGTGACTCCTTCAGATTTGCAAAAAATCTAGCAACAATTCCTACAACATGTGCAATATCTGGTCTACTATACACTACATACATCAACTTACCAATCATAGATTGGCACAGTGTCTGGTTCACCTCTGTAGTTTCATCATTTTTAGTTAGTTTGCAGCCTGTGACCATTGGTGTTCCAATTGGTTTAGCATCTACCATGCCAAATGTTCTCAGTACTTCCTTTATATACTTTGATTGTATGATGAATATTTCATCATTTTGCTGAATAACCTGCAAGCCTAGAAAGAACTTAATCTCTCCAAACATAGACATTTCAAATTATTTGCGCATCTCATCAGCAAATGATTTACAGATATGATCTTGTCCTCCAAAAATAATATCATCCACAAATATTTCAACAATCAAGATAGTATCATCAGTATCTCCTTTCATATACAAATTGTTGTTCTCGCTAGTTCTAACAAAACCAATTCTTAACAAATAAGTATGCAACCTTTCATACCATGCTCTAGGTGCTTGCTTTAAACCATATAAAGCTTTATGTAGTCTACATACCACATCTTTCTTGTCTAGATCAACAAACCCTTCTGGTTGTTCAATGTAGACCTCCTCTTCTAGTATCCCATTCAGAAATGCAGAATTAACATCCATTTGATAAATTTTAAACTTCTTATGTGCTGCATATGCAAGTAACATTCTAACTCCTTCTAGTCTAGCAATAGGTGCAAAATTCTCACCATAATTTATGCCTTCCTCCTGTGCATAACCCTTGCATACAAGTCTAGCCTTGTTTCTTGTAATCTCTCCATTTTCATTCAGCTTGTTTCTGAAAATCCATTTAGTACCTATAACATTCTTGTCTTTAGGCCTAGGTACTAAAGTCCATGTCTTGTTTTTCTCTATCTTTTCTATCTCTTCATTCATTGCATTTACCCATTCTTCATTATCCAATGCAACTTTAACATTTTTCGGTTCAAACTCACAAACTAAGCATGTACCTTGTCTCAACTTACTTTTTGTCATCATGTCAGCTTGCTTGTTGCCAACGATTTGTTTCTTCGGATGATGTCTTCTAACAAATCTAGCCAGTACTTGATCTCTTCTTTGTTGTTCATCCTGTTCAGGTTCATGTGCTTGCTCAGTAGGTCCTTCCTAATCGTCGGTTTCTCTTTGTTGTTCCTCGGTGTTGTTTTCCTAATGACCAGTTGACACAGTCTGCGGCTTCGGTAGGTACTCTGGTTGTTCAATGTAAGTGAATCTACCATAATCTTCTAGCTCCCTAGTGCTTTCTTCACTATTCTTAGTATCAAATTCATCAACCCTAAGATTAGTACTTTCAATCATTTTATTAGTAACTTTATTCAGACACTTATAGGCTTTGCTTTTAGTGGAGTATCCAAGAAATATCCCTTCATCCCCTTTAGAGTCAAACTTTCCATTTCTTTCATCTTTTAGAATAAAATATTTGCTACCAAAAATTTTGAAGTAACTTACAGTCAGTTTGTGACCAAACCATAGCTCGTAGGGTGTTTTGTTTGTGTCCTTCAATTGTACTTTGTTTAGAACATAAACAGCTATACTGACTGCTTCTCTCCAGTATGTCTGAGCAACATTTTTTTGCAACATCAGTGTCCTTGCACAATCAACAATTGATCTATTCCTCCTTTCAGCAATCTCATTTTGTTGAGGTGTTCTCGGTGCAGAAACCTACCTTTTTATACCATGCTCATTACAATAGTTAGTAAATTCATCAAAAATAAATTCACCACCTTTGTCAGATCTCAAACATTTCAATTCCTTACCAGTTTCTTTCTCTACCTTTGCTTTGTACCATTTAAAGATCTTAAATGCCTCTGATTTTTCTTTTAAAAACATCATAGTCATTAATCTAGTGTAATCATCAACAAACAGAATGAAGTATCTATCTTCATAATAGCTCTATGTTCTCATGGGACCACATAGGTTGGTGTGAACTAGCTCCAAAATTCTCTTTGTTGAATAGTCTTTGCTCTTAAAACTAGATTTTGTCATTTTACCTTTTTAACATTCATGACACATAGCATGATCGAACTTTGCTAGGCTAGGTAGACCTCTAACCTTTTTCTTTCTACTGATTTTAATCATGTTATCAAAGTTTACATGACATAACCTTTTATGCCACAACCATGCATCCTCATTTTGCATTATTACACAAGAAGACTTATCATTATCAAGATAAAACAAGTTACCTTTTGTTTGTGCTCTTGTTCCAACAAGTTTTCCTCCATCATCAAATATCTTAACCTTTTTGCTCTCAAAAGCTACTCGGTGACCTGAGTTGTTAAGCTGTGCCACACTTAGCGGATTATAATTTAGTCCTTCTACCCAATAAGCATTATCACATTTGATTTTATCATTTATCAGTAAAGATCCCTTTCCTCCAACCATACAAGGTGTATCATTACCCATTTTTACAGATCCTCCATTATATTGTAATCAAATTTTTCTTCATCACTAGTCATGTGATGGGTACAACCACTATCAATGATCCATGTATCATTTTTATTTACTTTAGAAATGAGTGTTGTTTCTACATACCTTTCTTCTTCCTTAGAATCATGCTTCATTGCAACAAATACGACTTCAACATCATCATTTGTATCGGTCTCGATATCATTCTCTTCAGCAATGTAACATACCTTTTTTCCTTTATCATTGTTGTCTCGGTTATCTCTGTTGTAGTGTTGGTAACCTCTATTGTTTCTCCTCCCATAGCTTCCTTCACCAGATCGGTCCTTGTTTCTATCATCTTTCCTGTTCGAGCATCTAGCAACAATATGACCAACTTCTTTGCAGTTAAAACATGCTAAAGGTAATTTACCCCTATATCTACCTTTACATTTAGGTAATCTCCTGGCCATAAGAGCTTCAAACTCATCAAGCTCATCATCAAAATTACTGTCATTATCATCATTATTGCTTCTACTACTAGACTTACTGATCCTCAGAGAAGTCATGAAAGCAAACTCAATAGGTGGTACAACACTATTATCATAGTTGTTCAGTTCAAAAGTTGTTAGCTTGCCAATCAGATTATCAAGAGTGAGAGTGTTGCCAGGTGCAAACCTCATTTAATGTATGGCAGATATTCTGATTGCATAAACAGGCAATAAAGTTCTAAAATTTTGCTTACCATTTTATCTTCTTCAATGACACCATCAGATCCTCTGATAGCATTGATTACCTCCTTTATTCAGTTTGTATACTGCACTATATTTTCTCTTTCTTTCATTTTCATATCATCAAATCTTCCTCTTAAACTTTCAGCTCTAGCTCTCTTGACATTATCATCACCACTATAAACTTGGTCAAGTTTATCCCACATTTCCTTTGAAGTAGTGCAATCCTTGACATCTTCAAACTTGGCATCTGATAGAGCAGCAACAATCTCCATCATAGTAACATTATGCTCATGTCTATCTCTTAATTGATCAAGAGTCAAAGGTCCTGTAGGAGGTGCTAAGTAGCCATTATCTAAAAGGGTGAGGGAAAAATTCCCAATCCCAGATATATGAAGTCTCATTTGGCTTTTCCATATTGTAAAGTTGTCCTTATTTAGCTTTGACTCTTCCCTCTTATACATTTTGTGATCTTTTTGTTGAAGTCTTTAAAACTCTGTTCCAAGCAACCAATATGCTCTGATACCAATTGTTAGAATAACTGAGAGGGGGGTGAATCAGTTATCCATAGTCTCAAATAAAAAATGCATATCACAAAACAAATTCAACTAATTCTGTAGCTCGATAAACATAAAATACTAATCTGTCTGTGCTTTTAACAATTACCAGTTAATTGCCCATAGTGATTACTGACCAAATCAAATATGCAATATGTAAAATATGATATCCAAACAATCTCCACATAAACACATAACACAAGAGATTTAACGCGGAAACCTTGTAAAGGGAAAAACCACCTGGGATCGGTAACCCAAAAAATTTTCACTCTTCTGAAGTGAGCTCGGTGAAAAGACACCACTGTTAAAGGTTACAAAACACACTGTAAGGTGTGACCTTGTTAGAGGATTTAACACTAACAGTTATCGTCCAATCAAAATTCACTATGGGGTTGACAGGATAACAATGTACATCCTATGAATGACATAATAAGACTTTCAAGTCCACCCAGTTAAGAGATTCCATCTATTTACAATGGTTAAACTGTAACAGTAGGTGATATGATTACAATACAACTTGATTTGCAGATATTCAGATCTATTCAAAGTCCATACAATCCTCTGATCAATATTTCATATTCTGTTCATCAACATTGAATAACTTACCATCCCTCGGTAAAGCTTTATGACGCTTAGTACTGTTCTGTAGTTTAGTTCTTCTTCAACCAGTATGATCAGGCATGCATGAAGCTTTTTCACACGATATTTCTGTAGTCTCCTTTTGGCATTAGTTTCACTGTGAAACCCTAGTCTCTTAAATAGACAAGTAAACTATTTTCTTTTCATCTATCATATTTTGCCGCTTAATCTCCTTCGTTGATTTTGTCGCTTAAACCTTTCTTGGCTGATGTGTTAGTAACACGCTTTGTTTCCATCCTTTAGATCTTCCTTAAATTTTGTTAGTCGTTGATCTCATAACAAACTTTATCTTTCCACCTCGTAATCATACACTTTATAGCTCATCAATTTTTGTTGGCTAAACTAATCATTTAGTTTCTTTGTCTATACTCGGTTAACAAAGAAATACATCGGTGAACACAAGCTCGGTTGATACTATTTCTTGGTATACACTACACTGTCTCGGTGTATATTGGAATGCTTCATTAACCAACCACAATTCTTTGTAACATTTTGCTTCTAACTTCATAACAGACTAATGCAACATAATCAAGTCAACAATATGAAGTCATAGACTCATCAATAAGTTACCAAGAGTATTCCTTATCCTCATCTATCATATTCATCTTCCTCCATGTAGATATATCGGTTCTTCATCTTTTCTCTCCTTTCTACACATGTCTAGATATTTTCAACTAACATGATAAGTATTGTCAAAACTAGTTGACATCAATGACAACATAAAGAGCGATTCAATTATCTTACATAACAATTCAATGCTTGGTGATCTCTAATCACTTGTTCTTCATCAATCAGGTTCTCAATCAGTTGTAGTTCATCAATCACTACAACCAAGCCATCTAGTAAAGGTTGAGTTATGTCTAGACTTGTATCTTGTACAATTACCAACCAGTAGTTACTGTCGAGCAAGTCAGGGGTCACCGAGTACTTCAGTAATAATTGAGTAGTTTATGCCGAGTTGTGTAGATATACTCGTGTTGAGCACTAGTATAAGAACAATCAATGTCGAGTATCAGAGACTTCATATGCCGAGAAAACCATATTTGACAGATGTGTTTGTAATGGCACAAACACTAAGGTAAACTATTTTGGCCGACATCTACACAATATTTTATGTTTGTTGAGGGAATTACGAAGGTGATTATGCCTTAGATTTGTAATCATTGATCCATATGTAATCTATGTAGCCTATCAGATTTAAGGAATGCTTAAGCGACATAAGTAGAGAATCTAGATCGTTGATCTTGATTTAGAAGGATATTTTGCTATCTATATAAGATGATATTTGAACCCTAAAATGATGTATGAGTGAAAGAGATTATGGGAAGAGTACGAAGGATCTCTTATACAGAAGAGAGAGGCATTTTGATATAGGAAGAGATCAGTAAAAGTGATCGAGAAAAACAATGAAGGACATACCATAGATATATTTGATTAAGGAGGTCAATCTAGTATTGGAAGGAGAAGATCTGTTATCAACATTACAGTGCAAACCGAAGGATCGGATATTGAGACATCCTAACAGGTGAATCAGGGAAAATCTCTTAACAGAGTGGTCCTAATAGGCCTAAGTAAGTCTCTTAAACAGGTGCTTACTTTGGTGTAAATTTAAATCCTTTTACTAAGGTAGATTTTATAAGTCTTTAAGCTCTTAGTAGGTCAGACCCCTCACAGGGTATATCATTAGTTTATGATCAAAACTTTGTAGCCTTAACATACAAACTTTAATGCTGCAGTAGTGAAGATTTGTGGGTGTCATCCCCACCCAAATTTTACCTTTCAAGAGTTTATGGGTAACCAAAATCTTTGTGTTTGTTATCTCTATTGAGCATTAAAGGTTGTCATTAGTATCAAAGGTTATCTACAATATTAGTCAGTAACTGGAAGCAAAACAGACTAGTCGGTTAAGCATACACAACGAGCATCAAACACTTTACTGAGCACTAGTATACACCGAGCAGTTTATACATTGTTTACCGATGATCACAGGAAACATCATAGTAATCAGGAATGACACATTCTTCCATGCAAATGGTTACACCAGATTAGGAAACGTACCACCAAGATCGAGGAATATCTTTTTGTCAAGAGGCTCATTAAATGCAATGTATATCTTATGTAAGAGTTCAATCTAGGTCATTTTTCTACACCGTAGATCTTAGGGTTTTGTCTAAGATGTGTAACCTAATTTTGTTAAAGTGACATAAAGCAGTATGCTATATAAATGTATGTTTGGATCATTTGTGATGTGAACTGATGTATGAAGTACGGAGCACTTGAAACACTTGCCTAACTTCAAGTCTATCAGTTGACAGAGCAGATCAGTATTTAGAAGTTTATCAGATTAAGTAGAATCAGAGCAGGCTAACTAAGCAGTTCAGAGCAGAGATACATCATAGTAAAGGTGATATTTTGTCAATACTTTATAGATCTGTATTAGACAATCAAGTTGTCATTAGTAGATAATTGCCTTTTGCTTTCTAACAATTGTAATAGAGTTTTTGGCTAAATCTCTTAATAGAGTAGACTTGACAGTCTTATGTAAATCTCTTAACTGAGTGCACACTTCATTAGTGTTGTTAAAATTCTATAACTAGGTAGATCTAGCTGATCTAATATATTACTCCTAACAAGGTAAGATCACCAGAAGTGATAAAAACTTGTATCCCTAACATGCAAACCTTTTCTATCTATAGTAGTGAAGAATTTGTGGGTGTCATCCCCACCGCAGTTTTTACCTTCTAACAATGGTTTCTGCATTACCAAAATACTTGTGTTATGTGATTGTTATTTTGTTGATTTCATGTTATTTGCTTTCATAAGTTGAATGTATGAAAGATACATATATTAGAAGCAAGGTATTTTGGAAGGTTATCACTATTTGTTGTTGTAGATCTAAAAGGTTAATGAGTTAAAGTTTTTGTGGGCACTGATTCACCCCTCCCCTCTCAGTACCATATCTCTCATAATTCCAACAATTGGTATCAGAGCACAGTTCTCTTATTTGACAGTTTAACCACTGAAGGGTAAAGATCTAAAGTCATGGAGAGGTATAAGCTAGAAAAGACTATTGCGAATAGTACAAGCAAGCCAAGGAAGGACTGAAGAAATTACTGGTTGAAAGGAAGAACCTAGCTATTTTGCAAAATGAGATTGGTTATCAAGAAGAAGCAATTGATGATATATTTGATCATGTTGGATCTATTTTTGGAAGTATTTCTGATGGATCTAAAAGTATAATCTTTGATTTGTCTGAAAAGAATCAACATTTAACCGAACAAGTGAAAGCACTACAAATCGGTCAAGAATCACAGATGGTGAGAATGGTAGAAACAATGAACAATGCTAGACAAGCCAAACAAGAAAGGAATCTGGCTATTGATGACCGAAGAAAAATGATTGAACAACTCAAGAAAAAGAAAGTGAAATATAGAGACTCATCGATCGCCATTTTCAAGTATCTAATCAGATGATGATTGTGAATCAAGAAGTAAACCGAGTAAATGGAGAATTGCAAGAAACCTTGAAGAAGTTGCAAGACTCAAAGAGGAGAATGAAAAGCTGATAAATGAAGTGAAAACTTAACAACAACACAATGAAATGAAGAAACTAGCTGAGGATAGTTCTAAGAAGATTGATGACTTTCTGTTTAATCAAAGAAGATTTGGGAGTAAAGTTGGTCTAGGCTATACCGAAGAAGGAGAATCATCACATCAAGCTCAACAGGTCAACAATAATCAAAGTCAAAGACCTAAAGCGTTGACATGTTATCACTGTGGCAAACTAGGACATACATCTAATGTGTGTAGAAGCAAAGTACAAGGTAAACCTCCTGTCACACCTAAATTCAATGGATATTGTTATAATTGTGGTAAGTTTGGACATCAAGCTTATGAGTGTAGAGCTAAACAGAATGATATTGCTAACAATACTACTATGGAGAAAATATGCTATACTTGTAATAAACATGGACACACTGCATGAGAGTGTAAGGCTAAGATGAAACAAGTATGGACTCCTAAATAAAAAACACAACGCAAGTCGTATCAACTGAAGAAACAAGGTTATTCTTATACTTGGGATTATAACACATGGGCTAACTGTGTAGCATGTGGTAGATATGGGCACATTGTAGCAAATTGTAATAGGAAAAGATGGGCTGGACAATCAAGAAGCTGGACAAGCACTGGAATGGCATGTATGCATTGTCATAAGGTCAGTCATTTAAGCAAAGTCTACAGAGACCGAGCACCAAAGGAAAATCATGTATTTGAGAGTGGAAACACTATTGTAGATATCGTGAAGATAAGGAACACTATGTGGAGAAAGGCATCTAATGAGAATTCTGAATCAAGTAATGTTGTCGGTGAAACCTCGTCCACTAGATTGGGTGACATCGGTACCTCCACTTAAGGTGATATAGGTATGTATGGAACTGACATTTCAAAATGGTCAAATTTTACATACAGTTCCTTATATATGATGAGCACATACCAAATCTGCATAAAAGAGATGCATTATGGTTTATATGTTAAGAGCTAGAAAAGTTACATAATCGGTAAAAGAAAGACCGAGAGTTGGTTACCCATCGGTAATCACTATTCAAGGTTAACCGAGCACACATATCAACTGATGAAGAAATTGTGTGTTAACCGAGTGGATAAAACTTTTCAGTTGTCACCGAGCTAATAGCTGTTATGAACTAAAAGGAAGGTCAAGCATTTATTGCATAAAAGTTTGAGCGGGAATATCGAAAAGTCTATAAGTACACGATAAACATAGTTCATTTTCGCATTGTGATCTCGAAGAGAAAAGATTTCACAGAAAAGAGTTCGAGCTAAAAGGATTTTTAGAAGGATTTAAGGCTACTGTAGATCAAACCAACATCACTCTTCGATGATTCCGAGTAAGTACATTTGCTACCGAACACTTTATTTACCTATTGCTTGCTGAAACCCTAAATCGATTTATGGCATCTACATCATTCGCAAGAAAATCACATAGTGTTGAGGAAGAAGTAAATCTGATTGTTAGAGCGAATTTTGACCTAAGTACAAACAACACCCCAAGGTTGCATCACAAATGGATTCAATGAGCACTTTTTCAAGCATCCCAGATAGGGTTTTATTAACAGAAGATGTACGGTCGTTTATTCACTGCAAGATTGGCAAAGTAGGAGATTTTGAGACTATTGTGGCATATCAACAATTGTGTGGCACAGACGGAAAACTAAAAATAGGATATGAACAAATTGATAAATCAAGATTATCGTGTGCCATACACTTTCGACAATCATTCAAAATGGACTGGATAAGGATTGTATTGAGTCGATATCATGATGGGAAATTTTGGTTGGATAAACTAGTAAAGGTCACTAAGAAAATGATCAGTAGGGTTACTGGCTACCCTACAACTGACAAGGAAAAGGCTTTCTGAAGCTCTACCTGACCCGATGTTGAGAAGAACACTGGAGCTGCATGGGACGGTTGAGCATTGAATTTCATCAAGTCAAGACCCAGCAGTAAAATTTGCGTCACATGTGATCAGGTACAAAATATTTCAATCGAGCAGGCTAAATAGCGTACCATGTAGCGCAGTAGACATGGCATACAAAATTGTGAAGAAAGATCACCAGATTGATCTTGCAGAGATATTGCTGAACCAGTTATAGGAAAACATGAAGACTATAAGGTCAAAGAAGTCAAACACATGTAAGTTTGGTTCACTCCTTGTTTGTATATTTTTCTATATACATAAGTATCTCCCTGGCTATGGTAAAGTAAATTGGACAACATATAAATTGATAACTATACAGATTACCGATAGGATGAAAAAGTTAGGAGATGGTTTGAATAAACATTTCAATGATTACTTTAAATAATTTTAGACCAGGATGAATCAAAGAAGTAGAATTCCATGAGAATTAGTTCAGAAATTTAAGATGGATATATGTTTTGTAGTAGACACAAATCATTCCATGATAAGAGCAGTTGAACCTAGAACCAAATGGCTAGCACCTATGGGCTATGAAATAAACTATGATTTCGCATTGAAATCTATTGAAGCACTGCTAGCACTACCAAAAGATCCCAAGGCCACTAGATTTGGAACCTATGAAGAAGATAAGTCTAGAATCTCGACAGGATTGGCCATTAATAAAATGTCTAGGAAGGCTAAGAAAATGAAAAAGTTTTTAACTGAGAACTTTGAGAAGGATGCAGACTCATATGAAGAGTCACCGATTGCACAGGCAACCAAAGACTAGTTAATGTTGGATGACAAGGCATATGACAGTGAGGAAATTGAATCTGATGAAGAACAAGAAGCTACGCCAGTTCCTCCTCCTCAAGCTCCAAAGAAGAGGCAGTTACCAGTACAGATAGGTGCATAGACAAGATCAACAACTGCAGCTTCACCACCTGAGAAGAAGGAAGTAGAGAAGGTAATAAAATGTAAAGCAACTACATCGACAAAGACATATGCCAAGAAAGGATTCAAGGTTGAAGTTGAGGCACCGAAGAAAAGGAGAAGACTGATAAGAGTTAAAGAAGACCTTGAGGATACTAAAAATGAAGATGACATTAGTAAATTCAAAGTGGTCAACAATAAGATAAGGTCAATAGATGAAATCATTGAAGACATAATTGAGAACGAAGACCTTGCTGATCCAAAACTTAGTAGATTTGAATAAATGTCAAATGAGGATCAAACAAAAATTGAGGAGGTAGTCATCCAAATGATGATAAAGTTTAAAAGAGTTCCATTAGAATTTGCACTAACATTACCAAAGGATTTGGATGACAGAATAAATAAAAAATGGGCTTATGCACTAGACACCGAGAAGAGAAAGAGAGAAAGATCTCTAGTTCAGGCAGCCCCACATCTAAGCCTAGCAGAAATTGATGAAATCATGGTTAATCATCAAGCAAGATTTGTTGTAAAGAACTGAGCCATGATGATACTAGATGAGAATGTGGTAGATGTAGAGGAGATTGGTGATTCCCTATGGAGATCAATTTTTAAAGCCAAAGAACAAGCTGAGCAAAATGCATACTTAAATCTATCTAAAAAGAGACAAAATTCCAAAGGAAAAGGTATCTACATTGATGATACTATAGTAGAGAAGTCAAAGGACTTCGGTATATCAATTACTGAGGTAATTGATATCATTGAAGAAAAAGAAGACAAATATTTCACAGGATACACCGGATCCAGTAGAGATCCAAATGAAGAAGAAAACTGATGATGATGTACTCATTGAGGACATCACAAATGGTGATCCTAATGACAAGGATGATGAGGATGTAAATATTGCACCAACAAACACTCAAGATGAAGCTCAAGTCACTAAATGTGCATTTACATCATTACCGAGAGAGCTTCCTATACTTGCAGAAGCAGTAGAAATTCTTTCACAAGAACAACTTGATGGCTTAGACCCCGAGCAACATAAAGACACCACAGGGGAACAAGACACTGAAACACCTACAGAGACACATAAGTCTGAAGGAATAGAGGCAACTACTACAGAGACAAAGACACAAGATGAGCCTAAGGCAATTGATGTGACCCCACTTGACACCACATCTGAGGCTACCGATACTCAAGTTACCGAGGAAGAGAGGAAGGAAGAGAGTGTGTCAACCGAGAAGGATACTCTAAAGGCAGAAGACAAAGTTATTGTCACCATTGTGAAGCAGTCACCCCTTGCACCGAAGAAGAAGAAGAAAAAGAAAGAAAAAGGGCCGGTCACTCTAGATGAAGTTATAATAATATCCGAGTGTGACCCAAGGACCCTTAGCCTCGAGGAATTAAGCAAATATGGGGAACTATGTACAAGAAAGGCAACACAAGAAAAGTTGAAGCAAGAAACCAAACACAAAGAAATATTAACAGATGTTAGGGATATCTTACAACAGGTAGCACCTGAAGTGAGAATTGATGAAGATACTCCCATTATAGATCAACTTGCTATCCTGACTGAGAAGATAAATGCCCCGGACATTGATGCTGAAAAATGAATTAAAGAAAGGGCAGAAACCAAGATTCAGGACAAACTGGCAGAAAGAATCAACCAAGAAGTGGAAATAAACAAGGTCAAATTATTTTAGGTAATAACTGAAATAAAATCTATAACCTAGTTAATTTGTCAATTCTTACTAAAGCTATGCACTGTGGAAACCTTCACTGTTGAGATCAGTGAAGAGATCAAAGGTCTGGAAGATGAAATCAAGACCAGTACAAATGTTGCTACAATCGAGCCCACAAGCTTTTTCAAAGTGTTGGTGTAAATAATTATTCCTAATTACACTTTACTTAATCTTACTTAGGATAATGCATTGCTTAGTAGTTTGTGATTGAGACACCTAGGAGTGTGCACATCTATTAAGCACATGGTGTAGGAGAAATTCCACTTTTGGTGTGATAGTTGTCATCACATACCTCTTTGTGTGTGAGATCCACCTTTTGTGCTCTTATCACATTATCATCTTAATCCAATGCACATACTTTATTGCATATTGGAGGACGATCCACATTTGGTGGACATGTGATTACACCTAGCATAGGTGATAGCTTATCAGCTCCTTATCATTCTCTCATATTGCCTTTCCTATATAAGGAGGCCTATTATGTAATCATTTCATCATATTGAGGATCATTAATTCATTGGATCTATTCAATCCATCCTTGCATTCATATTTTCTCTCTCTTGTGCTTTTCTTCAACCTCTTGATCTTGGTTCAATATTTGCTATTTGCAAATTCTTACACAAAGAACATTCACCGAGTTTAGGAACTTCGATTGTTGATAGCAGATCTCAAGAAACAAGAATAGCAGATCATAGATCAGGTCATAGAGTTACAAACATAACTCTTTCCATACCTGAAGATTTTTGAGAAACACATTGTCAAAGCGGAACAACTTGTTGCAACACCAAAATTTTTTGTGTTGGATAACATCTTTGACATGCATGCACAAGTCGGTCTTGAGCACATTGCTCTCACCAACTTGAAAGAGGAATGGGAAAACCTCTTGGAGTCACTTAAGAAAACCCATCAGAACTTTTTTGACAAGATGTGAGTATATAGTTAAATTTTTGTATTTGGCATTACTATCAAAAAGGGGGAAATCAATGTATATGTCAATATGTCAAATATGTGCATAGATGCTACGTATACTACATATTACCGGGAGCATGCACCAAGGGAGAGTAAATAGAAATTTTGATAAGTATATATGTATATGGTGGAGATATAAGTTATATATAGAAAATTTTGTCTATATACATTCAAGTTTTGATACTAATGCCAAAGGGGGAGATTGTTATCTCTATTGAGGATTGAAGGTTTTCATTAGTATCAAAGGTTATCTACAATATCAGTCGGTAATTGGAAGCAAAACAGACCAGTTGGTTAAGCATACACATCAAGCATCAGATAGTTTACCGAGCACCAGTATACACTGAGCAGTTTATACAGTGTTTACTGATGATCATAGGAAACGGCATAGTAATCAGGAATGACACATTCTTCTATGCAAACGGTTACACTAGATCAGGAAACATATCACCAAGATCGAGGAATATCTTTTTTTCAAGATACTCATTAAATGCAATGTATATCTTATGTAAGAGTTCGATCTAGGTCATTTTTTTACACCGTAGATCTTAGGGTTTTGTATAAGATGTGTAACCTAATTTTGTTAAAGCGGCATAAAGTAGTATGCTATATAAATTAATTTTTGCATCATTTGTGATGTGAACTGATGTATGAAGTACGGAGCACTTGAAGCACTTGCCTAACTTCAAGTCTATCAGTTGACAGAGCAGATCAGTATTTAGAAGTTTATCAGATTAAGCAGAATCAGAGCAGGCTAACCGAGCAGTTCAGAGCAGAGATACATCACTGTAAAGGTGATATTTTGTCAGTACTTTATAGATCTGTATTAGACAATCAAGTTATCATTAGTAGATAATTGCCTATTTCTTTCTAACAATTGTAATAGAGTTTTTGGCTAAATCTCTTAACAGAGTAAACTTGACAGTCTTATGTAAATCTCTTAACTGAGTACACACTTCATTAGTGTTGTTAAAATCCTATAACTAGGTAGATCTAGCCGATCTAATATGTTACTCCTAACAGGGTAAGATCACCAGAAGTGATCAAAACTTGTAGCCCTAATAGGCAAACTTTTTCTATCTGCAGTAGTGAAGAATTTGTGGGTGTCATCCCCACCGTAGTTTTTACCTTCTAACAAGGGTTTCTGCGTTACCAAAATACTTGTGTTATGTGACTGTTATTTTGTTGATTTCATGTTATTTGCTTCCATAAGTTGAATGGATGAAAGATACATATATTAGAAGCAAGGTATTTTGGAAGGTTATCACTGTTTGCTGTTGTAGATCTGAAAGGTTAATGAGTTAAAGTTTTTGTGGGCACTGATTCACCCCTCCCCTTTCAGTACCCTATCTCTCCTAATTCCAACAGTGTTATGTTTCAATATCATGGATGAAGATTAGAATATTATATCTATTTCAGTATTCAATTTGATGTTTATGTTATGCAAGTGAATTTATGTCAAAATGGAGTAAATAGTAGATATCTGATTCACTACCCCCTCTTAGTATCTCACTTTCCCATAATAGATTTCCAACAATTGGTATCAAAGCTAAGTCTCTTAAATAAGTCTAATCACTTGTGAGTTAAGGTCTTGGAGAGGGAGGTTTATAAGTTGAGAAAGATCATAGAGAATCAGAAGATTGACATTCATCTTACACTACATTAGATTGAAGCAGCCAGAGGTGAATTAAAGAAATCTCTAAGCAGAAGGAGAAAATTGGAAATTCAACAGAATGAAACTCAATATCAAGAAGAAGATACTAGAGGTCTATTTGACAATGGTAATTCTATTGAAAGTGAAAAATCTATAATAGATCTGCTAGAGAAAAAAAACATACTAAATGAAGATATCAGAAATATGAAGAGAGAGAGAGCAAGAAAGTCAATCAGTAAGATTATGTGAAGTAATTGAATAGAAAAAGAAAGTTGAAGAAGACAAGACAATGGCTGAAGAAGACAAAAGATAAATGTCTATAAGACTTGATGAAAGGACATGTGACATGCAGAGGCTGACAAACAATCAATTGGACATGGTGAACCAATTGTTACTTGCTAATCAAGAGTTGAACAGGAAAGATGTGGAAATCACAAATCTGAGATCAGAAAATAGCCAACTGAAGAGTGAACTAAGATCTGAAAAAGAACTCAATGAGAGGATGAACAAGCTTAATAAAGCTGTGAACTACTTTGAAGAACTGTTAAGGTCACCTAGAAGATCTAGTGATACTTCTGGACTTGGACATGATGAGCACCTAACATCCATTGAAGAAGGAGAATCATCAAAGAGTGAAGAACAAAGAAATGCAAATTCAAAGAACAAGAAACCCACATGCCATCATTGTGGAAAGTGAGGACACACAACAAACATCTGTAGAAGAAAAAATGGTAAGTCCAATCTTAAACAAATTTTCAATGGAAATTGTTTTAATTGTAAGAAACATGGACATTAGGCACATGAATGGAGGTCAAAGGTCAGTAATCCACCTACCTCACCTAGATTTCAAGGACATTGTTTTAACTATCATAAATATGGTTATAGAGCACAAGAGTGTAGATCCAAAGCTAAGTGGACATCCAATCGGTAGAACAAAGTACCTAGGAAAGGTAACACATACAATTGGGACTACAATACATGGTATAGTTGTCATTGTGGAGAATATGATCATATTAGAGAAAACTATTTGAAGACACATCTTAGAGGCAAATCCAAGATTTGGATGAATGTAAGTATGGTCTATTAAAAATGCAGTAAAATTGGTCACATAAAAAGATATTACAGAGAACATATACTGAGTAATGAACAAGTCAAGAATGAAGAGACTGTTGAACAAAAGAGAAACCAGATGAACAAGACATGGAAAAAGAAAGAAGAAGCAAGCAATAGTGGAGCCAGTGAACCTAAGGTCACCCAATCCAATGGATCGGGTGATCACACTACTTCAAACTAAGAAAAGAAGGTATGTGAGGAACTGAATCTTACAACGCTACATCAGTTCCTAACATTTGATAGGTTAAAGTCCATATTTTCATAAATTAAGATGCATTAGGATAGATCTATAAAATAAATCATATTGTATATTTGATACCGAGCATCAGTATTTAAGTTCATAGTGATCGAGTCACTAGGGTACACCAAGCTCATGTGATAGCCGAGATATGATATGTACCGAGTTGAAACTGTATGGTAGTATTGATTGAGCTCATGTTTACCAAATTAACATAAGAAGGATGAGACAACTGTATACACCTACTTAATGTATGAATCATTTAATGAATCCCTAATCCGACCGTTTGGTGTTCATAAAATGGAATGTTACCGTTTATTCTCATTTCACGAGCAATTTGAGAACTTGCAGAATGATTCCAAAGTGATTAACCAGAGCTATTTATGCTAAGTGTAATTTGCGAAGATCTTTATAGCATGCCATCAGCAAACATCTAAGAACTATTGGAAGAAGCTATTTACCGAGCAACTTGAATTCATTATTTGAACCCTAAATTTCTAAGATATGGCATTTACACCATTTTCTACAATCAAGAAGTAAGGAAAGGAAGTATTAAACGCTCAACTTGTAAGGAACGATGTGTGCAAACTACAAAAATTTCAAGTCATTCTTGAAAGTGCGGTGAAGGGAGATCTCACGGGTGCCCTATCATCGATCCCAGCTAAGGTCCTGATGATTAATGATGTATGCACATGCTACATGTGTAAGATTGGAGAAATATGGGATTGCGAGTTAAGGGAAGCACATGAAAAAATGTGTGATAATGAAGTGTTGAAGGTTGAACATTGGAAGGTTGCTGAGAGAGAGTTTGTACCCTTGACTTCCCACAGAATTGTAAGGTTGAATAGATAAAGATTATGTTGAGCCGAATGCATGACATGAAGATATGGCTGGAGGATGGACCGGTCAAGATTATAAAGGATATGATACACCGAGTCACTAGTTACCCTATTCCTACATGGAAAAATACAATGAGATGCCAGAGTAAGGAAATTATACAAGCAAACACTCAAGCGCTATGGAACAAAAGAGGGATGACTATCTCTAGAATCATTGATCCAGAAATAGATTTTGAAGTGAGAGCGATTGCTCACAAATTCTACCAGTCTAGCAGGTTATATAGTGTTCCTTGTATAGCTATTGACCAAACATGGAAGATGGTGAAGAAAGATCATACTTATGATCTTTCCAAGCTACAATTGACCCAACTTGCTGAGAACCTCACTTCTATCATAAAGGAAAAGAATTCAATGTGTACGTTTGGTTCTCTGCTTACTTGTCTATTCTTCTATGTTTAGAATAGTTTTCCCACTATTGGAGATGTAGTATAGAATAAGGACCAACTAGTCACCCAATAGATAAATGAATTTATTGATCAGTTAGGAGAGAATTTTGAGAGTGTGATAGACAATTACTTTGTAGAGTTCAAAAAGAAAATGAGGAAGAGGAGTAGGATTCATGTATCCCTAGAGGAGAAGTATTATAATGATATATGTTTCCTAGTGGATACCGAATTCACATATGCTCAGGAAGTTACACCGAGGGTATCATGGCTTAGGCCATTACCTTATGAAGTCAATATAGATGAGACCACAATAGCCATAACTGCCCTACTAGCTAATGAAATTGATAGAAAAGCTAAAACTTTTGGGACTTATGAGGAAGCTAAGTCTAAGATAACCATGGGGTTGAAATCTGCAACCATGGAGAGAAAAAGAAAGAAGTTAGTTAAGAACCTAGAGAAGATGCTAGGGGAAGGAGAAGATGAAAATGCACCTCTTGAGTAGACACAAGGACTAAGAGATGATAAGTCTAGTGAATCAAAAGGAAGTGAAGAGGAGGAGATTGAAATCACAAAGAAAGGCAAGAAGGCATCAGTTGCTGAGCCTACCAAGAAAAAATTGTAAAAACCAAAGCCCACTCTTGTAGTATTAAGACCGAGAACAAGGGTAACTTTTATTGTCACAACTATCAAGCCATAGAAAAAGACACCTGTATCAAGAAAGAGGAAGCTAGTTCAGACTAAGGTTGTACCAAGAAACACAAGGAAGAAACCAAGAAGGAATATAATCTTGGAGAAAAATGATGATGATGAGGAAACATATACTGATGAGAATACCAAGAAGAAGGCACTATCACAAAGAAGACAATTGACTATGGATGATATATGCCACAATATCAAGAGAATTGCTGGATTAGTAGGCTTTAAACAAATAAAATTTGAAAATTTGAATAATGAGGATAAGGAGAAAGTGGAAGAGGCTATGCTTGAGATGTTGTGTACATTCAAAACCACACCATTACAAATGGGGAATCTTATCCATGATGAGGTATACAAAAGAATAGATCAAAAATGGTAGTATGCCATGATAACTGAGAAACAGATAACGGAGAATACTCTAGCTCAAGTAATGCTAGATCTAACCACTGAGTACATACAACAATATATGGAGCAATATAGAAATAGGTTTTTACCCAAGCTCTGGGAATATTCTAATTTGTAGCATAAGGTTGAAGATATTGTGCAATAGAGCACAAGGTTATGAAAGATCATCTTTGGACTGATAATTGACAAGAGTTCACAATTGAGTGAAGGCACATCTAGTCGAGTGGAGTTGGATAATAAGGAAGATATTGATGAAACACAGAATATAGAAGAAGAAGTAGGACAAAAGGCCGAAGTAAGTGGTCATAGGATGTGATCACAATTGTTGATATCACTGAGGATACCCCGATAAAAAAAAATGTATTAACTAAGGAGGAAATTCAGAAATAAATACTTGCCAAGGCAGCCTCAAATAATTTTCTACCGAGCACGAATCTAGTACTAATTCAGATACATGATTATCCAAGTATTGAGAGTACATCAAATGTAGACACTACACATATAAGCCCTCATATGATCACAGTTGAACATCAAGCCCCACAGAGTATCAGTGCCGAGATACAAGACAATTCGATAATCACACCTGAGAATACACTTGCCGAGGAAGAAAAGAAAGAACAAGTCGAGGAGAGTCTTAAAGAGAAAGTAGATAAGTCTACATTAGTTGTAACAAGTCCTCATGTGGAGGAAAAGGAAAAACCTGAGCCTAAGGAGCAAGAGGCCATAAAAGCTCTTATACAGTTGCCAAGTGGAAATACATTGAGGAAGAAATCACAGAAGAAGGAGAAATCTCCTGGCACACAAGTTACACTAGATGAAGTTATAGTGATGCCTAAGTGGGACACTGATAAATTTACATATGAGAACATGCAGATATTGCAAGATCTCTTAAAGAAGAAGAGAAAACAAGAAGAGCTAAGAAGAGAGCATCAACAGAAGCAAGTCTTACATGAAATTAAAGGTATCTTTATTGAAGCTTTTGAAATGGATGATGTGAATAAGTCAACACCTATCTTGGATCAATTAGTACAAATTGTTAAGAAGGTGAATAGTGATGAAAGTGAGTCAAATGATAAACTTATGCAGTGGTCTGAGATAAAGTTTGAGATGAAGGTACTAGAAAAGGTTTCCATTGATATTGCAGTGAAACAGGTAGAACTTTCTGCCTTAGTGACAAACTTAGAGGAAGTAGTGAAAAATGCTCATTCTCTATACAAGAAGTTATGTAATGTTGAAGAGTTCACTAAGGATAATCAAGATTTGATTGATACACTTCAATTAGACTTAAAGTCTACTGGTCATTCACTAAGCATGGATTTAAGTTCCAGCTCCATCACTTCACTAGATTGTTGCATTAACAAGGAAGATTAGATGAGTTGATGGCTAATGATGGATGAATAAGGGAAAGGCTAATTTAAATATAAATGATGATGACACCTCATCTTGAGGTTATGCAGAAGGAATTAGCCACGACAAAGGAGTTAGTGCAGAGAGTGTTGGCAAGTTGTCTATACTGAGATATATGACTAGATATAGTGTTGTCATTATGGAAACAAAGTCATATAAAAGTTTGGAGTCAGCGCACTAAGTGTAAAGATCAGAATTCAGTTAAGTGTTGAAGACTGGACAACATATAGAGCACCAGAGACTCAGAGCATTAGCACACGTATGTACGAATGAATTAAGGTATGTGCCCTGGAAGTTAAGGTTGTTAGACTATACTTATGCTTAGTCTATGAGTGCATAAGTAGATATGCAAAGATGTGAAAGTTACAGTCAGTTGAAGTTGCACAGCCAGTGTGTGCCAACAGAGAACAGATCATGGAGCCGACAGTGACTATTTTTGTTTGTGATTATAAATTAATGTTTTAGAGGCTATGCGCCCATTGTATTTAGGTTGCCGACATATGTACATGTATAATTGTAAGCACGCTTAAGCCAATTCATTTGGAAGCATTGTTTGTAATTAGTTATAGGGCTGACCTAATTGTATAATTGGTATGAGCGCATAAATATAAGGTGCGCCCATTGTATTCAGCATGGAAGTTGTAATAGAGTTGTGATAAGCAGAGCAGAGGTATGCAAAGTGAGCTAAGATGTATTAGACATTTGCTAGAGGTCAAAACATCAGCGCACTAAAGGAACTGATCTAACAAGCAGTGTCACAGTGAATAGTTCACCTACAGATATAGTGTGTATCTGAATCAGAAGGTTGTAGCCTTCACCATTTGAGCAGTGAGCTCTAGGACAGTGAGTCCACTCTCTTAATAGGGATCATTGTAAAAGACTCCTAACAGGGTCCGACCCTTAACAAGGTCTACTGTACTAAAAGCATTGTAAAGCTACTCCTAACAGGGTAAAGGATCTTCTAACAAGGATCACAAAATGCTAGTGTAGATTATTAGTGGGTATCAAGTCCCACCGGGGTTTTTACCTATTTGGGTTTCCCTATAACCATATTGGTGTCATGTGTTGATTTCATGTTTCATGTTTATGTGAATGTTTAATTCAGTTCTTAAGCATTTATGTTCTGCATAAATATTAAAGTAAAAAGTTAAAATATAGTGAACACTGATTCACGCCCCCCCCTCTCAGTGTTCCCATTCCTATAAATTGGTATTAGAGCTCTGGTCCTTAGCACAGAAGTTTAACCACTTGAGGAGATCATGGACAAAGTAGATATGAAACATCTGGAGACAAATCTTGAAGCCGCTCTTGAAGACCTAAACGATTCAGAAAGAGAAATTGACTAACTAAAAGAAAAAGTCAATGATGCTCAGTTAGTTATCAAGAGACTAAGAAAAGATTTGAAAGGATGCTCTAATAGTGAACTTGAAGAAAAAGTCAAGAAGTTGAGTGAAGAAAATGCATCCTTATTGAGTTAGCTTGAAGAATTTGATGACAAACTGATGAACAATCAAGATGTCTACAATGAACAAGTCAAGGAGAACCTTCAACTAAATGAAGAACTAAGGGAAGCTAACTTAGAAATCTTGGATCTAAGGAATTTCAAAGAAAGATTGGAGTCTGAATTAAAAAAAGTAAAGAATCATATTGACAAATTACACACCAGTGCTGAGTTGGTAGAATCATAGTTGTATGCAAGAAGAATCAAAGGAGACACTAGCTACATTGGATATAATGAAGCACAAAATCAGATTGACAATATGAGAGGAAGAAATGAGTCACAAAAGAACTCTACTAATGATGAGAAGACTGAAGATCAAACCAAAGACAATGGTGTTCCTCCTAGGAATGAGTGCAAGTACATAGAACGCACTTGTTTTGCTTGTAACAAGCATGGATATATTGCAAGAAACTGTACAGAGGTAAAACCTTTTAATGGCTACTGTTATTCATGCAACAGATTTTTTCATAGAGCTATGAATTGCAAGACTAGTAAGAACAACAAAACTCAGCAAGATCAAATAAATCAGAATCAAACAAATGTTAGAAGTTCTCAGAATGTTACATGTCAGATATGTAACTATAATGGTCACTCAGCCAGAACATGCAGAATGGTGACTCATGTCAATGCACCAAGGAATAATAGACCTCTAGTGATTTGTCACACTTGTAATAAGGTTGGACATATCTCAAAGTTCTGTAGATCAAGGACGCAAGGTCAAGAAAGCCCTAAAAAGGTTGAACAACTAGTTTTGGATTCTGAAGTAGAAGTAAAGTTTGTGAAAGCCTCTGATGATGCAAGCATGATTTGGTCAGAAGGAAAGAAGGAAAATGTTGTTGAGAA
This sequence comes from Chamaecyparis obtusa, assembly GCA_027943335.1. NCBI lineage: Eukaryota > Viridiplantae > Streptophyta > Pinopsida > Cupressales > Cupressaceae > Chamaecyparis > Chamaecyparis obtusa. The sequence continues at coordinate 292,461 of BSBK01007266.1, forward strand.
TGTATTGGATGCATCCCAAGTGGATGCACACTCTACATCTTCATAAATGGCCCTCATAGTCATAGGGGGAGCTAATTTAGCTCTAGACCACTGCGTGGCTAGTATACTCATCCTTAGAGTATGCACCTTTAGACTTAATCTATTGGAGTGTATAGGAGCCTTTGTGCAAGAGCGCACATGCTGATTGTTAGCGAAACTCAAGTTTGAAAATTTGAAGTGACAGCCTGGTTTACGCGAGTTGCATTAATGGAAAATTTCTTACTTTAAGTACACATAAAGTTGTTTGTTCACTCATTGCATTCATATTCAGAGTGATTGGAGAGCAGATTGAGCCTTGGAAGTTGTTGTGAAGATTTGGAATTAAATTATCAGTGTTTGCAGTGCATTTGATTGGTTGCAAGAAACCCTAGCTTCTTTTGCCGATTCAGAAGCCGTCAGAACATCTCGGAGATCATTTGGAAAGAAAATATCAAGTAAGTCATGGCCACTCCTATTGTTTTTGATGTTGCTGAGAAGAAGAGGTATGTTTTCAAGAGGCACCCTTTTAAATCAACCCTAGATTATTTAGAGAGAACATTTTCCCGCACACTGATGGGTGTCATGCATGTAGAAGACATAAGGGCTTACATCTATTGTAAGAAGGAACCTATTGGACTGGATAGGTTAAGGGCGTACATGGACACAATGTTGAAACCAGACAAAATGTTCATGGATGAATACACCAAATGGAATGAACACCCCATTGTTGAATATGCCACGACATATGAATTCTATGAAACATCATGAAAAAAAATTATGAGTTGATTGCGAAGGAAACATAGAAGGCCTTTGAAAAGGTGTTGTTAGAACAAAAGATCAAACCGCCTATTGCGCCCATCACTCATGCACATATCAAGGAAGATAAAGTGGTAGAGCCCACTAATGTACCAATGACAGGTCCTCAGGACTCAGTGCCCATAACAAGAACTCAAACAGAAGCAGATCAGTCTACACTCATGACAGAATCACCCAAAGACAACACAATTATCATAGATAATGTGGAAATAGCCATGGTGGCTACTAATAAGGAGTTGGAAAAGTTTGAGGAAGCATTTGTCAGCACTGAGGAAGTTGAAATCCTATGCAGCAATATCCCTCCCACTCAGCAAGAAGAAGTAATCATAGAAGATATATCTGATGAGAAAGAAGAAGAAAAGAAAGAACAAGTAGAGGTAGAAAAGAAAGATGAATCTTCTGTTGATTTGGTCAAGGTGAAGCAAGAAGTGATGGATAGCACTCGCATCACTCCCTCCTTAGCATTGTTGTCAAGTTTCACACCTAACACTAGCAGTTTGGACTCCTGGAAGGAAGAAGACCTGATTAAGTTCAACGTCTTGGCTATGGAGAAGGCTAAGGAGAAGAAAGTAATGAGAAATCCTCTCCTGGTGGAATCAGTAAATATTTTGAACAGTTTAGTACCAGAGGATAAGAAGATGGTAAATATGTTGGCATTAAGCAGAATTTCCACTAGTGACAACACTTATTTGCATTCTGGGTGCAAACCGAGCAAACAGTGCAAACCGAGCAGACAGTGCAAACCGAGCAGACAGTACAAACCGAGCAGACAGTGCAAACCGAGCAAGTTAGTACAAACCGAATAAGACAGTGTAAACCAAGTAACATCATGTCTACCGAGTCACCAGTATTTACCGAGTTCAAAACCTACCGAGTGATCAGTATGAACCGTGCCTTCACTTCTACCGAGTGCATGACGATGCCGAGTAATGCAGTGGACGCCGAGTATCAGAAAGTCACCGAGTTAGTTAGCAAGAACCGTGTAACCATACTTGGGCCGACTTAGTAGCACTTATGTTTATTTGTCAAGCCGACTTTGTAATTGTAATTGAAATTAATTGTTTAAGACTTGTATATAAACAATGTTGTAAAAATGTCAAGAAAAAAAAGAAAGAAGCATATATGTGAAAAAGAAAGAAAGGCAGAGATAAGCGAATTACAAAGGGCTTCAACAGTATAAGGAACAGCAAACACAAATTCATCACAGAAGGTGATCAGTACATCAGCGAATCTCAATCAGCAATCCAGTTGCAAAGCAAGAGATCTACTGTTTCATCCTAACAGGTGAATCAGTACTAAATCCTTTAACCGGGTAGACTTAACAGTCTTTTGTAAAATCTCTTTACCAAGTGCATACTTCATTGTATGTTTTGTAAATCCTTTAACAGGGTGGATTTAGCAATCCTTATTGCTCCTAACAGGGCAGATCATCAGAAGTGATCAAATTGTAAGCCTTAACCGGCCAACTTTATTCTGCAGTATTAAAGCTTTGTGGGTTTCATCCCCACCCCAGTTTTACTTTCTTTTTGGAAGGTTTCTGGGTAACCAAATCTATGTGTCATTATTGTAAATGCTTTTAAGTTTCATGCTTTCTATATGCAAAGGTTAAAAGTAAATTACATGTTAAATTGAAAGAAAATTTGGAGTTACTGATTCACCCCTCCCCTCTCAGTAACTCGGTTAATTCCTGAATATTTCCAGCAATTGGTATCAGAGCAGCATTGGTTCTCAAGACAAAGCTTAACTAGCTTGAGCAAAGATCCAGGACAATGGAGGTATTCAAACTGAACAAGGTAATTGAAAATGAAAAGCTAGATCTGGAAATGGCCATAGCTAAACTCAAAGAAGCAAAAGAACATCTTTCCCAATCCCTAAGAAGAAGGAAGGAACTTGCAAATCAGATGAATGATCAGAATTACATTGAAGAAAAGATTGAAGATCTTTTTCCCTCAAATAACTCAGATGAAGCAAATAATGCTGTCAAAGAACTCCTAGAAAAGAATGGGTCTCTACAGGAAGAAGTGAGAAAATTAAAAAGAGAACAAGAGCTACACTCTACAAGATTATGTGAGATCTTGAAACAAAGAAACAAGTTGAAAGATGAATTAGATGGAAGGAACATTGAAGTCCAAAATAAAACCCTTCAGCTAGAAAACCTAATTGATCAGATCTCTCATACAAATGAGGAAATTCTGAATCTAAGATCAGAAATAGAAAGCACAAGAGAAGAACTAAGATCTGAAAAGGAAATCAATCTAAGATTGGTGGATGACCTAAACACTGAAAAACAAATCAATGAAGGAATGCTGAAAAGTCAAGAAGACTTGAATTAGCTGTATGAGCGAAATCTTCATAGGCAAAAAGGAAAAGCAGGACTTGGATACAAAGGAGAAGGCGAATCCTCTAAGCAAGGTACTCAAAGAAATCAAAAACCTACTTGTAATCATTGTGGTAAAATAGGACATACTTCAAATAAATGTTGGAACAATGAAAAAGCAGAATTCAATGGAAAATGTTACAGCTGCAATCAACCTGGTCACAAAGAAAATAAATGCAGGAAAAAATCAAGATTCAGAGGTAATTGTCACAAGTGCAACAAACAAGGTCACAAGGCATCCGAGTGCAGATCCAAGACATTTAATCCAGCAGAACAAATTATGAAAGCAATGTTTGGATGGGACTACAACACCTGGTGTAGATGTCATTACTGTGGAGAATATGGACACATTGGCATGAATTGCATAAAACATCATCTAAGGAAAAGAGATACTACCGTAAGATGCTTCAAATGCACTAAACTCAGTCACATAGCCAAAAACTGCATGAATGCTAGTGAAGTTGAAGATGGAAAGAAGAATGAAGCAACTAAGGTCAGGAAATAGGTGAGACAAAAATGGATTCCTAAATCTACCGAGCAATCCATTCCAAGTAATGGAATGGATGGCTCTACTGACTCAAACTAAATTTTCAAAAAAGCACTGGAACTGTATTCTCATAGACCAATCTCAAGCGGTTCCAGAACTGAATTAAAAGAAAGATCTAAATCAGCATACAAGATGTAGTAAGATCACAGGGAGGTCGGTATCAGTCTTTACCGAGCAAGGTCGGTACCCGTCTTTACCGAGCGAGGTCGGAGCAATATGAATTCTCGAGTTCACCGAGTTGCGAAGTCTTTACCAAGCAATTAATTCTTAGTGGGTGACAGTCTGTCGGAATTCATACCCTAATTTGTACTGAGCATTAATGACAGAGTTGTAAACAAAAAGCAAGTAATCGAACTCATTCTTCACAGCGAACCTTTAGCACTTTGAGAGCAGAAAATTTCAAGAGCAACCCAGCGATTCAATACTTTTGCGAAAGGAATTTTCTGTGAGCTACCATGGCATCATCCAGCACTTCAGCGAAGAAAGGATCTGATATGTTAGTCCAAGGGGAATGGAAAGCACCAGATTTCAAGATCATGCCCGCAATTGCAGCAGCCCTAGATCCGAACAGAGCTCAATCTCAGATTCCTCCTAAGGTACTACTTATTAACGATATCCGCAATCATTTCAACTATTCAATTCATGAAATGGGGAACCTAGAATTAGATACTGTGCGTGAAGAACTGTGTGTGGATGGTATTCTGAAACCTGAGCACAAACATCTGGAAGATAAAGGTTTAGTTCACATTGCACATCTACCTCGAAACTTTCAAGATAAATGGGTTAGATACATTCTCAGTCGTGTACATGATGGCAAGATTTGGCTTGAGCAACCCATAGAGATCACAAAGAAGATGATTCATCAAATCACCGGTCTTCCCATGTTGAACAAAGCAAAAACTACCAAAACCCTAGGTCAGACGGAACTAGAGAAGAAAACCCTAGCCAAGTGGGACGGTAGAGGCATGAAAGTTAGCAGCATTACCGATGCTGAACTGAAGTTTGGTACACACATTATTGTCCATAAGATTTACAGTTCTAGTCGACAGAATAGTGTCTCCTGTGAAGCTATCGACCTAGCATACAAAGTGGTCAAGAATAACTTAACATTTGACCTAACAGACTTATTGTTAAATCAGTTTAACAAAAACATGGAAAGCATTCAAACTTCCAAAAACAATCCATGTAAGTTTGGATCCTTATTGGTCTGTTTATTCTTCTATGTTCAGAAATTCTTCCCTTCTAAAGGAAAAGTTGTATGGAGAAAAGATGTGCCAGCACTTTATGAAATAAATGAATACATCTCAGAAATGGGTGAAAATTTTGAAAGCATCATGGATAATTATTTTGAGTCTTTCAAATAGAAAATGAATGATAGATTCCGGATTCCACAGAAGTTGGTGGAAGATTACAAAGATGACATTTGTTTTATGGTGGATTGTGATAATGTATATATTCAAGCAGCTAAACCGAGGACTGTATATGTAAAACCTCTTCCTTATGAGGTAAATATTGATGAAACCAAGAATATCATTGAAGCTCTTCTTAATCAGCCTGTCAATCCCAAAGCTCCATATTTTGGAACATATGATGAACCTAAGGTGAGAATTGAACTAAGCATAAAGCTTCCACAGGCGGTAAACAAAGGAAAGAAGAGGATAGCCAAAATGCAAATGATAACCGAGGACAAAGAAGAAAAAGATGAAGAAGAAGAGGAAAAGGATGAGAAAACAGAGGAACCAGAACCTGCAAAGAAGAAAGGAAAGGTATTCATCACTAAGGCACCTAAGCCTCCCACTGCTGTATTTACAAGGAGAAATGCAAGAGGCAAGGCAGACAAGGCAGATAAAGACATAGTATTCAAAAGGCCTCCTCTAAACTTTCAAGAAAAGATCAAACTCTTTAGAGATGGATCAGGATCTGGAGTAAGTAACATAAAATCTTTTAAATATGAAACCAGATCGGAAACAGAACAGAAGGAAATAGAAGATGCTGTTATTGAAAAGATGGGACAATGAAAATACTCTCCTGATGACATAGCCCCACAGGTTCCAGCTGTCTTATTAAATCCAATAAAAATGAGATGGAGCAATGCAAAGCAAACTGTGATAGACATATTTGATCAAACCCTGAGACAGTTAATGCCGAGTTTGAAAAATGATGAAGTAAAGAAGGCATTAAAAGAAAATGAAAGTAAGATGACATTAAAGTTCAATACTTGTTTGATTTTGATCAACAATATTGAATCGGTTGTGAAGGCTGCAAATGCCACATGGAAGAACATATACCACCTTCACCAACCGAGTATTGAAACAGTAATAATAAAAGATATTGAAGATGACAGTGATGAACAAGAAGAAGACACTGAGGTAGATGATACTGTGAGGATAGCAGCAGAAGTCATTGCATCCCTTCCTACCTCTCCAGTAAAAGTTTCTACATCCAGCCCGGAGACACCTTCAAGCATGGTTGTGACAACTTCAACATTTGTCCAATCATCTTTAGCAACAACAGAAGCAACTATCATTTCTTCTACCAAGTTGCAGTCTCCCGCATCAAGTTTTCCAGCAGTAAGTTTTCCAATTTTTGAATCTACAAGTGTAAATATTTTAAGCTCTCCAGTAGAAAGTATACCAGTCTCTATAGCTAGCCCTACTATATCTACTGTCACTACTACCAAGGCATTAAGTACAGATAAGCCTAAGGCTCTACCGAGTATAAAATTTTTGGGTAAGAATGTAGTAGAGGATATAGACTTAGATGAAGAGATAGAGATTCCAACATTGGATTTTGCAAATCTATCAGCGGACCAAATGCAAAATATAGGTGAGATCCTCCAAAGGAAAGCAAAACAAAAGAAGCTTAAAGAGGAGAGAGACAAGGAATATCAAATCATCAAGGATGCTAAGGACATTTTGTCTGATGCATTAGGTATTAAAGTAGACTCCTCCCAACATGTTTTGCTACAATTAGCAGAAGCAGTTAATAAATACAATGAGGATTCATCTGGGACAGAAAAGTTAGTTGAAAGAGCTGAGAAGAGATTCAACAATAAAGTGCTTGAGCACATTGCTTAGCACATAGCTATTAACCAAGTAGAATTGTCTTCAGTTTTGTCAAACATTGAATCTATCTATTCGAATGCTACCTCTCTTTTGGCCAGATTGTGCAATATTGCCGAGTTCACAAAGGATGTTAAGGATAAAATGAATAAAATGGATGAGGATATGAAGATTAGCATACAGAAGCTGCAACTTGAACCAAGTTCAAGCTCTGCTCATCACATGAAAATCTCACACCTATCAAACATGCAGTCTGATCTACTGAAAGAAGACACAAGGATCCGGTCCACACTGCTAGACATCCAACACATGATCCTTCCCATCATGAATACAATGTATAAGCACATTGAACATTCCAAAACATTGATTCATGACAATCAGTTCTCTATAGCAGATCACATGATTGAACTCTCTGCAGAAGTCCAAATTGCAATCCAAACATGTAAGATTCTGCAAGAAAGTTGGGACAGAACCCTGGCACTAATAATGAAGGTACATTCTGATTTTCTATCAAATTTTGGATTCTCTCTGTAAATAACTTGTATATACACCTTTGGCATTATCGTCAAAAAGGGGGAGATATGTATAGAGGGAGATATATGTATAGAAGAAGATTTGTATAGAAACAGTTAGCACATTGAAAGGGGGAGACAATGTATAAAGCTCTATAACAAAGACAAATTTTAAAAAATCAAAATAAAACTCAGCATGATTCATGTATATAATTTTTGGCCAATAAGTGTTTTTGTTACTAATGCCAAAGGGGGAGATTGTTGGCATTAAGCAGAATTGCCACTAGTGACAACACTTATTTGCATTCTGGGTGCAAACCGAGCAGACAGTGCAAACTGAGCAAGTTAGTACAAACCAAACAGGACAGTGTAAATCGAGTAACATCATGTCTACCGAGTCACCAGTATTTACCGAGTTCAAAACCTACCGAGTGATCAGTATGAACCGTGCCTTCACTTCTACCGAGTGCATGACGATGCCGAGTAATGCAGTGGACGCTGAGTATTAGAAAGTCACCGAGTTAGTTAGCAGGAACCGTGTAACCATACTTGGGCCGACTTAGTAGCACTTATGTTTATTTGTCAAGCCGACTTTGTAATTGTAATTGAAATTAATTGTTTAAGACTTGTATATAAACAATATTGTAAAAATGTCAAGAAAAAAAAGAAAGAAGCATATATGTGAAAAAGAAAGAAAGACAGAGATAAACGAATTACAAAGGGCTTCAGCAGTATAAGGAACAGAAAAGACAAATTCATCACAAAAGGTGATCAGTACATCAGCGAATCTCAATCAGCAATCTAGTTGCAAAGCAAGAGATCTATTGTTTCATCCTAACAGGTGAATCAGTACTAAATCCTTTAACCGGGTAGACTTAACAGTCTTTTGTAAAATCTCTTTACCGAGTGCATACTTCATTGTATGTTTTGTAAATCCTTTAACAGGGTGGATTTAACAATCCTTATTGCTCCTAACAGAGCAGATCATCAGAAGTGATCAAATTGTAAGCCTTAACCGGCCAACTTTATTCTGCAGTATTAAAGCTTTGTAGGTTTCATCCCCACCCCAGTTTTACTTTCTTTTTGGAAGGTTTCTGGGTAACCAAATATATGTGTCATTATTGTAAATGCTTTTAAGTTTCATGCTTTCTGTATGCAAAGGTTAAAAGTAAATTACATGTTAAATTGAAAGAAAATTTGGAGTTACTGATTCACCCCTCCCCTCTCAGTAACTCGGTTAATTCCTGAATATTTCCAACAAAATATACATTCAGTTGATGATCTAAGAACAATCATCTCTCAATTCAAAGTCAAATTTTCAAGCCTAGAAGAATCTGCGGCCATAGTGGTAGAGGAGAAGTACTTAAAGAAAAGACTCAATGAACTGATGAGTAATTTTGCACTAGACTTGAACTCTCTTAAGTCTAGTCAAGCATCATTGAAGGAATTTGTAGATCAAGGAAGGAAAGTCATTACAGAATCCATGGATCAGGATAAGCTCACTGATGCCCATCTTAAGAAGATCAAAGATGCAGAGGCAATGATTGAGAAGGTGAAGATTTCAGTGCTAGACACATCCACTGATGTAAACATGTGTAACAATGTCTATCAAGGTCAGTTGGACATAATTGAGAAGGCAGAAAATGAAATGGAAAAGATAAGGTCTAGACAGACTCAGTTGAGGAATGCTCTTGCCCCCTCACTAGACATTCACAGTCATAACATAAAGGAGATTGATGCCAGCACAGAATTGGAGAAGATGGAGAAGCTTCAATATGCATTATGCGCCCCATCTACAGATTGTCAATTCACTGATAACCTTTCAGAAGAAGGAGATCCAGAACCTCAAGATTGCATATCCAAATGTTTTCCCTCAGTAAGTGTATGTAGATAAAGTTTTTGATGCACCTTTGTAATTAATCTCAAAGGGGGAGTTGTATAGAATATGGAGTATATATATGTATAGGAGATATAAGATTATGTATAGAAGATATATAGAAGACAAAAGTTTTTGTATTAAGGGACAGTTAGCAACTTGGCCATATTCCTTTGTTGCCATCAATGAAAAAGGGGGAGATTGTTGACAAGTTGTCTATACTGAGATATATGACTAGATATAGTGTTGTCATTTTCCATATGACATTTTCTTAAGAGTTATTTCAAATTCTTTATTGCATAACGATCATAGATCCATTAAGAGAGAAAGAAGTATATGAGTCCTACTACTATCTTCATAACCACAACATCTAAATTAATAACATTAACTTCTGTACATAACTTTAATTTCTACCCTTTACCTATTTGAAATATTACCCTCGTACACTTTAAAATTTTGAGATAACATCAGTTCTAAGTAGAAATTGAGTAAGGTACATTTCTATAACATTTATTTACCACAACAACTCCTTATTCATAGTTGTTCAATCACTTAATGTTGTTAATTTTTTACTACTATGGTGTTGATCACAATGTATACAAAACATGAATTTGTTTCCAAAATACCCATCTAGGATCCTAACTATTCACTAGGCATTTTGCAAGACATATATTTAATAAAAACAACTTCCATCATTAGTACAGATAATCCATCATCGCACATACTCTTCCCTATAATTTCTTGATTATGTTATTTTAAATCCTTTTTGTTAAATTTAATAAGATATGCAGAAAGGATATAACATCTTACCAAGATAGGGATAAAAATTCCTCTTCCTAAATGAAAATGTGAATTATAGCCTATGATAAAATCTTGGGGACATAGGTTCTTCACCCAAGGGTTTCCTAATTGAGTATTTACAAATTTTCCTAATATATTATTGCCTTGTCTAAACAATTTTAGTCATGCAAAACTTATTTCTTAAGAGGGGAGAGAGAAAGAGAGAGAGAAATGCATATGACAGTAAATTATTTGTTCCTAATTTATTTATTTATTATTATTATTATTTTTCACTTCTTTCCTAGGTACATATTATTAGCCATGTAATCTAATTATTGCCCTATCATTCCTATCAAGTACTACCACAATCATTTCATTCTTTAAAGATCCAAAAAAAATCTATTTCTAAGATACCTTGAGTAGGATAAAATTCAACTAGGTATTTGTAGAGTGCACAACATTATATTATAGGTATGATCAAGGGGTAATATTATCTATTACCATAATTAAGATTCAAAACATTTAGCATCCTTTAACTTTTGACCCTTCTAGAGATACCAGTACCTTTCAAGAAAACAAACACAAGTCTCAAGAATTCTTCGCCATTCCATTAATATTATAGGAAACATCCACTTAACACATCATTGATCTCATTATGCAAAAACATAAATAATTGTTAAAATATAACTCAATCATAGAGGAATGGGTGTGCCCTTGTAAGACAATACAACATAAGAACACGAAAGGTAGCCTTCGTTTCCTACGATTCAAGTTTTAGCATAACAACATAATCCAAAAAGAGACAAAGTTAAGATACTCAAGGTTATGCATAGGTGAGCTATGAGACCCAGAGTTCTCAGTGTAGAAACTTAGGGCTCTGATACCAGATGTAACGCCCCGCCAAGCAACCCAAGAGGACAAGACATAAAACCTCTATAAAATGCAAGTAGTGAATTTTTATTTTATTTTATTTATTTATTTTAACTAGAATAATATTCATCACTACACTTCATATTTCTAAAAGAACAAATAATTTTCTACTACTTGAATGTAAGATTTATACAACTTAAATCCTCCCGGGTTCCCTAACGTCGCTACTAAAGCAACATCATATAAACCATTTACATGCATAAGATATTCACGGAATCATGAGCTTAAAAGATCTACATTCATTTTAATGCACCAAGTTAAATGTCCCTAACTTATTTCTTTTATTAAACATAGGTTAATCATCCAACATCATTATTCCTTTTATCAACTCATTCCATAAATTCATATTGATTTCATCTACATCTACTATCCTTTATATCACTTTTCTCTAATAATTTAGGTAAGAGATTAATATTCATTAAGGTAGGCATCATCCTAGGTACTTCATTAACATGAACCAAGTATTAACATTAAAATCAAATTACTATTCTATTGCATTGTTTCATAACCATTCATTGTTAATAATTCCAATCACTAATCTATCATTTCTCAATAATCTCTTTGAATTCTTTCATCAAGAGAGAATACATTATTGTTGTGATACATCATTATATATAATTATATTTAAGATTATTTCCTTTACACATGGACAACATAAGAGAATAGGATAAATAACATAAACACTTTCTTTTAATGCTAGTAACATGTCCAATATTCCACATTCTTTTCCCTTTCTTTTACCTAGAACTACCCATTCCCTTATGCATTGCTTTGAATTGAGATTGCATCAATACTACAAGACTCCTTTTAGGAGATTAAAAATTACATGAATACAAATACATAAGTACATCTCAACATATTAAAATATCCAATAAGAAATTTTCAACTGCAGATCTGGAAAGGAATATGTGCTAGGATCATCCAAAGAATCACGATCAATACCTCGATATAAATATTAACCACCCAACCACGTGGAACCAATAGGCCCACTCCCCCGAGCTAGGAGATAGAACCAAAGGCCCATACAAGAGGTAACAACTAGGAAATTCCTAAGGTGGTGATAAAATTTTCCCAAAGTCAAAACACAAAAGAAAAGACAAGAAGACCACAAGGACTACTAGAGGCATGATCAAATTTAGTAGAGACTCTAAGCTACAAGCTAGGTGAGTGTCATCGCATAGCCCTCACCCCTTGGGTTGTCCTGGTACTAGCCACTCTTGGACCCGGCTCCCAAGTAGGCACATGCGGAACTGAATGCCTCTCGTACAGACAAGGTCATCCAGTCGTACCTACGCATAGGTACCTTCTCCCACTCCCATCCTTAGTCTTTACTAGAACTAAATGCATGGGCGAGACACAATTAATCTTGATTAGTGTGTAATTTCCCATTCTAATAATCTCCCATTCCCAATTCATTTATTTAGGTTATCACTTGATTAAATAACTCATAGTAGGTTATCCTGGTACTAGCCACTTAGGGCCCTGGCCCCTCACTATGAGCCACTCACCTAGTGTACTTAGGTTCCCTAACATACATATAAAAATCATAAGAGCATAATAGATCCATCATCAAGAATTCATATCAATTCCATAACAACATTTGATTGAGTTTAGGAAAACATATGTTGTCCCTAGTCCACTTGACAACCCTAAACCCAATATGGCATACAGAATGTTCCAAACATATAAGAAGACATCCAAGTGATATTATAAACATATTCAGAGTATAAATAGATCCAATTAACCAAAAAAATATTCTAATAGCCTCTGGTGACCATACGAAACCTTAAAACTTAATGATGTTCTTAAACTGAATTATTTCAAGCAAGGATTAAATGCAAAGAATAGTCATCATAGAACAGTCATCCATATCTTCTACAAAACAAATAATAAAGGCAATCTCTTTGGTGGAGATTTAGCTAACATAATTATGGACTCTCAATTTGATTTTTAGGAAGATCCGACGGTGGGAAAGAAAGTTATGACTTCTAGTTTAAAATATAAAATTCTGGTTAGGGTTCAGACCTGCCTTCACTAAAACGGTTGTAATTTTCATAAAACATAATAAAAATTCTCCAAACCAATTGGAAATGAAAGATACGACTTAGGAGAATCTTTTATATCAAATTTAGACTTTTATATAATCATATTAGCCTGTAGCATACGAATACATTTGACAAAAAATTCAGAATCAAGAATGGACAGGCATAGTCTACCAAAATGTCAAAAATAAGACATTAATTGAACCCTAAAAATAAAATCAGAGAGATACCCATTTGAGATCTATGAATTTTACTTCCATAAAATCAATTTAGTAAAACCCTAGATGCAATTTAAATTATTATAATAATAGATCTCCAAAAATGGGTTGCTAAAAACCCTAGGAAAACACATGCCAATTCTTATAAACAAAAATTCAAAACTTTAAAATAACCATAGAAATTAAAAGGACAGATATAATAAATAATTATAGTATATAAATAGATCCATAATCTATCAGAGACATAAAGTAACTAACATATTCAATCCATACCTCATGTCCTACGAAGGTTGAATCGAAGAAGGAAGGAAACAAAAGAGAAGACAAATCCAAACTTGAGATGCATTCTTCAAACCCTATCCACTTTCAGAAATCTCTATGAAAAAAAGAAATAATTTCACAGCAAAGAATCCTTCTCAACTATTGAAATTCTCACAAAAATGTCTCTCTCCCAAAAGCAAAAATAACCAAAAATTCTTAAAGACATATGCTTACAAAATCTCCCTCACATCTCCAAGTTTTCTCTCCAAAATCACCTGAAAATTAAGGCCATCCTCTCCTCAATGCTTCAGCCCCAAAATCCCCCCTCTTCAAATGAGAAAGTAGTGCATATAAATAGATTTCCAAAGGTTGAGAGGAAAAGTAACCAACTCCCAACTAACTCTTAACTAAAGGGTATTATAAAATAACTTAATATCATACAACTATATTACTCAAATATACAATAAAAGATTATTTGTATTCATTCATACACATATGTAATATTATCCTAAAATATATGCATATGCCATCATTAATTACATCAATATCTATATATATAACCTATCCTCATTATTAATAATTAACAATTGAGAATAATATACCTCGCATTATTTAATATTTAATTATTAATAATATTATACTTTACATTAATCCCAAAATATACACCATCAACAATATCTACAATAATTAACATATAATCACATATAAATTATATATATATAAATACAAATATGTGTGCACCCATATATATATATATTTATATTTATATAGATACATGCCAAATACCAAACACTATAATCTATAAGATTATGAAGTAATAGATCACAATATTATTACCTATTTATAATTGCTATAGGATATAACACTGAGGTAGAATAAAATCACATGCCTCAAAATAAATCTAATCATCCAAAGAGGCCATACAAATCATCTATGAAGCATATCGAGAAAACCATAAGATCAAACAAGGTCAACCAAAGTCAACAAAAAAAGTCAAGCCAAACTCCTGAAACACAACATAGAAAGATTAACTAAGAATCATACCAAGAAGGAGAAATAAATAAAATGAGTAAACAAATCATACAACCAAATGAATTCAAGTGGTCACAAGGCTCTAACTACAACCATGCCCAACCGGGTGCGTTGGATCTGGGTTTTTGACCCAAAGGTTGACTGACAAAGAAGGAACCCTAATATTCCCAAATTGGAATAATGACAAAGGAAGACTCATGTAGGGGCCTTAGTACTATCTCCATAACAACAACCATCGAGGATTTGAGGGCATGCTCAGACCTGTGAAGCCAGGTGAAGTCGATGCCCGGTACCTGCAAGCCTGCATCACAAAGAAGAAATACATATGCACAGATATACATATAAAAAAAAACATTGCAGACAGATGACCAGGATTGATACATCGTGTGGACCTTAGCTATGTGAGTAACTACGACTTCGTCCTGAATCATGAAAACACATCATGTATATATATACACTCAAAGCATGTAGCATCATCATAATGAAGGTTAGAATCTCAAGCATTGTGTTAGTCTCTTATCAATACTAATAATAAATTAACATAATCAAATCATCAAATGAGATACAAGATTCATCCAAGGTAACCTTAATAGAAGAAAATATAAATAACCACTTATATATATCTATCAAGTACATATCATATAACATCCTAACTATGTTCATAAAGGTCTTATAGGTACTCAATACATACATGGAGATAGATACATACAAAAATGATACCTTTAGATAGTATGTCTGATATTAGAATCATTGAGTACTAGCTTATGAAATTATTATAAACAACTATAGGAATAGATCAAACAAGTATCATGTACAACTTAAGCTGTAAGAAAACATCGAAGGATCTTAATTCTTTCAAAAACACAAAACTTATATTAGGGTTAGAGGGGTATTACATTTGGAGTCAGCGCACTAAGTGTAAAGATCAAAATTTAGTTAAGTGTTGAAGACTAGATAGCATACAGAGCACCAGAGACTCAGATCATCAGCGCATGTGTGTACAGATGAATTAAGGTATGCGCCCTTGAAGTTAAGGTTGTTAGACTATACTTATACTTAGTCTATGACTACATAAGTAGATATGGAAAGATGTGAAAGTTAGAGTCAATTGAAGTTGCACAGCCAGTGTGTGCGAGTAGAGAATAGAGCATGGAGCCGACAGTGACTATTTTGGTTTGTGATTATAAATTAATGTTTTAGAGGCTATGCACCCATTGTATTTAGGTTGCCAACATATGTACATGTATAATTATAAGCACGCTTAATCCAATTCATTTGGAAGCGTTGTTTGTAATTAGTTATAGGGCTGACCTAATTGTATAATTGGTATGAGTACATAAATATAAGGTGTGCCCATTGTATTCGGCATAGAAGTTGTAATAGAGTTGTGATAAGCAGAGTAGAGGTATGCGAAGTGAGCATAAGATGTATTAGATCTTTTCTAGAGGTCAAAGCATCAACGCACCAAAGGAACTGATCTAACAAGTAGTGTCACAGTGAATAGTTCACCTACAAATATAGTGTGTATCTGAATCAGAAGGTTGTAGCCTTCACCATTTGAGCAGTGAGCTCTAGGACAGTGAGTCCACTCCCCTAATAGAGGTCATTGTAAAAGACTCCTAACAGTGTCTGACCCTTAACAAGGTCTACTGTACTAAAAGCATTGTAAAGCTACTCCTAACAAGGTAAATGATCTTCTAACAAGGATCACAAAATACTAGTGTAGATTATTAGTGGGTATCAAGTCCCACCAGGGTTTTTACCTATTTGGGTTTCCTCGTAACCATATTGGTGTCATGTGTTTATTTCATGTTTCATGTTTATGTGAATGTTTAATTTAGTTCTTAAGCATTTATGCTCTACATAAAGATTAAAGTAAAAAGTTAAAATATAGTGAACACTGATTCACCCCCCCTCTTAGTGTTCCCATTCCTAATAGAGAGACCCTCATCTTTTTATTGTCGAGAGCCTAGTGGATCTAGCTGCCCAGCTAAAAATTAAGTCACAGGTTTTGGAGTCTATAAGGTTCGGATCAGACAATGCATTATGTATGATAATGTAGCTCCATAAACCATTTTCGGATAAATAATTTAAAACCTCTACATCCCAACAACTTCAAGTGACAAAAACAAAGGGGACATGAATGCCATGATAGTTCAACAAAGAAACATGAGAAATGACATAATGCATAAATAACGGAAATGCTACATACAGAGAAAATAAAGGAAGAGATGTATATCACAGTACGACATACTATTTTGTAATATGTATATATATTTAGTTGTATGTCAAAAAGAGTCTAATGTATATGTATGTGTAGAATCTTTTGAAGACCGAGTCAAGTTTTAGGGGGAGTTTTCTTATTACTAAGTACTCATGTAATGTAATGTAAATGTCATGACAAAGTGTTTTTACCACTAATGTCAAAGAGGGAGATTGTTGATCCCTAAGTTTTGTTGTCTATTAGTGTCTTACACTTAGTCATTTTCTAAGCAATGTTGGTCAGTCATCACTGCGATTGAGCCATCTAGTAAAGACCAAGTTATGTCTAGACTTGCATCTTGTACAATTATCGAGTAGTAGTTACTGCCAAGAAAGTCAGAGGTCACCGAGTACTTTAGTAATAGCTGAGAATTTTATGCCAAGTTGTGTAGATATACCAATGCCGAGCACCAGTATAAGAAGAACATTTAATGTTGAGTGTCAAAGACTTCATATGCTAAGCAAGCCAGATTTGACATATGTGTTTGTAATGGCACAAACACAAAGGTAAACCATTTTGGCCGACATCTACATAATTTTTTATGTTTGTTGAAGGAATCATAGAGTTGATTATGCCTTAGATTTGTAATCATTGATCCCTATATATATGTAATCTATGTAGCCTATCAGATTTAGGGAATGCTTAAGCGGCATAAGTAGAGAATCTAGATCATTGATCTTAATCTAGAAGGATATTTTGTTATCTATATAAGATGAGATCTGAACCCTAAAATGATGTATGAGTGAAAGAGAGTATGAGAAGAGTATGAAGAGATCAGTAAAAGTGACCGAGCAAGGCAGTGAAGGACAAAAAAAAGATATATTTGATTAAAGAGATCAAACTAGTATTGGAAGGAGAAGATCTGTTATCATCACAGTGCAAACCGAAGGATCAGGTACTGAGACATTCTAATAGGTGAATCAGGGAAAATATCTTAATAGAGTGGTCCTAATAGGCCTAAGTAAATATCTTAACTGAGTTCTTACTTTGTTGTAAGTTTAAATCATTTTACTAAGGTAGATTGTATAAGCCTTTAAGCTCTTAACAGGGTAGACACCTCACAGGGTAGATCATTAGTTTATGATCAAAAATTTGTAGCCCTAATAAGAAAAATTTAATACTGCAGTAGTGAAGATTTATGAGTGTCATCCCCAACCCATTTTTACCTTTCAAAGGTTTTTGGGTAACCAAAATCTTTGTGTTATGTTTCAATTTCATAGATGGAGATTAGAATGTTAGATCTATTTTAGTATTGAATTTGATGTTTATGTTATGCAAGTGAATGTATGTCAATATTAAGTAAATAGTAGATATTTGATTCACTCCCCTCTCAGTATCTCACTTTCCTATAATAGATTTCCAACAATATATAGAGAGAGGTATAAAGAGGGATATATGCATAGACATAGTGTATGTGTATAGGAGAGTTGGTTAAATAAGAGATATATAGACAGAGGTAGAAGTGGATATGTGAAGATAGAGATAGAGGGATGTGTGTATATGTGTATGAGGGAGAGAAATAAATAGAGAGATAGATAATAGACAAATATAGAGAGAGCCATGGAGATATACATAATGGAAATAAAAGAGGGAGAGACATAGAGAGATATAGATAATGAGATAGAGTGATAGAGATATAGAAGTATAAGGAGGTACATATATGGAGGGGGAGAGGGATAGAGAGATAGTGAAACAAACAAAGAGAAAGAGAGATATAAATATATTTTAAGAGAATAATAAAATGAGGTAAATGTAGAGAGATAGGTAGGGGATATGGAGGAAGTGTGGCAGGGAGAGATAGAGAGAAGGGAGATAGAGAGGGAGGAAGAGAAATGAAGATAAATATAGGTAGAACATAGAGGAGTGTAGATGGAGGTGGGATGTGGATGGGGAGAGAGAGAGCTAGAGGAGGAGAGAAGGGAGGGGACGAAGGGAGGGAGAGAATATTGGGAAGAGTCAAAGAGATACCCAGGTAGAGGAGATAGAGTAGAAGGAGGGAGATAACTAAATACATCAAAAGGGAAAGATATAGATATAAAGTGATATAGATGGATAAAGGGGGATCGGGGAAGAGATATAGGGTAGGGAGAGATAAACATAATTAATACCAAATTATAATACTAAACAGAGTTCAATTGTAGCCCTAATCCTAAGTATCATTATACCCTAAACTTAGGACTAAAACAAACAAAAATCAAAACCCAAATTGAACTATAACCCTACCACTAAATATAATTCAACCCTATACCTAAGACTAAACCAAAACCCAAATTGCATCCTAAGGCTAAATAAATCATTAATCCTAATAAACACACTAAACCAACTTGAACCTAATTGTAACACTAAACCAAATTGAACAAAGGTCCTCCCGTCATCTTCATGATAAACCTAAACCAAATTATACCCCAATCCTAACACTCAAACCATATTGAACCTTAATACCAAACCATCTCGATCCTTAATCCTCAAACCAAATTCAATCGTAACCCTTAGTTTAGCTAAACATTTAAACCAACTTTGAATTCTACCATAAACTCTCATTGTATACATATTCCTAAGCACAACACTAAACTAAATCAAACATTAACCCCTAAATTTAATTTTATTGTAACTCTAACTCTAAACAACAACCCAAATTTTAGGCCTAATAGTACAACTAATTTAATAGTACACCAACTTAAACCATTATCTCATTCCTAGAAAAAATTGAACCCTTAGTCCAATGTAAAATATATTGAACCCTAGCCCTTACACTAAACAAAATTAAAGCCAAACCCTAAATCTAATTGAACATTAAACCAAATTGAACCCTAATCATAAACCAAAATTATGTAACACTAACAATAAACAAAAACAAAACCCTAACTAAATCTAGTTAAGCACTAAACTAATTTAACCCTCAAACTAATGTGTGTGAATTTTGTACCTAGCTATAGACACAATACTTTAGTAAAACATTAGAGGTTAGCCAAAATCAAAATCTTGTAAATAAAGGAAACTAGGCTAACCAAGTGATTTACTGCCTTCAAGTAGGTGCGAGTATGATGTTCTTAGATTGGAATCGATATCAGTGACAATGCACCACCTAAACGAAGGATTTGGATGCAAAATATGAAAGACTATATGAATGCAGATTATTCTATATTTTTGTATTTTATGTGCAATAATATGAGAAACTATATGAATCTAAGCTATACGAATGAAATTGAGATTGAATGCAGATTTAATCTAAGAATGATATGAATGATATGAAAATCTATGATATGAAACTATGCAAAACTATGATCAACTATGAAAGATCTCACAAATCGCCTGTCGCAAGTGCTTAATCCTTCAATCGCCAATTCGCGAGAGTAATTGTGCAAATTCGAGTGTTGATGAGATATTAAATGTGCAGCTAAAGATTAAAGATGCAAGATCAAGAAGAAGACCTTTG
Organism: Chamaecyparis obtusa; assembly: GCA_027943335.1. Taxonomy (NCBI): domain Eukaryota; kingdom Viridiplantae; phylum Streptophyta; class Pinopsida; order Cupressales; family Cupressaceae; genus Chamaecyparis; species Chamaecyparis obtusa. The sequence continues at coordinate 312,631 of BSBK01007266.1, forward strand.
TGAAGAGCTGAGCCTTGTTTTTATAGAAATCCAGGGCTTTGAGGATGCAGGAGAAAAGCCATAAATCACTCTTGATAAACTCAAGTTGATTTTTGAGTTATTAGGAAATTAGAGATAATTAACTCACAAAAATCATGCAAAAATAGTGTTTATCTCAAAAATAGAGTTTAGATCAAATTTCAACTCATCATCAGATGTTGAGTTTCAATTTTAAAATTGGTTGTTAACTTCTAGTTGTCTAATTTTCTAATTGTGCATGATTTAATTATAAATTAAATTAAAAATAAAGTGATTTATTCTCAACTTAACTAATTTTTGAATTAAAACAATTGATTTATGGATTAATCAATTATTAAATCAAACTTTATTCTAAAACTATATTATTAAAAATTGACAACTGACTTTAATTAATTAAATAAGAATTTAATCAATTAGTCATGAGATTTTAGATTTATTGTCAAAATAAAATAATACAATTTAGGAATAATTTAATTAAATTTAATTAAATAATTAAGTGGCAGTATTAAATCTAACTAATTAAATATTTAGAATATTCAATTAATCAAACTTTAGGATAAATAGGATTTATCGCCAAATAATCATTAAATTAAAGATAATTAGGATAAATAAGAATATTGCTAGGAATATTTTCCGATGCAGAATTAGGATTCGATAATGTGCAAATGTGCCTTAGGTTAGGACTTTGATGTCAATTTCATTCGAATTGAAGATGTAGGAGGTTAATGAACCTATAGCTCATTTTTGGGGTATTACAACTAAACCTAATTATATACTAAACCAAATTAAACCATTAATCTAAACTAAATTAAACCCAAATCCTAAACAAAATTGAACCCCAACTATAACACAACCAAATAGAATAACTAAAAACCTAATTGAATATTAAACCAAATTGAACCCCAATCCTAAACCAAATTCCACCCTAAAGCTAACACTAAACTAAGATGAAACCTAATTGTTAACCAAATTATACACTAAAATAATCTTGATGCTGAGTTACTAAATTGAATCATAACACTAAACCTAAATAAAAAAAGAAAAATTTAATAGTAACCCTAAACCAAATAGAATCATAATCCCAAGACTAAACTAAATTGAATCCTAAGCCTAAACTAAATTGAACTATATCCTTAAATCTAATTAAAAATTAAACCAAATCAAACTCTAATCCCAACACTAAACCAAATCAATCCCTAATTCTAAACCTAATAAAAATAATAAACTAAATAAAGTCCTAACACTAAAACTAATCAAACACTTAGAAACCAAAGGCCCAACTGGGGTTTGAATGATGTGGGCACAACAACACAACCACCACTTAACCAACACACCAAGTTATTAAACCAAATAGAAGCATAACCCCCAAAATAAATCAAATTGAACCCTAACCCTAACACAAACCAATTTAAACCCATAACCTAAACTTAATTAAATGAAAATCCTAAACGAGCCTAAAACCTAACTATAATACTAAAGTAAATTGATGTCAACTTTGAACCTAAACCTAATTCAACATTAAAAGAAAATACTTAACATAAACTAAATCATACCAAAACAAACATAAATTATCTTTTATCATCATATATCTAAAACCCTCCTCCAAGACATGTTTTCCCATTACACTTCTTCACAAAACCTTTATAAAATACTAATCATTTAATTGAACCCCAACCCTTATTAAATCTCAACTGAAATTTAACCATTGTAAATCTAATAAAATAGTAAACCACATAGAATATTAACAAGAAACTTGAACCAAATAGAATCCTGACCTTAACACTAACCAAAATTGCAACTTAATAATAAACCTATTAACACTAACCCTAAACCAAATTATTGCAAAATCTTAAAACAAAAAAAATTAAACCAAAATTGTAAACCTAAGTTAATATTGAACCTAGTACTAAAGTAAATTAAACCCTAAGTCTACATCTAATTGAACACTAAACAAAATGAACCTACAAAATTAACACTAAATAAATTAAACTATAAATTAATATTTAAAAAATTAAACCCTAATCCTAGTACTAAACCAGATTGAACCCTAACTCTTACTAAATTAGGTTTAATATTTACATCCCAATCTTAACTCTATTTCTATATCTAATATTATCAATGAACCATATCCCTATACCAAATTTCACCATAACCTTAAAAAATTAAACCAAATTGTATCACAATCTTCAACATAATTAAACAATCAACCAATTGAACATAACCATAAGATTAAAGTAAATTGGTTCCTAATTGTGAATCTAATTAAATATTTTACCAAGTTTAGTCCTAAACTTAATAAAACGCTAACCCTCATAGTAAACCAAAACGTAAATTGAACTATAACCCTAAACCTAAATATAATTATCACTTAAACTTAGGACTAAATCAAACACAAATTAAAACCCAAATTGAAATATAACCCTACCCCTAAATATAATTAAAAATTATAACTAAGACCAAACCAAAACCTGAATTACATCCTAAGCTTAAATAAATCATTAATCCTAAGACAAACACTAAACCAAGTTGAACCTAATTGTAACACTAAACCAAATTGAACATTAACCATAAACTTAAAAGAAAGTGTACCCTAATCCTAACACTCAAACCATATTGAACCCTAATCATAAACCATTTGGATCCTTAATCCTAAAACCAAATTCAACCTTAACCCTTAGTCTAACTGAACATTCAAACCAACTTTGAATTCTACCACTAATTCTCATTGTATACATATTCCTAAACCTAACACTAAACTAAATTACACATTAACCCTAAATTTAATTGAATTGTAATCCTAACTCTACACATCAACCCAAAATTTAGGCCATGATCATAAGCTAACTAAATAGTACACTAACTTAAATCATTACCTTAATCCTAGACAAAATTGAACCCTAAGTCTAATATAAAAACATATTGAACCCTAGCCCTTATGCTAAACAAAATTAAACCCAAACCCTAAAGCTAATTGAATATTAAACCAAATAAAAACCTAATCATAAACAAAAATAGCACAAAATTAACAATAAATAAAAATAAAACTGTAATTAAATATAATTAAACACAAAACCTTATTTTAACTTCTAACTCTAACCCTAGCCTTATCAGTAAACCAACTTTAACCTTACTCACTTAAACTTTTAAAAATGTAGTCCTAAACCTACACTAGATTGGATCCATACATTGAAGCAAATTGAAACCTAACACTAAACTAAATTTAACCCTAAACCTAAACCTAATTATATTCTAAACTAAATTTAACCATTAATCTAAACTAAATTAAATCCAAATCCTAAAATAAATTGAACCCTGTGTTGGGGATTTTTTAGATATATTGCATATAAGTGTTGGCATTGATGTCAAAATGTTTCCTTATCTTGGACAATGTTCTTGGTTTGTTCACTAAAGTGTTTTGATTGATTTGGCTACTATATTGAGGATCACATGTTGCATAGTTGTAGATATGTTGTGGAATGTATGTTCTTGATCTTGTTCAAGTTTTAGAGGTTCACATTGTGCTCTAAGTGAATTCTGGAGGTTTATCATAGACTATTTTTCTAGTTGGTAAGGCAGTGACAATGTTGCAATTTTTGGATCATTGAGGATCGGTTATGCAATATCTCTACTTGCTAACGCAGTGATGAGTTTAGGACATGGATGTGTGTCCTAAGCTAGAATGGTTCATGATTAGGATGTTGGAAAAGTATTTTTCTTTTGTAATAGATGATGATGTTTGGTGTTCTTGTTGAGAAGTGTAGAGACAATTATGAATTCTGAGATAAAGTTTCTTATGTTTTTGATGTGGCATGTCACATTTCTTTTTGATATTTCTAGATTATGTCCTATTAATGTTGTGGATCACATTGGGTTATATGATCGGATTCAATGTTTTTCCTGTAATGTGTTGACATTTTATTGTTGTTGGCAAGCTTGGTGAGATAAGGTATTGCAAATGATCGTTGTGTGATTCGTAGATTTAGAGCGTGTTTCAGATGATGATTTGGGTCCTAGACATGTCTTTTCCAACATGTATTGGATCACATTGATGTTGTATTGTATTCAATGTAATATCTTGTAAATAGCTCCCTGGCTCACCTTGTGTGAATAAGTTTATGTAGTGTATTTAAAAATGTAATCAATTTTAGATGCAAGAGAAGAGAAATCTATGGAAGTGGATGTGTGAAGAGGTATGAGTGGAATCTATAATTGAGACGAAGATTTATTACACTTCATTAGAGTTTTATTGGCATATCATAGATGGTATCAGTTAATTCATAAATCAGTGGATTGTAGTCCATTTTGGGGTTGTATCCCTTGTTGTAATCTCAGGATTTTTTCCCTTTATTGTATTTGAGTGGTGAGCTCTAGGTAGTGAGCCTAAATGCATGTGCATTCCCCTTTGTACCTTTAATAAGGTTATCATGCTAATACATCATCTTTTGGGTTTCATCCCCACCATAGTTTTTCCTTTAACCATATTTCCATGCAAAATTTTTGGTGTTATGTATTCTTATACTTTCTGATTCAGTTCTTTAATGCTTATCATTTTGATATAAGTTTTATGGTTAAGTGTCGAGTGCAGTTTTGAAATTAATTGACACAACTGATTCACCCCCCCACCCCCTTTGTTGTGTGTGTTTCCTTGTTTCTAACAATTGGTATCATAGCTAAGTCCTCCATTTGAAGCATGACCACTTGAGGTAATCTGAGATGTCATCCTTTAAGAAGAAGAGTATGAGATTTGAAGTAACAAACTATGCTCTATGGAAGGGTCAGATGATCACACATTTGAGATGCATTGGAGAAGATAATTGGATAGTCACAAAGACAAAATACACACCTCCTACAGATCTGTGTACTGCTACTACTAATGAGAAGAAGAAATTGGAGTTTAAAATTAGAGAAAAAGAAGCTTTGTTGAGTGCCTTTTCAAATGCTAAATATAAAAATTTTATGGAGTTAGAGATAGCATGAGGTATGGACAAAATTAGAATCCTTACATGAAGGAGACACCTTTATTAATCAAGCAAAGCTTCAGAGCCTGAAAGAAAAGTTAGAATCTTTGAGGATGAGTGAGGATAAAAATATTCAAGCCTATGTTCAGAAGGTGACCAAACTTGTTTGTGGAATCAGAAGTGCTAGTGGAAATATGGACGGAGATGAAATTGTTTCTAAGATCTTGAGATCCTTGTCTCTTGCTTATGATAAAAAAGTTGCTTCTATTGAAGAAATCAAGAATGTGACTAATGTAATAAGGGATACATTGGTTGGTAAGTTATCTTCTTTTGAAAATGACTAGATTTGGTGATAGTCTTCCTAAAGTTGAATCTGTATTTAAAGCCACTATTTCTAAAGATAAGAAAAACTATGAATCTTATGAAAGTTCTTCTAAGTATGAATCTAGATATGCTAAGGAATGGGAACAAATTGAAAAAGGGGAGAGAAAGATGGAAGAGATAGAAGCCCTAATTGAAAAGAGAGCGCCTAAGGGATCATGTAAGTATGAAGGGAATCTACCTTTGAAATTGTTTTCATGTAATAAGATTGGTCATTTTTCCTCTAGATGTCATGAAAGAGTACCAAAGCATAAGCCTATAAATTTTTAGCCTAAATATCATAAGAAGTTTTATCTAGTTGTTGTTAAAGGTGTAAATGATGATGAGTCTAAAAAGAATGAAGATGATATTATATTCATTTCTATTAGAGAAGAGGATTCTACTTTCTTTAGTGAGGAAAAGGCCCTAGTTGCACATGTTGAAATAAAAGATGAATGAATAATAAATAGTGGTTGTTCAAATCACATGATTGGAGATAAGAAGAAATTTATGAAATTGGAAAGCTATGAAGGCAGTGTTGTCATATTTTGTGACAATGCTTCTTGTTTTATCAGAGGAAGAGGTTTGATTACACTTGATGGTAAGAAAAATATCAATGATGTCTTATATGTTGAAGGAATGAAGCATAATCTTTTGAGTGTTGGGAAGCTTTTTGTAAATGTTACAACTTACAATTCAAGGATGGAAAATGCATAATATTGGGAAGTTCTGGAAATGAGACTGCATTAGGTATGAAGAACAAAGGTAATTTATTTCATTTGAATAACACAATTAATAGATGTTTGATTGCTAAAATTGATGACAATTGGTTGTTTCATAAAAGATTTTGTCATGTAAAATTTGATAATATTGTGAAGATAAGCACTACAAATGTTGTGAGAGATTTTCCTAGATTATTGAAGCCTACTAATGTGATGTGTAAGGAATGTCAGCTGGGTAAGCTAATTAAAACTACTTTTAAAATTAAAACGCATTCTTCAAATGGATTGTTATATTTGGCGCATAGAGATTTATGTAGTCCTACTAGGACTAGGAGTTATTATGGTGATAAATATTGCATATTGTTCATTGATGATTACTCAAGAATGATGTGGGTTACATTTCTAAAGATGGAATTTGAAGCATTTGATAAACTCAAGATATTTAGAGCTATGGTGTAGACTGAGACAAGAATGAAGTTGAAATGTCTGAGATCGTATAGAGGTAGAGAATTTACTTCAGGAGAGTTTAATGCATACTATGAGGAGCATGGAATAAAGAGACAAATGTCAGCTCCATAGACCCCATAGTAGAATGTAATTACAAAGAAAAGGAATAGATCTATTCTCAACATTGCAAGGACCATGATGATAGAATGTAATATACCACATATCTATTAGAGAGAAGTGATGAGTGTTGTAGTCTACACATTGAACCAAGTTCAGATAAAGAAAGGAATTTGTAAGACACCCTATGAACTTTGGTATCGTCATGTCCCTACAGTGAAGTACTTTAAAAATTTTAGAAGCAAATTCTATATCAAGAGAGTTGAATACTTATGTAAGTTTGATCCTAGATATGATGAGGGGATCTTTCTTGGTTATTCTACTAAGAGAAAATATTACAAGTGTTATAACAATAGGTTGAGAAAGCTAGTTGAAAGTGCTATTGTGAAAGTGGATGAAAGTTATTAGAAATAGGCTAGATCTTGCAGTTATGAGTTAGATGAAGAAGAAGAAAGTCATATTGTGAAAGCATAGAATTAAAACCAGAATTAAAATCAAAATTAGAGTGGATCGGTAGAACAAGATGAGGAAGTTGCAAATGAAGAAGAAGTTGAAAAACAAGAGTTTTCTACAAAAGAAAATCAAAATACTCCAAGGTATGTAAGGATGAATCATTCAAAAAATTAGGATATTGGTGATATGAATCAAGGTGTTTTGACTAGAGGAATACATGCTAGGAATAGAGATGAAATTTGTGTGATTTCCAAAGTTGAACCTATGGATATTGATGGAGCATGCAAAGATTAAAGTTGGATTAATACAATGGAAGAAGAGTTAGATCAGATTGAAAAGAACAAGACATGGATTTTTGTTCCTAGATGTAAGGATAAAAATGTGATCAGTGGTTATTCAGGAACAAACTCAATGAAGATGGTGAAGTAGTAAGGAATAAAGCTAGACTTATTTACAAAAGATATACAAAAATAAAAGGTATTGAATTTGATGAGACCGTTTCCCCTATTGCTAGAATTGACGCTGTAAAGATTTTTCTTGCATATGCTACTTACAAGGACTTTAAGGTATATCAAATGGATGTTAAGTCTACATTCCTGAATGGAGAATTGGAAGAGGAATTCTATGTTGAGCATCCTAATGGTTTTCCTTTAACTGATCAAGGTGATATGGTTTTCCAATTGAAGAAAACATTCTATGGATTGAATGGGACGTACATTAGTATGAGCATTTAAATCGAAACATGATAGAAAACTTGATAAAGCATTAAATAAATGACTCAAGAGAATCCCATCACTCTCTATTCCTAAGGATCTATTAAAATTATCTCTCAACTATAATTAAGCTCATAGGTGACAACTTAGAAAATAAAAAATGAAGCTATTATGAAGATCTATGCTAAAATGGATCAAAAATTATGCTAAAGGAAGCAAGAACCATGAAAATTAAGATATGAATTGAAATAAGCTAAGAATAATTCAATATAAAATTGACATGATAACAATTAGTTTGACTATTCCATGTGCCATGTTTTGACATGAGGGGAAATATGGTGAACATTAAAGGCAATTTGAAAAGGAAATGTTACGAAGTAAAAAGTGGACCAATTTTTTTAATCTGGATGGAGAACAAGGTATCAATAGTTGAATTTAAATAATTCAAGTAGATATTATTGTTTTAATATGTTAATTTTAATTTATTCTATTGATTTGTTTATTGATGTGTAGGATGAGTTCTAAAGTACTTCTTTGTTGGCCCTAGATCCCACTCAATTGTCTCATTGTTTCATGTTGAGGAAAAGAATATTGTTTGCATTAAAGGGAAGTGGGTGACATTCATGCCTTATTTTCATCACATCTTTTAATTAATGACCATGGTCTTTCTATATCTCTTACGTTTCCTCATTTAAGTTATGAGTTGTACTGTTTGAGTAATTAGTCTCATGTTGATTTGATTTATCTTCTTTTCTCTCAAGCGTGGTATCTCAAGGAGTGCTTCCTTGGTATCTCAAGGAATTATTCCTTGAATTCATGTTTCCATTCTACTAAGTGATCCAAATGAATATTTTCCATCCTTTCTCATAATTCTTTCATTCTTTTAACATGTAAGAATGTTTTAATGCATCTTTTAATAGTTATAAAGCATGGAAACAAAGAAAAAATTGTATTCAACTTCTACAAATGTTAACAATAACTCATGCCTTGACCATAAGAGGCCTTATAAAAATCAATTATCCTATCCTCAATGGTCCCCAAATTAATGGGTGACCATTGGGATTTAATAATTGCACTTTTACACTAGAAAGTTACAAAAGTTGTCAATGCAACTTTTGCAACTTCTTACAACTTTTTTTCCTACTTGACTAACTCAAAAACTTGATTCCTATCCCTAATACATTCCAAAATGGACAATATTAGTCCAATGACATGATTTACACTCATTTTGAACACACTTTGAGTGGTTTGAACATGTTTGGGTTGGACTACAACTGATTTGGAATCTGATTGAAGAATCCGTGATTAAAGATCACTAAGGAGCTGTTGATTAGATATGTAATATGATTAAATCAGTATTATGTTGTCATTGATGTCAACTAGTTTGACAGCACTTATTTTGTAAGTTACTATACTGAGACATCTGAAGAAAGGTGAAAGAGATGAAGAACAGAGAAATCTACATGGGGAAAGATGTACATGATAGATGAGGATAAGGAACACATTGAGTAACTTGTTGATGAGTCTATGACTTGATGATATTGACTTTATTATGTTGCATTCATCTATGATGAAGTATAGAGCTGAAAGACACAAAGCAGTGTTGTCAATAAATGAAGCAATTCTAAGATACACCGACAAAGTGTAGTGTATACCAATCAAAGTATTAACCGAGCAGTGTTCACCGATGCATTTCTTTGTTAACCGAGTGGAACAAAATGAACTAAATGATTAGTTTAGCCAATAAGATTGATGAGCTATAAAGTACCTCGATTTCAGTGATAACAGATAATGTTTGTTATGAAGATCGATGACTAACAAAATTAAAGGAAGATCTAATGGAGTAGATTGAAACATGTTATTGACACATCAGATGAGAAAGTTTGAAGCGGCAAAATCTATGAATGTGGTTAAGCGGAAAAATCTGATGGAGGAGAAGAAAATGATTTGCTCGTCTATATAAGAGACTAGAATTTCATTATGGAATGATGCCGGAAGAAGTAGAAACTACAGGAATATCATGTGAACAAGGTTTTCATGCATTCTGATCATACTGGTTAAGTAAGAACTAAGCTGCAAAATAATTACTAAGCTACAAAGAGCAATTACCGACAGACAGTAAGTTGATATAGTATTGAATCTATAGTGAAATATTGATCAGAAGGATTTGTATGGACTGAATACTGATTTGTAATCTGCAATTGAAGTTGTATTAAAGAAGATCATTTACTATTACATATTTAACCATTGTATACAGTCAAAATCTCTTAACCAAGTGGACTCTGAAAGTCTTATGATGTATCATTCATAGAATGAACATTGTTATCCTATCAACCCCATATTGAATGTTGGTTGGATGATAACTTCTAGTCTAAAATCCTCTAACAAGGTCACACCTGACAGTGTGTTTGTAAATGTTTAACAGGGTTGGGTCTTAACCGACCTCACTTCAGAAGAGTGAACAATTTTGGGTTGCCGGTCCCAGGTGGTTTTTCCCTTTACAGGGTTTCCACATTAAATCTCTTGTGTTATGTGTTGATTGTGATATTTGTTTGTTATCATACTTTGCATGTTACATGTTAGATTTGATCGGTAACTATTATAGTATTAGACTAGTAATAGGTAAAAGTACAAACAGTGAAAGTGATTATTGTTTACCGAGGAGCAGAAATTGAAGAAGTCATTTTGAATTATACATTTTGTTTTGGGACACTAGATAACTGATTCACCCCCCCCTCAGTTATTCTAATAGTTTGACATAATCAGGACCTTATAGGTCTACATGAGTTAAATGGCATCAATTGCCTTACAAAAAGATTTTAAATGATTCTAAATGGTCTTTAGGACCTAAGAGACCTTGGAAAAACAATAAAATGTTGGAAATTAAAAAAAATTCATAAGGCATCCAAATGAGTACATTCTCCTGCACCAAATTTTCATATCAATTTAAGGGTGTTTGAATCATTTTATTATGTTGTGGCGACTCTAGTCATAGCCTTAGCCACTAGATCCATATCATCTATATCCATTACCATTTCTTGCATGGCTTCATTAAATCTTAAGAGTGTAGTATGAGATGCAACTTATTGATCAACATGTTAGGTACATGCTTGGGAAAAGTACGGGATGCCTTTGCAGTGCCATAGATCTTCCTATATGTTAACAACTCATATAGGGATAAATCTATCAATCAATCAATCTATCTATCTATATATCAACCATGATAATCTAGGTACATGCATGCCAATTTTTGTGTATTCATTACATTAGATGCATTTATTAAATAACTGTAATATTGATATATCACATAGCATATATTTTTCTAATTCCATCACATGACGTCATCTATGAAAACTAAGGGATAGAAAACAATTAATGATTTCAAGATGCAAGCAAGACAAATGCATCAAATTGCACCTATTGGAGGACTAGCAATCTATTAGGTTGGGGGGAGTGATAAGCCCAAATAATGGTTCATCTTTTATAGGATTTCTTATATATATTTTTTTATTATTATGGGGTTTAGCACCTAGTCACTAATACTTTTCATGGTTCCTTCTTAAACTTATTTAGCTATGGGCATGAACCTATCCATATATCTTTTTATTGATATCATTTTTTTATGTGATCTATCTATATTACTCTTGCATGTGATTAAATGAATGTTATTCTAAAGTAGTCATGGATATACAATTCTCTTGTGCATGCTAAATTTATCATATTACTATCATGTTGTAACAACATTTTGATGAATAGAATGATACTTTAATTTTTTGCATCTAAGTTCACATTTGGGAAGACTCATCCAAGGGGGCACACATGGTGAGAATTTCACTCATTTGGTTAAGTATCTTCTTTTTAATTCAGTAATTAGTTTTAGCATCTCAATGTTCCTACAACCATTGGAAATATATTCTTTGATTGTTCCTACAACCATTGGAACTATATTCTATGAATTGAATGATACTTTAATTTTATGCATCTCAGTTAAGATTTTGGAAGACTCGTCCAAGGAGGTTTTCTTGGTGAGAATTCCACTCATTTGGTTTAGTTATTTTTTTGTTTTGTAATTAGTTTTAGTTTTGGTATCTGACTGTTACTACAACCATTGGAACTATGTTTTGTGTCGATTCTTGTAGCCATTGGAACTCTACTCTATGACTTTTTCTATAGCCATTGGAACTCTATTTTGTGACTGTTCTTGCATCCATTGAAACTCCATTCTTTGATTGTTCCTACAACCATTGGAAATCTGTTATGTGATTTAACCTACAACCATTAGAACTATTGGAGATTTTTATTACAGGAAAATAAAAACCAACTCGACAAGCCCTATTTTGTGCCCTTTTTGTGAACCTAAACCCAAACATAGATGTACCATCTTGACTCATTTTTTCAATACATTAGCCTTGACTGATTATTAAACTAGAGGCATTGCGAGTGGTATCCTCTATAATCACTAAAGGATGAATCACAAGTTTGTGACCACTACCAATCCACGATTCAAACCACTATGAGAGTGTGATGAGCATTTCATCATACCATAACAACTAACCCACAACCTCACAACACTTATTTTTATTATGACTTGACTCCTATAGGTATGCAATAAACACTATTAGAAAATTTTCTTACAACATTCAATCATAAGAAACTTAGACCATAGTTTTAAAACTATCCACAGATTGAAGATAATAAAATGTAACTCAAAAAAGCATAAAGAACCTTCTTCACTTTAAGTTTCATAGGACTTAGGAGGGTATTCCTACTTTTAAGTCTACACACATGATAAATCAATCTTAGAAGCTAAATATAGTAATGTAGAATACGATGATTAATGGTATATCACCAAGTTCCATATACATTGGAATAAAAAACTTCCAAAAAAGTGAATTTGATTAGCACAAACAAAAGAGTAAGGGAGAAAATTTGTGATGTACACAATGTGGGGTTTTTGTGATTCCTTATGATAAAGATGACAATGTTATGTAAATGTAATATTTTATTAAAGCAATCTAAATCTAATCTATGAAATAAATGGAAAGAATAAATTCACTTTGAAGATAGAAGAGGAGAGATGAACTTTAGATATGGATTTTACTTTTGCAAAGATGTTAGAAATAGAAATTGTTCTGGATGTGAAACACTAGCACCTGTAGCTTCGAATCATGAAAATTTTAGATTCCCAGGACTATGGAAACTTAAGTCGGCCTTCTCCAAGAAATTTGGCCTTGTCCTAGACACTTCAAATCAAGTAAATTTTGTAAAGGATTAGTCACTGGTTCTATAACTCTAAAAGTTAGGATCCACAACTTTTCCACCTATTCTTGTACACAGAAAAGAGGGGGAAATTATTAAGGGAAGGGGCTTGTATAGGTATTAATCTTGAAATTTAATATATGTAGTTAAAAAAATGTTGTCATGTAGAAATGATTAGATTTAAACAATAGAATATATCATACCATGTAGATGTAATTATCCTTAGAATGTGATCAAGTATGTTGATGCAATAGCTTTGACTCAACACAAAAATCAAAATAAAATCATGTAAGACAAAACCTCATGTAGTAGATGTTGTAATTTGCCACAATATTGAATTTAAGAAGAGAGAGAGAAGAAGAAGACTTAATGGATGAATGTAGATCTCCTTCCTTGATGTCAAACTCCTTTGCTTGGTCCCCAATGGGGGAAAGAAGATAGATCTATGAAAGGAAATTCTTTGAATGGATGATAGAAATGATGGAATGAAGACTTGAAATGATTGATGACTTCCTTGCACTCGAATGCTTGATGGACTTGAATGCTTGATAATGGATGCTTTCTTGCACTTGAATGTCTTGGATGCACAATAAATTACTTGATAATTCCTACATGAAGATGAGATAGATTTCACAATAATATATGGATCATGGATGTGAAAATGAGAGGAAAGGCCCCATTTTATGCATGTTTTAGGGCTTAAATTTTGCAAGGTCGGTCTTGATTAAGCACCTAGGATAAAGTACCCCACATTGGACTTAGAGCCCACTAAATGAAAAAACCCTAGGACAAGGCCGAATTTTGTTTGCCTAGTCTAGGACAAGGTCAAACTAAGTCGGCCTTGTCTAGTCAAATTTTTTTAAAGTTATCTAGGGACCTAGGGTTGTGTGCTAAGAGGGTTATTTGAAATCCTTATTTTTTCAGGAAATTAGGGTAAATCCTTAAATATAAAATGCATGTAAAAATACCTAGGAGGGAAATAAATTATGAACAAATAGAAAAATGGAAAATATGCATATAAATTAGAGCCAACCTCAATTTTGAAGAAGGAGAAGGACCTATATTTGAATTAAGTATGCATTTAAGTGCAATATGAGGTTCTACCATAAGAAACACGTTAAAGTTGGCTAAACATAGTCCCAAAATGTACAAAAATTAAGTGCTTACTTTTTAGGATGGTATATTTAGCCCACACTTTAATGGGAGTATGAGAAAAATTCATGCTCAAGGTAAAGGAAGAGAAAGAAGAATGACTAGAGAGATGATAATGGAAAATTGAAAAGAGGTAGGACATCACTAAGTTTAAAGATATAAACCCCCAAAGAAATGATCTTAACTCCACATCCATGCATAAGGGCACAAAAAAAAAGGAAAAAGAAAAAATAAAAAAGAAAAGATAAAAGACACAACACACAAAAAAGGGGTTAGTACTAAAGGAAAACTCCAAATCAACTAGTGAAAAGAGACCTCGGCCAGAAATGTCCCATCCACTAATATCATGTGTTAAAAGCTATTGCAAGAGAAAACATGATCATATAGGAAAAACAAGAGAAACACCAAAGATGATACCAACTCCATGGTTTAACCTACTAGTAAAACCATTAGAGCAGAGAGAGAGATTTGGGGGGTGTGATTACCTAGCCCAGTAAGATTGTATGTCCTACTGTGAACCATACAAAGTGTGATCACCATGCCCAGTAAAATTTATGTCTTACTATGGACCACACAAAGAGAGCATTGTAAAGATGGCATTGAAAGTTATAGAAGGTTTGTGTGCCATGCTAGTCAACTCCACCTTGAGAAATTTGTGCACATAGTGGCTTGAAGGTGTTTTTCACATGGAGAAACTTGAAAATGGTTTTGGAAATGCTAGCTTTGTCAATTTTGTAGCTTTGGAAATGCCAGTTTTGTCTTTGTTACAGATTTGGAAATGTTGGTTTTGTCTTTTTTACGGATTTGGAAATGTTCATGCATAATGTAAAAGGGAGGTTGTATGTATGCCGCCTCATGATGAAATCATAGGAGATATCATAAGGAAGAGAATCAAGGATAGCTACTTCTAAGAATTAGAAGATATCCTTAAAATAACAATGTTTCCCATTAACTTAGCTAAGAGTGTTGACTCTTATGAGCTAAGAAAATAGATAATCGTGAAAGGATATGTTTCTTGTGGGAAGAGACCCCTGAAAGAAAAAGATCTTGTCTACAAGGCATCTACATTCAAGAGGAGTTCTTCAACATAGATAAAATCTTCAAGACAAAGAGGGGCATAAGAACAAGAATGCACCCATTTAGCCCCCTATTATCAAGTGAACTAGGGATTCTTGATGGAGGATGAAAAAATTTGTAATGCATAGTAAGGGAAATTGTTTATGATTAACATAGTTTTTCAATTAAAAGAAGAGGTTGTGATCAAGGATGCACACCTATTGTATAAGAGAGAATCCTAGATCAAAATGAACAATTCTTTATAAGAAATGAATGTCACATGATAAATAAATGTCACTTTACTAAGGAAAGTAGATCCTTAGACAAAAGAGAAAAACAATTTACAAGAAACATTTCCCCCCAAGTATGAGGGAAATAAAATATATATAATACAACCTTGAATGATAGTTACTTTATAATGGATATACAATTCCAAGAAAAATAAGATGAAAACCAGATAGAACTCTTAACATAATAGACATAGTAAATCTAGAAGAGACATCACATATAAAGTAAACAAGTCATGAAGGAAAGGAATGAAATGATGAGGGTGATTATTGAATGATAGACGTGCCATTTTTAGGCATGAAAAAGTTTGTTAAGAAAATATGTTAGGATCTTGTATGAAACCAAGTATCTCATGCACTAAAGAATTTAATATCATAAAATAATACAAATACATAGAGATGAAAGAGAAATAAGGATGCCTCATTAGGTCTACTTAGTGATCAACCCAATTATAGAAGATATACACTTTCCAAGTAAGGAAGAGATTGTAAGGAGGATACTAATCTCATGAAGTAGAAAGATCCTTGAACAACAATTCCATACATGGGAGAATGCCATTGTATAAATGAGATGAAAAAAAAGGATAATGGATCCTTTGAAGGATAACTAGAGTTGATATAAAGAATATCCCAATATTACCTAAGTGTTGGATCTTTAATAATAAACATGTTCTTTCAAGAAAGGATAATATTACAACTTGAGATGTAAATCTCTTGAAAAAGAGAATATCCTTGTGTAAAACAACAAATCCATGCAAGAGAGGACATCATACTATAAAACATGCAAGCTCACAAAGTATATTGGATGTATTGGATAGGAAGATAAGAAGAGGAAGGACACACTATGCTCCCTAAGTCATTTCTATTTCTAGTAGACATGTACTTTCAAGCAAGAATAAAGTTGAAACTCAAGATATCAACCTCCTAAAAAAGAGAATATCCTTATGTAAAACAAAAAAAGAATGCAAGAAAGAATGCCATCTTACAAAAGAAAGAAGTCATCAAAGAGAGAAAAATAATCCTTTGACACAAATAAGAGAGTGAAATAGAACCCTTTCCCCTCAAGTGATGAGACACAAAAAATGACTATTATGTTGCTCACAAATTATGATTGCACCTAAAATTTCATCGCCATAAAAGGAAATGAGCCTACAAATGATAGGCATAGCAATGTCACATAGTGAGGATAAACATAATAGGGATATACACATTATGTAGAATGATCATGAAAATTGTGTCATTCACTGTTTCAATTCATTTGAATCATACCATAATTAATGAATTATTGAATTTTACACTTCAAATCATAACATTCATTAGTCTTATGGCCATGAATTTGATGAAACATACAAATGGAAGAATTGTATTGTTTATGTTTGCTAATTTTTTGCATGTTTATCAAAGGAAGAATAATTAAGTTGTCTTGAAGAATCTCCAACAAAATAGTCTCTTGTTGTGAGGATAAATTAGAAGAAGAATGTATAGACTGATTGGGAAAATGAGAAGGTTGGAAACCTAAAGTTTCTTTTGAACAACAATGCTCATCACGAAGGTTTGATATATTAGTAAGATAAGAGTCTCTTTTAGGTGGAATGGGATTGATATATAAAGAGGACCAATCAATACCCATACATTCATCAAATGGAGTTGTTGTATTCTCATATTCAAGGGTCTCATTTTTTCAATGGAATGTTGGTGTGACATCTAAGGTTCCCCAGTCATCATCTTGAAGAGTTGATGGTCCACCTATTTGTGTTGGAGAAATAAGTGAAGTAGGAAATGGAGATTGAATAGAGTCAAATTCATTAGGATCCTTATATTATATAGTTGGGTTTGTAGAAAGAGACTCATCAAGTATATTATCCTCTTGAGTATTTTTTTAGTTGTATGGTGTTGCGTGATAATTGGGTTTCAAGGAACTTTGTACAACAATCCCTGATTTGTTTTGAGAGGTATCTTGAATGCTATTGAGTTGATTGGTTTCATTAAGATAAATTATTCCTTAGGAAAATAAAAAGCATCAATGTTGTTATCTTATTTTTCTAAGGTATGTTTAGGATAAGGACAAACATATCTCATCAAGGCCTCATCTATAGAAGGAATGCCAGTGAAACTCATAGGAAGTGGTTTATCATTAGGAGAAATAGTCATGTTATCATCCTCTTGTACCAAATGATCCTTATAAGGGAGATACATTATACAAGAAGGATTATTGTTGTTATTGAAAGCCTCTTTGGTAAGAGGGAGATCTTGACAAGGAATGGTGGTAATCAAAATGTCCTTAAGGTTGGGATCAATTTTGGGAGGGTGAACATTATAGGAAGGAAGAACTAAACTTTCATCATATGCATGAAATGGAACATCTTGAGGATCATGAAGAAAACTTGAAATTGAACAAGAAAATGAAGAGAACAATTCCATTGAAAATGAAATACAATAACTATGGATGGAATATTTTTGTGTTTTCTTCATTGTTTGGACAAAATGTAATGCAATGCAATCTAAGAATGAACTAGATATATGAAACAAGATACATTTTTTTTTTATCACAATGAAGATATATTAAATGATATCTAAGCACCAAATTAAAGGTAGAAGCTAGAGATCTAGATGCATACAATATAAAAAAATAGTGGTCAACACAATGCATACAAAGTAGATCTAAATGCAAAAGGGGATCTAACACAATAATCAAAATGTAGGTGTTATAAGTTGGGTTCACAAAAATGTAATGTAAAAAATGGTGATCAATAGTATACCACCAAGTTCCACATATATTGGAATACAAAACTCCCAAAAAAGTGAATCCGATTAGCACAACCAAGAGAGTAAGGGTGCAAATTTGTGAACTACATAATGTGGGGTTTTTGTGATTCATTATGAAAAAGATGACAATGATCGGTGAAGTTGATATGTAAATGAAATATTTCATTAAATCAATCTAAATGTGAGCTATGAAAGTAAATGAAAAAGGAAATGGAGAGAAAAAACTCACCTTGAAGCTAGGAGAGGAGGGATGAACTTCATATTTGGGTTTTATTATCACAAAGCTGTCAAGAACAACAACTATTCTTGGATCTAAAACTATGGCACCTATAACTTATGACCATGAAAATTGCAAATTCCTAAGACTATTCAAACTCAATTCATCCTTGTCCTAGAGACGTCAAATCAAGAAAATTATATAAAGGATTAGTATCTAATTCTATAACTCTAAAATCTGAATCTTCAACTCCACCACCTATTCCTGAACACAAAAAAAGAGGAGGAAATTGTTGTGGAAAGTGGCTTGCCTTGTGTTGGTGTTCAAAAACACTTATGCCACTTAGGGCTACCAATATGCCTTGAGACTAATGTTAGGAGTGGTTAGTTCCAAGTATGGGAGCTCTGCAAGGCAACTGGACCAACTATAGGGACAAGACTGCCCTCCACACTTCTAGCTCTACAAAACCATGGCGGGTGTACCTAATCTAGTAACTTATGGCATTTTAGGACTTTGGACTAGATTAAACAAAGTAGATGATAGCAAGAGACTACTAAATGTTAACCAGACATTCATTGAATCTCAATTGCTATTGGGTATAAAATGGCCTTGTGACCTCAAGACTATGAGGGATTGCAGGATTGGAGATATTAAATATAATTGGGTTTCTTGCAGGATGCAGACAACCATGCAACACTTTGCATCAGCACAGGGATACTAGCTTAAGATTAGTGCCTTATCCATTGTGCATCACACCTGAAGTGAACATGGAACACAAGGACAACTACTAGATTCATCTAAGAATCCAAGCCATAAACATAGTTAAACATCTCTTACACTACTTACAAGTATCCTTATTGATTGAACCAAATGAATCTATGCTTCACTCAGAGACTTTTAACCTGATTCTAAATCAAGGCCGAGAGATGAAACATACACACAAGCAACCAAATGCAATGAGCCAGAAAACTTAGAATTCATTAAGAACAACTAAAGGAGAGATCCAAGAATGAGAAACTATATTAAGTATGTGGACTCAAATCCCTGTATTACAAGTTGATTCAGAAAACACCATAGACAATATGCAAAAGATACATGAGGTTTTTCCCTAATGTTGATACAACCAGGATGAAAATGTTTACATGAAGAAACCACTCATGGAGCCAGAAATTGGAACCACTGGAACTGACAAAATTCAGAACCCTTGGAACTGATTAAAATTTGAACGCTTGTTCTATCAAAAACTTGCAATATATACCACCAGTCATCTTGGAAACCCAAAATAGGTTGCAACAAGCTACAGATGACTGGGGTCAAAGTTTCACCCACCTAACCAACTGGAACACATAAAAAATTCAATGCAGGGAAAAGAAATCCAGGCAATGAGATCCAAGAATGATCCACATTCATGAGAAATCTCTGAGAAAGTACCGAGGACCATCATTTTACCATACCAATCAATCTAATCTGTCCCTCTGCAACATGCCTCGAGAAAGAAAACCCATCTCTGCATGGCACAAAACTCTTCTGCAATTAACCACAGGAACCCTAGACCACATCACAACAACCGTCGCCACCAAACAAGTCAAAAACCACCGCTAAAGCCATAAATTCAGGTACCTTTGGTCATTGCAGATCCTCAAGAAAATCAAATTTGAAATCAAATGGTCACCATGCATTTCACGGGCTTTATGTTCCTTAACTGTTTGCCCTTAATCATGCAATCGTGCGGTCATCAACTTAACTGCCACAGGAAAATGAGTTTCATCTTATGCTTGGTCGCATGATCGCAAGACACCCTGCTCACCCGTATGATCATGCGACCGCAATCACTTAGCCATGCAATGCCGATCACAAAGCCACTCAGAAGTTTGAATTTGAAATGCAATGGTCATCCTTAGGGTGCCAACAATCTATCAATGGTCAACATTTGAACTGAGATTAACTTTATATCACCACCGTTTGATTCATTTACTTTTCTCAAGCCAGCATGCTTTATATTTCTTTAAACAAAATCAACGGTCGTCATTACACCGCGATGCTAAAAGTCGAGCATCTCACCTCAGTGGTACAATGAAAACCACATGATCTTCACAAACTTGTAGACATTCTACTTCCTTTAAAAACTACGGCCCCACTGACAACATCCAACATGTTGTTTCGCCAACCAATCAGAAGATGCCAACTCGTTCCACCCTGACAATGGACCCACTGACAGCCCTTATGGTGAGATTCCAAATCAACAGACAGCCGCATGGTCACAAAGGAGAAGAAAATTCCATGTGATCATGCGACTACCACAAGATCTTCAAGCGCCTAACAACCTGACCCCACCATGCCGCATAAACCTTTTTGACAAATCACAAACTGCCACGTTGCAAAGAACTGACAAGCGGGCAGACAAATTTTCCTTCATGCATAGGTCCCTCTCACAACCTGCCATATCACCAATTCTTTCAGCCAATAAAGAGCTGCCATTTGTGCACACACATCACCTTGGACCCACAGGTTGAAACACTACACCATAAAGAAGAATCAATGGCCGGCGTGATTTTGCATAGGCCTAACAAATCCTTTGCGCTTTAGCAACAACCATTGATGCTCTGACATGTCAGGATCCTCTGACTCATTTGGAAACTAGGTCCCACCATTGATCGCACTTGCGCACTTAGGACCGACAAACAAGGATTGTCGGTAAAAGGGAAGA
The DNA here is from genome assembly GCA_027943335.1 of Chamaecyparis obtusa. NCBI lineage: Eukaryota > Viridiplantae > Streptophyta > Pinopsida > Cupressales > Cupressaceae > Chamaecyparis > Chamaecyparis obtusa. Next base: position 333,863 of record BSBK01007266.1, read on the forward strand.
AATGCGAGGTCGAAAACACAGGGTTTTCGGCAAAAGATCGAAAACATCATGGGTTTTCAAAAACATTGTGGGTTTTCGACACTGAGGCATATTCTGAAATTATTTCCTGCAGACCTTAAAACTTGAATATCTCCCTGATTTTTACGAATTAGCTTATGCAATCTGGACTGGAGCTAGGTGACACCATAAAGAGCACAGGGCTAAGGGTGCACATCATAAAACCTCATAGATTTTCATCCCAAGATAAAAGTGTGATCACAGGCAGGGCGTGACACTTTTACAAAAATATTTGCAGGGAAGAGGCCATTTTCAAAGGATTTTTGCTATGACAAAAAAATGGCCTAACACCTTGGTCAATCACCTATATAGGAATTAACCTTGAAAAGAAATAGACACAATTGAAATAATGTTTTCATGTAGCAGAGATTAGATCTAAATAATGGAATATATCATACAATCTAGATGTAATTATCCTTAGAATGTGATCAAGTATGTTGATGCAATAGCTTTGACTCAAGACAAAAATCAAAAGGAAATGATGTAAGACAAAACCTCATGTAGTAGATTATGTAATTCCTCACAATATTAAATTGAAGAAGAGAGAGAAGAAGAAAACTTGATGGATCAATGTAGATCTCCATCCTTGATGTAAAAGTCATTTTCTTGGCCTCCAATGGGGGAGAAATGATAGATCTATGAAAGTAAATGCCTTGAATGCATGATGGAAATGATGGAATGAAGACTTGAAATGCTAGATGGCTTCCTTGGACTTGAATGCTTGATAATGGATGCCTTGAATGGATTCTTTCTTGCACTTGAATGTCTTGGATGCACAATAAATTTCTTGATAATGCTTGCATTAAGGTGAGATAGACTGCACAACAATGAATGGATCTTGGATGTGAAAATGGGAGGAAAAAGCCTCCTTTTATACACATTTTGGGGCTCAAAATTTGCAAGGTAGACCCTGATTAAGCACCTAGGAGAAATAACCCTACATCAGGCCCGAAGCCTACTAAATGAAAAAGCACTAGGATGAGGCCAATCTAAGTTGACCTTGTCTAGGTAGACTTTTTAAAATTTATCCCAGGACCTAGGGTTGTGTGCTAAGAGGCAGATTTGAAAGCCTTATTTTTTTAGGAAATTGGGGAAAATCTTGAAATATAAAATGCATGTAAAAGTACCTCGGAGGGAAATGGATTATGAACAAATGGAAAACTAGAAATTATGAATAGAAATTAGAGCCAACCTTGAGTTTTAAGGAGGAGGACCTATATTTGAATTAAGTATGCATTTAAGTCCAATATGAGGTCCTACCATAAGCAAAACACCAAAGTGGGCTAAAAATGGTCCTAAAATGTACACAAATTAAGTGCTTACTTTTTAGGATAGTACAAATATAGACTTGTAAATGTGGAAAATTATAATATTCATATAAATGGCACTTTTATTTCATCACATGAACAATTAATCTATTTAGCATCAAAAACCATTGAGAATAAAATTATATTACTCCTACCATTACTCAACATAAAATTAAAGGGATTTCACTTTTGACTTTATAGGACCAAACTGAAACAACATCTGTAAAATCAACAAGTGCAAAAAGAAGGGCAACAAAGTTAAATAGAGAGCATTCCTCACTAGAACATCTCAAAAATGTCTTGAAGATCTTAAAAGAATGTTATCACCTAATGAAAATAAGATCACCAATATATGCACATCACATAACCATTCTTTATAATAATCCATTTGAAGACATAAAATTCTCATTTCATTTATTAAAATAATTACACTGCTCCTGGAATAGAAGGCAATAATAAATGGAATAGATGACAACAAATGTGTATGAAAAGTATGAATAATCCTTGATTATTTCAACTTAAAGAAATTTTACACTTCAAATTAGAGAAAACTCAACCATGAAATTGTATTTCAAGACACGAGAAATGTTACACTTCGTAAATTCCTAGCTATTTATTATGAACCTTAAGTCTTGACACTTTACAATTTTACAACATTCTGCTTGCTTCCATAGAATCCATAAGATTTGAAAACAATATGAAAAGAGAAGAAAGAAGAATTAATAGAGAAGAAGAGAAATATCTATCTTGCTTAGCTCCTACCACATGTCCCTTCTTCAAGATTTTATTTTCTTAGTCATCTTTCATATAACTAAATATTTTTTCTTTGTTATTCCTTTCGCCACCCACCTGTAATTGAAAAATTCCCTCATAACAAAAAAAATATACAATGTCATCTACTCAAATGTAACATATCTATTACAAAAATTATTGTTGTAAAAACATTGTCATGATTGTTTTCCTAATGTAAAACTAGTCATTTGGTAAAAAAGAGACACCCAAGGTCAAAGTGCATCCATATAAGCTAGGGTGCTATTTTGGATCCCAGCCATGCCCCTATCACATTGTGGTAAATTTGATTGTAGGGAAAGTGAAAATATAGGATTCTAACCATCTTGCCTCTTAGAAGATACCCACAAGAATAGATACCAAGGATAACTGGGTTTAAACAAGTCAACATCTCTAGGTCATGTAACCATTCCCCAATTTGTATCCCAACATCGAGGGAGAAGTAGTGTGGTAGGCTTAAGGGACTAAACTCCTAATAAACCCTAGAAAGCTCCCACAATTTGTAAATAAGTAGTGATCATGGACCAAATAGGTTAATAAATCCCTATAGCCACCCTTGGCATTTAATAAATCCCTACAACCACAAAGTACAATATCAACCCATGATCCTTATATACTTCTTGCAACATGGCCTTCCCTAGTCTCAACCTCATGCAACAGACAATGTCACTCATGAAAATTCTCACTATCAGCATCATGAACACATGGAAATCCATCTAACCAAATGGGAACAACAACATCTAAACAAAAAACTAAAACGTGTATCTTACCAAGGGGGACACATAGTTTCTTTTTTTCAATTGTCTTTATATACTTTATGTTTTGGTTGGTTGTTTAGCCACTACCAAAGGGAACATATACAAAGAATGCATATAATATCATCCACCACTAGCTATAAATAAAATTCCTCCAAGTTTCTAATCGACTTCCATAATTGGATAAGTTAGGAAATCTTTGTACTGTATGTAATCTCATATATAATCAGCTATGAATAACACTCCTCCAAGTTTCAAATCAACTGCCGCAACTTGCTAATTCAAGAAATATTTGTAATGAAGTTCACATTTGTGAAATATTTTGAAGCTAACATTCATGGTTATCACAACATATTATAAAATTAATGGTGGAAATTTGTAATGATTCTCTAATTTACACCATACTTTAGGAGTAAACACAACATCCTTTAACGTCACTTTTGATATGAAACCCATCTATCGTCACTCTGCAATCCCCAAAATGTAGTAAAAATGTCTTGAATTGTAAATCATGGTAATCCTATCTCACATGGAACCACAAATGGAAATCAGTCACTGGCTCAACCACATAACACTCAACATGGTCCCAATTGTACACACTCTCTTCAACATTTCTTCAAACATGTGTCACCACCTCACACAACTGCGAGCCAAAAGAAATGTCTTGAAAATTGTTGTGAAGTCATGACTAACTCATCATGAGTTACCTTTTCTTCATCACATCCTCATTACTCGTCCATGTTAACTGCAATTTAAACTTGCAAAACTACAACATGTGACCATATCATTGTGTTAACCTAGCAAATGCATGCCACATGTAACATCCTCATTTCCCTGCAGGCCAAAATTAGGCCCCACAAAACAAGCTTCCATTCAAGTTTTTATTCTACTAATTGATCCACATGCATCTTTTCTATCCTTCCTCATGATATTTCCATTCTTTTAACATGTAAGAATGTTTTGATGCATCTTTTAACAATTATAAAGTAGGAAAATAGAGAAACATTTGTATTCAGCTTCTTAAAATCTTAACAAAAAAATGTTCCTTCACTAGAAGAGGCCTTATAAACATCAATTAGCCCATCCCCAATGGTCCCTAACTTATTCTTGAATGGGTGACTATTGGGATTTGAAAGTCACACTTTTGCACTAGAAAGTTGCAAAAGTTGTCAATGCAACTTTTGTAACTTTTTACATTTTTTTTCCTCACTTGACAAACTAACTCGAAACTTGATGCCTATCCCGAATACATGAAAAAATAGATAATATGAGTCCAATTACAGCATTTTCACTCATTTTGAATACACTTTGAGTGGTTTGACCATGTTTGACTGAATTAGGACCTTATAGGTCTACATGAGTTAAATATCATCAATTGCCTTAAAAAAAGATTTTAACTTATTCTAAATGGTATTTAGGACCTTATGAGAATCATCCTTCTCTATGTACAACCTGATAACTAAGGATACTATGTTTTTTACTAGACCCATGAGGTTGATGGAAGGGTACCATTTAGTTTTCCTAAAAGTTAATGTTTATTTGGTTTATTTGAAAAACTAAGCTCTATTGGATATTGGTCTTATGCCTTTTTTGGGTGGGGTTCACAGTGATGCAGTAATGGTAGTTGAATATATATGTCTCAAAAGAATTATATCATAGTGATTGAGGATTTAAGATGACCAAGGAGTGATATAACAAGAAGAGGACAATACTAGATTTTTAGTTTGCAAAAGGTTAGAAAAGGTGTAAATTAGTAGTGTGTTGGGGATTATTCTTGCAAGACAAGAAAACACCAATTACCAAGGCCTGAAAAACCTTCTTCACTTCAAGCTCTATAGGAATCCAGAGGGTATTCCTTATTCTAAATCTACACATATGATAGATTCATTCTGTAAGTACCTAAAATGTAGTGTCTAAGAATACCAAACTAAGCTAGAATTCAACAAAACAAAGAAAGTAAACACTTATAATAAGACCTACAGAATGAAGACAAAACCAAACAAGAGAATGCAAATCTCAAACCCCAAAGTCTCCAAAATGTAGAAGATTTGTCCAATGGATTGGATGTGTGCTCATGAACTATGCTTCAAGCTTCAAAGTGTGGGAGGATTTTGGCATAATAAGGATGATTTGGATGATTTTGGATCTTAACTGGGCATAATAACTTTTCTTCAATGGTGGATGAAAATAAAGGAGAAAGAGGATTGATATAAAGGCAAATGGGAGGTGGATGGATGGTCAAGATGCAAACTTGAGGAAGGGTTGAGATGCATCCAAGAGAGAGCACATTGATTGTGCTTTCTCAAATGCATAGCATTGTGACAAGTGTTACAATAGGGGAGGATGAGAGGAGAGGCCAAATCCTTGAAGAATGTGACCACTTTGGGAGGTGGGAGAGGGGACAAGTCTGTAAGAGATGTGTAAGAGACTTTATGATTTGGTATTGGAGGATCTGGTGATGTGACAGTAGGGTTGACTTGAGATGGTTTAACATTTCTTAATTCTTGGATTATGATTGTGCAAATGTTTAAGGGGTGATTAGCTTTGGATTAGAGGGTAAGTGGAGGATTAGGAGGATGTGATGGGAGGAGAGAGAATGAGTGGAGGGTTAGATTAGCTAAGCATGGGTTATTAGCTAATTAAGGAGGATTGACATGAATTTTAGAATTAAATATTTTATTTAATTCCAAGTGGGAGGAAAAAGGGATTTATGAATTAATTTAATTAGGTAAGTGTATCCATTTAAATTAATAGAAGAATAGGGATTTAATTAATTATCAGACTTTCATGGTTAAAGAAGTTTCTCTATCCATCACAGGTAGTGTCAATCTTCCTCTCAAATGCCATTGACCTACTCCAGTCCGTGCAACTTAATTGGTGATTCAAAGTTTTAATTGGCGAAGAAAATCTTCAAAGTTGGAGGATTTAATTAAGAATAGGGATTCAAAGTTTTAATTGGTGAAGAAAATATTCTTCTACAGTCAAAGCAATTTCTCTATCCATCACAGGTAGTGTCAATCTTCCTCTCAAATGCCATGGACCTACTGTAGTCCATGAAACTTTTGGAAATTCTTGCTTTCAAATTCATTAAACCTCACTTCTGGGAAGGAAAGAAATTACAAAGGGAAATGCAAAGCTATGATCTATGGTCTGGTAATGCACTGGTGGGTGGCATCTTTTCTCATCATAGATTTCTTAAAAATCATATGTGCATGGTTACCTATGATAGTATCAAGAAATCATTAGAGAAACATAGCTTTAGATTTGTTAAAATTGCCCTGCAGTCATATGGTCGACTGTTGGGGTTTGAAGTGGAGATGAAGACTAAAGCAATAGTTGAGGCCCTCCTCCAATTACTCAAAGTGCCATATGCTTCTCATCCCTCATGTCTGGCATCTCACATAGTTCCTTTTCCAGGTCTCCCATTACCAGTTGTGTCGAGCCCAAGTGGCAGTACACTACCTACATGCAACGCCAATGACTCTCTGGTCGCTCAACCAACTCAATCACAACCTGTAGCTTTCAGATGGAATGAAACTGACCCCTCTTTTAGGGGCTCTAGAGATGATGATCATGATGTTGTGTGGAACCCAAGCTCAGAGATGGAGCTGATTTCAGATTGGCTTGCTGAGACCTCGAGATAGTCACCACACTCCTAGCAAGATTTTGTCCCACAGGCTTACGATGCCATGGAGTAGTCTGTGACTTGGAGTTGCAAGGTTTTTTGTTTTAAAAAATATTACACACATGTTAGCATATTTTTGAGTTGATAACTATCGTTATTTTGGTCTTAGTCACTTTAGATCAAATTGAAAATGTATTGGTCTTCAACCTTCTACTTTTTTCAAAGTTGGCCCTAGCCTCATCATGTAATTAATATGATAATACTTTTAATTTTGATAAGGTATCACCTTATAACTCTTTGTATATATAGTGACGATTTCAGGTTTTCTTTCTGGTTCTTTCCTGAGTGAGCTCTTTTTGAATCATTTTTTAATAAATATATCAATATATACAGTGGTTCAACCACTTTTTCCTAAAAAAACTAAAATTGTCAGACTATAGGTTTGTCATTTAGATAATTAATTGGACTATAGTTAATTAATTAAATTAATTAACTAGGGGATGACATAAATTAATCAAATAATAATATTTAATTAATGAGATGTCCTAGGAGAAGACTAAATAAAATTATTAAATGAAGTAATCAAATTTAGGTGTCTATATTTTTCCCCTCTTTGACATAGTGTTAAAATAACACTTTTTTGAAGATGTTTTTAGCAATAGACAACATGAAGAATGGACTAGGTAGCGAGAATGCCCCAGATTACAGGCCAAGATGGTTAGACTAGGTGATGCCCCCTCGAGAGGACAATGGAGAAAGAAAAAGGGGCCCAGGTGGTGACTCAAAAGGAGAAAGGGTGAAAAGGGAAAAGGGCATGTTGCAGGCTAGGAAGGGGGATGAACAAGGAAACGAGAGGTGAAAAAGGCAATGAGGGACGAGATTGGGCCTGAGGAGAAGAAGCGGGGGGTGAAAAGGCATCTAAGGGTGAAATGAAGGATCAGAAGGGCCTTAATAAGGGTCAGAGGGATAAAAATGAAGTCATTTGCACATCGAGAGCTTAGAATTTATGATTTTTGAGCTCTGATAAGAGAGGATGAGATGCAACAAAGGGAGCAATTGACTCACCGATCTAACATTGTGCGATGTGTACAGTAGATAGGAGTGCTCGACCGAGAGGTAGGCTCAAAAAAATTAGCTTTTCATTATGTTTTTCATGCATTTATTACTTGTTTTAATTGGAAAACCTACATTCCTTCAAGCGCATCCATTGCGGGAATGCACCTATGCCTGTAGGAATGCGTTCCTACAAAACATGCGAGGGAGGGAAAAAATGAGAAGGTTTCAGGACTTTCGTGGGATTGCAAAAAAAAACCAGGGATAGGGGAAACTTTTGTGGGACAACAATCTCGCAAGGCATTCTTTTGAGACTGCATTCTCGCAACGGCGGGCTGAAAATAGCATTCCTGAGGGAAAAAGGGGAGTAAGGAGAGTGGCATGGGAATGCATTCCCATGGCACTGTAGGATGGTGAGAATGCGAGAAGGGTATACTCTACAAGAATGTAGGGAAAACTAAGCTAGCGAGAATGTGGGGAAAAAGAGGTTTCACGAGAATGCGGGGAAAAGAATTTAGGGTTTGGTATAGAAGAAAGGCTGATGCATTGGCTTGTCTTGGATGCAGTGGTCTATTGATCAATTGGCAAGTCAGGAGTGACATTTAGTGGTCTTGGTTATTGTGAAGCAGTTTATTACAGTAGATTGGGTACTAGTGGACGCGCTTGGACTAGGATATCTAGCCGAGATACCGTGGAGGTGAACTTTCATGGCATTGGTGATAGTGCTCTATGAGTGTTGGCACTCAAAGACAAAGATGTTTCATCTCCTGATGGGGGAGATGACCGTGACTTTGGAGGATGTCTATCTCATCTTCCAGTTGCCAGTGCGAGGCACACCCATGGTGGTAGGAGTATACACATAGGTGCAAGTAGTGGCCCAATTACTAGGGATGGGTGTAGTACCAATCTTGTCACACAAATAGCTAGCATTAGCACAACATAAGCCAACAGCATGATGGGTGCATTTCTATGTGTGCAAACTGGTGTCAAGATACATTGCCCCAGACACAGGTGGGAGGAGCATGACATTAGCGCTGATTCCTAGGATAGTGCAGATTGTGGATGCAGGGGTGCTAGCGGCATGGGGGACCTTGATGCTTGTGGAGATGTACCGTGATCTACATCAGATAGTATACCACAGAGTGGGGACTATGGGGAGTAGTTTTGGTTTTGCCTCCCTCCTATAGGTTTGGGCATGGGAGCACATAAAAGTGCTATGACCCTTAGGCCAAGTGGATAGGTAGCTAGAGGAGCCGGCAACATATAGCTGGGGGGACTTGGTGACTTACTAGGGCAGTGGGGACACAGACTTTTGGAGAGAGACATTGGATGGGATCCGAGATAGAATCACATGGTGACTGTACCTAGGTCATGTAGTCTAGGCAAAGGATACGTGGGAGCTACCATATACCATGATACTGACATTCTTGACAGGGCGGTGGGATTACATTGTAGAGCAGTATAGGCTAAATAGGACCTCATGATAGTTCAGGTATAGACATGATGTACCAGGGCCTACTCGATGGTACCACTATGTGATGTGAGAGAGAGTGATGGAGTTTGGGCCACCCCAGGATAGGGCGGGGTTGTTGGCCGAGTATTAGGTCATGCAGCCATTTCAATGGGATCAGGTTAGTGGTGCAGCAGAGCTGGGTACTACACCCACATATGATGAGTGGTTTCATCCACCGAGAGTGGTAGGGAGATCGAGATTACCTAATGGTGAGGGAGCAATGCCTATGTAAAGGGTCTGAGGGATGAGAGGAGTGAGGGGGAGGGTGAGGATTAGAGGTAGAGATGGAGAGGCCATGGATGTGGATAGGGGGGAGATGGAGGAGGAGGATAGGTACCTGCAAGATAGGTACCCGCAAGATAGGTACCCGCACCACCACCAGGATCACCACCACCAGCAGGGCCACTGCCACTAGCGAGACCACCACCACCACCAGTAGGGGTAGGTTCATCGAGACGAGGAGTATATGATATAGTAGGGTGTTTGGCCTCATTGCAAGCAGCACATGACAGGACAAGCTAGGTGCTCTGAGATGTATAGGGGGATCGAGATGGTTTGAGAGGGGAGAGAGACCTCTTAGCAATGGAGAGAGACAGCCTGATAGAAGAGAGAGATAGCTTGATTACGCGCCTAATGCAATCTATATCGAAGGGGTTGATGATGGTGGATGAGAGGGAGTAGCTGTAGTAGGAGAGGGATGCTCTAGTGGTGGAGAGGGATATGTTGAGGGTAGAGAGAGATAGGTTGTAGTCAGAGTGAGACTGATTATAGGGAGAGAGGGAAACCACCACATAGGGATCACATGAGCAATCAAGGGAGGTATCTTGCCTCCAGTAATAGCTCATGAGGCTAAGTGAGCAGATTGGCTGGTATGGAGGAATGTATCATGCAACAGTGCCTCCTGAGCGGGTTCAATATTATAGGTGGATGAGTCACCCATTAGTCACAGGGTCAGGGGCTAGTGGGAGCCAGAGGATAGGGGCTAGCAATATCTAGAGGATAGGGCAGGAGAGTCATCGGTTGGGCCACTCATAGAGTCAGCAGCAGTCGGCCGGTGGCTCGGTACAGATGGTGGAGGCTGAGGCATCTGGGATAGGGACATGTATAGAGATGGATATAGGGGCTATCTGGGTGTCGATAGAGGTGCAGAGCACATGTATATAGGGCACAGTGGGTAGGTCAATAGTCTTACAGGTGCCAACAGAGGTAGACCCCTTGGATGGGGATTTTGATATGCAGCCTCCCATAGGAGAGATAGATAGGCAGTGATATGCCGTGAGTTTTGATCAGTTACTTATGATTTATTCATTGATCGAGGGCATAGTCCCGATGTATATGTATATTAGTACTTTTTATATTGACATGAACTTAGACATACATTTATTCTTTCATGCTTTGGGTTTGGGATATGTTTGTATTCCTTTTCTATGATTTTGGATATATATTTGATGGGCTGGGTGAGATATGATGTGTATTGTATGAATGTATGGATGCATATGATGTACTAACATGGGTGATGTAGGATGTGATGTGATTTTCTATATGTTGTGAGACTAACATGTGTATGATGCAAGATGTGAGGTGCTTGATGCTATATGTGCTATGATGTTTTATATGAGATGCACGTGCTGATGAGTTGTGGATGTAGGATGTGATGTAAATGTTTATTAGATGTATGACGTATGTATGGTTATGATCACATGAGATTTTTATGGATGTTTTAATATGCTTTTAACAATGCAAGATGAAAAAATGACTTAAAAATGTAAGATAACAAATGAACCTAAAATGATAATGAAGCTAAGATGACCGAATGGATGAACCTAAAATGAACCCTAACAATGCAAGATTAGAGATTAAAAATGAATCTAAAATGAAAGGCAATGGATGCAACTAAAATGATTTAACTATGCAAGATTTAAAAATGAATCTACAATGAAGAATGAATGCAAGACTAAAATGATTTAACTATGCAAGATTAAAAATGAACCTAGGTGAAAATGAATGCTAAACTAAAATTATTTAACTATGCAAGATTAAAAATGAACCTAGGTGAAAATGAATGCTGATGAGAGATGAATCTAAAATGATAATGAAATGAAAAAAAGAATCTAACAATGCAAGATTAAAATGAATCTTAAAATGACAATGAAATGAATCTAAAAATGAATCGAACAATGCAAGATTAAAATGAATCTAAAATGACAATGAAATGAGTGTAATCAATGCAAGATGATAAATGATATGAAATGGATTAACAATGCAAGATGATAATGGTATGAAATGGATCTACCAATGCGAGATGAAAATGGACTTAGGATGGGGCGTAAGATGCGAGGTAATGAAACGAGATGGGATAATGCGACCTAGGATAGTGGTATGAAATGTGATGTATGTAGGAAGGCGAAGGGGAAAATATAAATGCATAGGAGAGGCTGAAGGAGAGGTGTGAGGACGGGGTATTACAACCTATCATTGCTTGACTGACCCCTTACTGAGGGAGAAGGAGGTTGGTGTGGAGGAGATGACGAACAAGGGGGAGTTGCACAATCACAATCCAATGGTCAACAACGTGAGGTGAGGGGGGATAAATTTTCATCATGACGAAGTGTTTATGGGAGAAAGATGGGTGAAAACAAGATGTGCAGAAGATGTTCTTGGGGGATTTACTATAGGATGATGTTTTGATATTGGATAGGGATAATGTGAGCTTTTGTTCGAATGATTGATAGGACGGAGGATGTTTTAGTGAAGCTTGAGTGTGGGTTATTTTGTAGGAGAACACCGCCATGTAGTTTTGAGAACTTATTTTGATATAGCAATAGAAGGGACTAACCAAAGTTACTAGGAACTTGAGGTTATTTCACTAGCATCGCATAGGACTGATGCAAAAAAGACACACAAGGATTTCCTAAGCATCACACATGCACCTGAAAGGAAGCATTGTGGAAATGATGTAGGGGAAACCCACAAGCAAACAACATTTCCCAAGTGCACCAGATAACCCAGAAGGTCACCTATGAACCGCACAAGGGTCATGTTTGATTGACTCAAAAGAAGAAACAAAAGATTGAAAAGGACCTTGCCCTAGAAAGATGCCTCTTGTCACAGCACACCATGATATAAAAGATCATGGTGACCTTGAGTAGATTAGTCAACTGAGACCTCAAAACCAAATGAAAAATTCAAGAAAATTCTCATGAAAACCAAGTGATAAGACCAAAAAGATGTCCTTTGCCAAAAGAGATCAACCGACTATGGATGTTGTGATTAGGTCAGACATGGAGGAAGGATGCATCCTACAAGGACCTGTTGGTGGGTTTTGATTGCATTTGGAATTGTTGATGGGTAAACGGAGAACCTTTGGAGAATCATAGTGACATGGGATGCTTGCCAAGGGAACATTGCTAATATTGTAGTCATTGTGGGTCATGCATTTTGCGATCAGGAGTACTACTAGACAGGACATGACAATATGTACAAATTGGAGACACTATATACAATGAATATTTATAGAAGCTCAGGAAGTGGGATAATGGGTCTCGTTTGTTGGTGTAATGGGAATGACACCTTGGGAACAAGAGATGGGTGAAATGGGATGTCAAGTGGTGCAAAATGGATTTGGATGCGAGGGGAAATGGGAGTTTGATAGATAATGATACGGTCCACTATGTATTGCGCCCATTTGCCAAGTTTTCACCAACATACTTGTCCAAGGCCCTTGAATTGCCAATTTTTCACCATTGGATGATTATTTCTCTTTACTTTTTTCATTTTTTCTAATTTTTTTGATTCATCAAGGCACCTGTTTGCTAGGTTTTCACTAGGATGATTTTTTTAAGGACATTTTTACAATTTTTTGGATTTTTTCAGGATCATTTATGATTTTTAGGGTTTTTTTCAGGACTTTCTATGGTTCAAGCATAGAATTGTTTCAGATGTATGATATTGATGGGATCATTAAGAGGCTCACCTTTGGGTGTTTATAGCTGATAAGCTCTAGAGCCAAAGCAAGCTGTCACCACATAGGGACCTAACCAGGTGGGCTCAAACTTCCCTTTCTTCTCATGATTAGCTTGTACTTTATGATTTTCTTTCAGGACCAGGTCTCCATCTTGGAACTATCAAGGGTGTACCTTTTTATTGAAGCTCCTCTTGAGGTAATTTTGGTACACGATCAGGTGATCATAGGGCCATTACCTCTTTTTGTCTAGCAAGTCCAGCTCGGTAAGGCATGCCACATGGTAGTCTTCATCTGTGATGTAGTTCTTCATGGACGCGCAATGAAGGGATTTCAACCTCGATTGGCAGAACAACTTTAGCACCATATACCAGGGAGTATGGAGTGGTGCTTGTGGGGGTACAAAATGAGGTACAATAGGCCCAAAGGGTGGGATTGATTTGCAGATGCCAGTCATGGCTAGAATCATTGAAAAAAATTTGTAGGATTTTTAGGGTGGTTTTGTTAGTTTCCTCATCTTGGTCATTTCCTTGTCAAAAATATGGGCTAGAAAAGCATTGGTGGATGTGGAATTGGTCATAGAGTCCTTTGACACGTTGGTTTTCAAATGGTGAGCCATGGTCTGTGAAGATGGTGGAGGGAATGGCGAAGTGGCAAATGATGTGGTAGAGGAAGAACTTGGATATTTGGATGCCTGTGGTGAGGTTGAGTGGGATTTCCTCGACCCACTTCATGAAGTATTCAGTAGCTGTTATGATGTATTTTTATCTATCCAAGGAATGGGGTGTAACAATGCCAACATGGTCGAAACCCCAGCACAAAAAGGGCCACAGAGGTGCAATGGCCTATAGGTCTTGTGCTAGTGCATGAATCAAATTGGCAAGTTGTTGACACTGAAGGCATTTCTTTACAAACTCGTAGGTGTCATGCTCCATTGTCGGCCAATAATACCCAACTCTAAGAAACTTCTTTGTAAGGATGATGCCACTCATGTGGGCACCACAAATACCAGTGTGAACCTCTTGTAAGGCCAAGGTAGCCTCGTTCAAGTCTAAACATCAGGAGAGGATGTTATGGTACCCATGACGATATAGGGTATTGGCTACAAGAGTGTAGCGGGATGCTCTGTGAATGAGGTTCTGGTGTTGGGTGTTTGTGAGGTGAGGAGATATGATACCATTTTTCAGGTAAGCATGAATATCATGGTACCATAGGGACTGGGGACCAACCAAGATGCATACCATATCAGCATCAATGTTCTCGTAAGTGGGCATGTGTAGCTGCTCAACTAGAAACTCATATGGTGTAGTGTCACGGGGGATTTCCAATAGTGAGTTGATGGTTGCCATAGTGTCTGCTGCCTTGTTTTGGAGTCTTGGGACTTGTGTGAATTGTATGTTGATGAAGTGTTCTTTGAGTTTATCTACAAGCTCTTTTTAGGGTAGTAGCTTATTGTCTTTTGTTTGATATTCATTGAGGACTTGTTTGATGATTAATTGGGAATCCTCAAAGACTTGTAGCTCTGTGATATTCCAATGGATAGCTGTTCTGAGACCTGCGATGAGGGCCTCATATTCTGAAATGTTGATTGTGCACATGAATCCTAACTTAAATAATTTTGGTATGTAGTCACCTTGGGGAGTTCCAAAAAGTATCCCTGCCCCTGATCCATGTGATGTATACGAGCCGTCAAAATATAACTTCCACTAGGGCTATTCCTCAACCATACAAAGGTGATCATCTAGGAATTCCATCACTAGAGGGTATGTGTCGATTAAGGGAGCCTCTGCAAGTTGATCAACAATAACTTGTCCCTTGATGGGTTTTTGATTGATGTACTAGATGTCAACTTTGCTAAGAAGCATTACCCACTTTGCCATTCATCCTGTGAGTGTGCTCTTTGAAAGTAAGTACTTGAGAGGGTCGACCTTTGAGATTAGCTTTACCATGTGGCCAAGCATGTAGTGACAAAGCTTCTAGGTGGTGAAGACCACTACTAGGAAAGCCTTTTCCATTAGAGAATAGTTTAGCTCATAACCAACCAATGTATGACTGATGTAGTAAATGGGCCTCTCTTTTTTGTGATCATTGAGCTGGGCTAGAAGTGCTCCTAGTGCTATGGTAGTGGCTGATATGTACAAAATGAGGGGCCATCCTAGCATTGGTAGTACAAGAATAGGTGATTTTTCTAGGTACTCTTTGAGGTTCTCAAGACTACATTGATAGATGGGATCCCATTTGAAGGTAGTATTTTTTTGCAACAGGTACGTGACTGGATGACACTTGTCTACTACTTGGGAAATGAATCTTCAAACTGATTGCAACTTTCCTTGTAGGCTTCTTAACTGTCTGAGAGTTCTGGGAGGAGGCATCTCTAAAATGGCCTTTACCCTCTTGGTATCGATCTCTATGCCATGCCTAGATACAATGAACCCCAAAAGATTTCTGGATGTCACACCAAATACACATTTATTTGGATTTAGCTTTAGTCCATATTGATGCAGATGATCGAGCACACTTTTGAGGACATCTAGATGTCTGCCTTTGGTCTTGGATTTTGCCAGGATATCATCTACATAATCTTTAAGGATCTTATGGATCAGGTCATGAAAAATTGCGGTCATCACTCTTTGGTATGTAGCTCTGATGTTCTTGAGCCCAAATGGCACCATATTGTAACATAATGTGCCCCATGGTGTCGTGAATGTTGTCTTGTATTGGTCTGCCTTGGTGATCCTGATCTAATTATATCCTAAAAAGCCATCCATCAGTGACAACATCTCATGTCCTGATGTGAGGTCGATGATCATATCGATGCTAGGTAGCAGAAAATCATCCTTAGGACAAGCTTTATTTAGATCCTTGAAGTCTGTGCAAATTTGAATATCGCCTGAAGGCTTAACAACTGGTACCATGTTGGAGATCCAGTTTGAATAATCGATGGCTTTGATTATCTTAGCTTGGAGAAGTTTCTCAAGCTCTGCTTTTACTAATAATGCCACTTTCAAATGCATTCTTCTTAGCTTATGTTTGACTAACTTGGCATCGGGATCTACTACAAGATTGTGCACAGTGAGATTTGGATCAAGCCCAGGCATATGAGCGTATGACCACACAAAATTTATGGTGGATTACCAGAGTAGTGTAGTGAGAGCCATTTCTTCACCCTCTATTAAAGATGCTGCAATGTAGGTGATTCTTGGACATTCTTCTGTACCAAAGTTGACTGGTTTGGTCTCTTCGATGACTATAGATGACTTTTCTGGTCGATAATCTTGGATGGGTGGAAGAGGCAAGTCTCCATCCTCTAGTGCCTTAGAGAAGTTTTCACTATTGGATACGCCCTTTATTTTTACTATTTTTGAATTAGGATGTTCCCTAGAGGGGTTTTCACATGAGGATTCTTTATTTTTTTTTTAATTTTTAATTTTGTGGCTAGAGACTTCCTCTTCTCCAAAATATCCCTTTGGGTTGAGTTGATATACTTCGGCTGATTCCTGCCCCCATTTTGGTTGTTGATCTATGGCACCCATGAATTTTAGGAGTGCTTCCTCACTTTAGAACTCATTGATATGCACTACGCTTAGTTGGTCCCAATCTATGAGTTTGGGATGAATGAGGGGGAGGTCAATGAGATTGATGGTGAGTTGGTGAAGGATAGAATTTACCAAGAAGGTTTCATCATCAAAGATATCATCGTAGGACTGAGTTTTCTCCTCTTTCAGAATGTCTTGGACTTCCATGAGTTCATCTTGGATATTCAAAAGGGTTACGTTGGGAGAATTGGTGCCCCTAGTCATGACGTCGGGTCCTCGTATATGCAGGTGAGGGGGATCAAAGTCGAGGCCTTGATTTTGTGGATTCTTAGAGGCCTCCATAGGGTCCTTCATTCCAAACTCATTGGCTCCTAGACCACCTCCTTGATAATCCTATTGTTTAGTGGCCCATTTGTGTGGTATAGGATATTTTTCCTTGAAATACCCAAGGAACTTAGTATTGGGAGGTGGAGGATCCTTGTACAACGATTGATTAATATCAGGTGCCAACTCTTGGCCATTCAAAATTCCATTAGAGATGAAAGAAGATGAGCCCATAGTTTTGATCTTGGGGCCTTCCTAAGGTGCATTGGTTTGATGACACGACCGTCCTTGTGTATGTGAGTCCAGGGGGCCCCTACTGCAAAGGCATCGATATGACTATATTCTCCATAGTCCTTGTTGTTGATCTTGATGGAGGAGAGGGAAAAGGCTAGGATTATTTCTAGATCATAGTGGGATCAAGAAGAACTAGTAAAAAACTTTCCAATATTGATTCCAGGACAATGAGTGGAGTGGGGAAATGAGGCTTCAATTGCATGGTAGTATGTGAAAGGTTGTGGATCAGCATGGATGGTGATTTTAGTGCCTTCATATGGGAACTTGATGCACTGATGATAGGTGGAGGAGACTTCTTGGATGGAGTGGATCCATGGATGACCCAGGAGGATGTTGTAGGGGAGGTCAAGATCAACAATGTGGCATATGGTATCTTAGATGATAGGACCAATCTTGATGGGATACTTAATGGTACCTTCAGAGGTACACTCTAGGTTGTCATAATCCTTGATAGTGATTACATCATGAGAGATGTTTGCTTCTGAGAAACCAACCTGTCAAACAAATTTTAACGTACAAATATTAAGGGCCGAACCATTATCTATCATGAGCCTTTTTACAATGAAGTCATTAATCATGACGGTGATGCTAAGTGGGAGATTGTGATCTAGTTCAACGGGTGGCATGTAAGATGTTTAGAAGGAGAGAGTGGAAGGCATGGATAGGTGCTCCATAATGTTTTTGAATTGAATGGTATTGATGTCTGCAGTGATGTGGGCCTCTTGGAGGGCTTTATTGAGGACTTCCTGATGGAGGGGGGATGTACGAAGGAGGTCAAGGATGGAGATTTGTGCGGGTGTGTTCCCAAGGTGTTCTAGGAGGTTATATTGTGCGCTGGGGATAGTTGTAGTACTAGTGCCGAAAATAGATATCTAGCCTCTATGTGTAGTAACGATACATTGATTGTCAACACCTTTGACATGGATCACGTTCACAGTGGGTTTGACCTGGGAAATACAACCAATTAATTTATCATAGTTGATGTAGGCCATGGTATAATCTTTCCCATCATTGTGGTCGCCTTGTTTACCCTTGCCTTGGTTTGAAGGAGGATTAGCATTGGGTTGATTGTTCCTGCATTGTGTTGAGGAAACATATTTTGATAGATTTGCAAGTTTGCATTGGGTGACATTTGGGAAGGCGCATCAACTATGATCTCCTTCTTATCTACGAGGTCTTGGACATAGTGTTTGAGTTTCATGTACTTCACAGTAGTGTGTCCCTTAACACGGTGATAGTTGTAGTACTCATTCACCTTATACCAGGCCGACTTGGGTGTTGACTCATCAAAGGGTTGAGTTTGCATATACATAACCAGGTTGGCACTGACCATGCGGCAAAAAATAGCATCCAAGGGTTCTCTAAGGGGTGTGAATGTGCACTTCGGAGTATTCTAAACACGGGGCTTGTTTTGTCCTTGAGCAATGGATATGGCATTGGCTTGATTAGCAGGTGGCTAACAAGGTGGTTGCTGGTAAGTGGGTTCTTTTTGTTGATAGATGGGTGCTTGTTGTTGGTATGTTTGGGGAGGAGGATTGGGACTAGCTACAATAACTTGGATGTTCCTCATGTCTGTGGCTCCGTTAGTGACCATGTTCTTGTTCTTGTTCCAGTAGCAAGATCAGTCATTGTTAGGTCTATCTTGGGAGCTCTCCTTGTAATGTTTAATGGTACCATCATCCAAAAGACCTCATTCGATGTCCATTCCTTTCCCCTTGATATCTTGGTAAGTCTGAATACAATTCATTCTCATGAAATGGGATAGCTTCAGTTGCAAATTGCCGATGAATATCTTGGTAATGTACTTCTTTGGTAGTTGGTATGACAAACTCATGGTGAGATTTTGCCATTGTTGTAGGTAGTCAGCTAGAGTTTCTCCTCCCTTTTTCTTAGTATTGCACAAGTCTAGCAAGGAGAGCTCATTCTCAATGTTATGGGCATATTGGGCCACAAATTTTTTTGAAAGCTCCAAGAATGTGGAGATAAACCCATATGGTATTTTGTAGAACCATTCGATGGAAAGCCCTCCCAAACTCTTGGGAAAGAGGTGCATGAGGTATATATCATTGAATGCCACCTCTTGGCATGCCATATAGAATTCCTTGATATGGCTGATAGGATCTCCCTTCCCCTAATACTTATCAAACTTTGGTGTTTCAAAATACTTGGGGAAGGGTAGTGTTGTGATTGATCTATTGAATGGATATGGACAGACTTCCTCAAACTTGAAAGTTTTACCCTTAGTACCAGCCTTGAGTTCTTTGAGGGCATTTCTTATCTCTTCCCATTCTAATTTGACAGGTGTTGGGGTGGGCACTCCCATTGATAATGGATCCGATGGTGTGAGTGAATATGGGGGGATATGTAGAGGATATGGAAAGCTTGGATTGGGGGATTGCCCGGTGGAAAAGGCCATCTAAAATGGATTCTAGCTATCTTGTTGGGTGATGTATTGTTGATGTAAGGTTGGGGCCTATTGCTAGGCAGGATATGGCATGGCCTGCTACTGCGGGATGAGAGGATTGACTTGCAGCACTAGGAAGTACAGTTGTTGTGGGGGAGTTGGTAGAATGGTTGCTATTGGGACTATTGATGCACTTGGCCAACATAGGAGGGGTGTATACCCACATTGCTGAGAGGGGGGATGGTATCTTGGGTGTGCACTATGGGCAGTTGTATGAAGGGGTTAGTGTGATGGGTAGAGAGGAGTTGCTATGATTGTGGAGGAGCATTTTGTTGAGTGATTGTTGGCATAGACAAATAGTTGGTGAATGTGGGTAGAGGTGTGGCGAATGAAGATGGGGTTGGTTGTAGTACTACTTGTGGGACAGTTTGTTGATGATGGGATTTTTGGTAAAGTTGGCCATGTGTGGGTATGCCCATTGAATTAATTTATGCTTGGTCAAGGCTCCAAGAGGTGCCAACCCATGTTGTGGGTTATGATGTAGAGGTTGTTGCAAATGTGGGTGGGATTTTGTGATGTAGGTAGAGGAGCTTGGGAAGTCATGGGCGGCATTCCTGTTGTGAAGGTCATTTGTTGGGCCTGTGTGCTAGAAGAAAATGTGAGAGGAGGAACTTGCATGGATTGAGATTGTGTAATGGACTGGGCAGATGCTGGTGGTGTGGTTTTTGTTGCTCCTTTCGAAAGGGATGTTGATGCAGTAGGAGGTGGTGTTGCTTGGGTAGACACTGGGGTGGATGCTTGTGATTGAGTGGCTACCTGTGAGGAGGTAGGCAGGGGTGGTGCACCCATAATGGAAAGTGGGGTGTGTGCGGGGATTGCTACACCAAGTTGTAAGAGATGTGGGATGGGCGACGCTATATGGGATACTTGCTGAGTTGGGTGATGGTTTTGTTGGATGATAAAGGGGTCAATGTTGGTGGAAATATGGATGGGTTTTGTGGTATCAAAAGAGCGTAATTGTGGTGGAATGGGTGTACCCTCTTGCACATAGTTTTCCAAGATGGAAAGATGATTTTGTGCAATGATCGCATTTACCATTTGCGTGTGTCCTAGAAGACACATAAAAGATTCCATGGAGTTAGTGGTAGGTGTCTCATTGGGATCTTCCCACACATTCTGAACCATCAATGGCTGGGGATCATACATTACCATCATACCCATGGGGTCATTTGGGTCTGCTGAACTAGTGGCTTGGTTGGGATCCATTCCTTTCCTTTTCTTTGATCATGTCTCAAAAACAATGAAAATGCAAAGGCCTAAGATGGGGAGGATGTAGATGTATCAAAAGGGGATGCTTGGATGAAGATTTTGGATCTAGATGAAGCTGATGCTAGCCTAGATGTAGGATTATGGATGATGAAGGATTTTGATGATGGGTTCCTTAAGTGATCGTGATGAGTTACCTTTTCTAATGTGGGATTAAAATATATGGGATTGTCATCCTTAGATAGACTTGTGATCTTCAGATGATGAGATCTTTACTAGTGTGAACCATTCTCTAGATCGAGATGATGAGGTTTGCAAGGCAAGTACTAGCTACCCTAGACAAAGTTTAGTCGAACGGGTGTGGCTAAGATTTTGATTCTAAGGATGAGGTTTGGGAAACTCAAGATGAGTCTTTGGATGATGAGGATTTAGGATGATGATTCTAAGATTTGGATAGGGGGTGATGCTATATGATGCTACCTAAAGGATGATGCAAATGTTCCTATGGGACTATCTAAGGATATTGAGACAACTTCATAGTTTTGGAGAAGGGTGGAGATTGTGCCTACTAGTCTTCACTCTCTAGTCTAACAAATCGATGATCAAATCAAATTCAAAAGGAAAACTACTTGATCCATGTGTTGTATTCTATATTATCCAATCTAGCTTGATACTTCTCTTCTTCTCGGGCTGCAGTGACAATGGGTTGGTAAACCTTGAGCTTTCTTTCAGCAACCTTCTTCTCTCGATACACATAGGGTGTTGGTAACTTATCTTTTTTGTGCTTCATAGGTGCAGTCATAGATCAAAAGGGATATCTCTATTTCTCTAGATACAAGAGTATATCAAGCTAGGAAGTGACTAGGGTAAGTAGACCTTGGCTTGGCTTCAACAAAACTTGACTTTGCTTTTAGGATAGTGGACAAACAGTCCCACAAGAGACAAAGAAATCTTGTGGGATAACAAGCAGATGATCTCTTTGGAAAAGAAATTTGTAACCTCAATTTTGTGTATGTTTGAACAAATGTTTTCACAGGGTCTATAACGTCAAGAACACACACAAGAAATTTCTACCTATAAGACAAGCTAGTATCACAACCTTTTCCCATAATTTGGTATACCAAAAGAGGAATATATATGGTAAGTAATCTTTAGGCGACCTGAGAAACCACTTGGGTCGGTCCTTGCACAAAGGTTATGATACTTTTGGGAGTAGATCAGGTGGGCTTCTGATTAATGGCTTCTAGTAAGATCTGTGGCATCCCCCCAATTGGTTTGTACGCGTGTGACTCACTTAAGAGCCTAGTTGACCATGCCAAAATTATAGGTATATTTACCTACCTCGGGCTACCATCAACACACCTCACCTGAGCTTGAGGGGATAAGGCGAGAGGTTTCTCAACACCTTATTTATATACCGATCAGGGAATTACCAGTTTGAGGTCATTCTCTAAAGAGGAAGTGCTTCTCTCTAGACAAGCCTCACTAGAAGTGTTGTTAATCAAACTTGATATTTCTCTTCACCCAAGATCTGTGAAGGCAAGGGGAGAGGATACAGATACAAGTGGAATGCTTCCATGTCACTTACTTTAACAATGTTTTGCAAAGAATTTAAAAGCTCTAATGAAGTGTTGAAAAATACTCCTTCAAACATGCCAAAAAGTATTCATTTCCAAATTGAACCTAGTTTAGGCTAAGTGTTTTCTATCCTAGAACATCAAACACTCATTTTTAGCATGCAAGGTTCTTTTTGACAAGTAAATGACAATGCTTGGAAGATAGAAATTACTTTGCAAAAAAAGAAAAGTGTTACTCCTTTTAGCACTCAAGACTTTATTTGATCAATTTTAAACACCAAATCAAAATGTTTTCATTGCATAGATTGATTATCCCTTAAGCATTCAAGAGTGAGTTTTTGTTGATTTTAAGCACCAAAATGAAGTGTGATGTTTGCCTTGTTCAATTTTAACCTTTGTTTATTTTATGCCCAAATCGAAATAATGAAGTGTTGTGTAGGCATACAATGTTCTTTTTAATGCACCAAATGAAAGTGAGTAAATTCTCTTGTTTTAAAAAAATTTAACCCGCATTCCCACAAAAAACTTGCAAACCTACAACACAAAAACTATGTTCCTGCATAGGCGTTCCCGCAGGACTATCAGAATAAAAGAAACTGACAAAAAGTAATAAATGCTAGACATGGAATGATACCTGCGGATGTGTTCTCATAGTCAACAACATTCTCATGGAGTCAATAGTCAATCCCGCATTATGGGAATGAAGGAAGAAACTTCAATAATCATTAACAGTGCCTTTCAAATTACATAAATCAACAGGAAAACCCACTTGGTCAAACAACATTCCCGCAAAGTCAACAATCAATCTCGTATTGTGGGAATGAAGGCAAAAAAATTAAAAAATAGTAAATGCCTCACGGCTTACAAAGGTACATAGGCAATCCCGCCTAGTTAACTTGCATTCCCGCGTTGCAGAAATGCGATCCCACAAAATGGGTACAGTGAGTCACTGGTGAAGTAAGGATAGAGAGAAAGAAAAGATAGGAAAAATAGAAGTTTTTTTTGTGGGAATGCATTCCCACAGTTTGTACAAGCATTCTCACATCCGTACTAGCATTCTTGTGTTCGTACCTGCAGTCTTGCAAAACTACAGATTTTTTAGATGTTGATGCTGTGTAAAATTTGAAGGTGGGAATGATGGCGCAAATGTGTCTTCTTCGGCCTAGAACCTACAAAATACCCAAAAAACCCTTGCAAAGCACTCAAACAACAAAAAAATTTAGTATTTTGCAAAGAAAAATGAAAAAGATGGAGAGAAAATGACCCTTGATGTGGGTCCCACCGGGTGTGCCAAAATGTAAGTACCTAAAATGTAGTGTTTAAGAATACAAAACTAAGCTAGCATTAAAAAAAACAAAGAAAGTAAACACTTATGATAAGACCTACAAAATGAAGACAAAACCAAACAAGAGAATGCAAACCTCAAACCCCAAAGTCTCCAAAATGTAGAAGATTTATCCAATGGATTGGATGTGTGCTCATAAACTATGCTTCAAGCTTCAAAGTGTGGGAGGATTTTGGCATAATAAGGATGCTTTGGATGATTTTGGCTCTCAATTGGGCACAATAACTTTTCTTCAATGGTGGATGAAAATGAAGGAGAAAGAGGATCAATATAAAGCCAATTCCTTGAGGGATGTGACCACTTTGGGAGGTGTGAGAGGGGACAAGTCTGTAAGAGATGTGTAAGAGACTTTATGATTTGACATTGGAGGATGTGGTGATGTGACATAAGGGTTGACTTGAGATGGTTTAGCATTTCTTAATCCTTCGATTATGATTGTAAAAATGTTTAAGGGGTGATTAGCTTTGGATTAGAGGGTAAGTGGAGGATTAGGAGGATGTGATGGGAGGAGAGAGAATGAGTGGAGGGTTAGATTAGCTAAGCATGGGTTATTAGATAATTAAGGAGGATTGACATGAATTTTAGAATTAAATATTTTATTTAATTCCAAGTGGGAGGAAAAGGGGGTTTATGAATTAATTTAATTAGATAAGTGTATTTATTTAAGTTAATAGAAGAATAGGGATTTAATTAATTACCAGACTATAAGTTTGTCATTTAGATAATTAATTGGACTATAGTTAATTAATTAAATTAATTAACTAGGGGATGACATAAATTAATCAAATAATAATATTTAATTAATAAGATGTCCTAGGAGAATACTAAATAAAATTACTAAATGATGTAATCAAATTTAGTGTCTACACATTCTAATGACCAACTATAGACCTTCAAATGTGGATAATTCTCATATTTTATGTAGATGAGGATTTATTTCATCACTTGAACAAGTAATAACATTTAATTTAACAAACACCGAGAACACATAAATTATATATTTCCTTCTTAGAATCATAGAGGAGTGTTATATGGATACTTTTAAATATATCCTCGATATTTTTCTAAGGACCATGGAGATATAGGAACATAGATAAATCAAATAGAAAATAAAAGAACAAAAATGAGTAATAGATTTGATTAATTTGGTTTTAAATCTGAAAACCCTCTAGGGCTTTCAACAACCCAATGCCCAATCTAAGGCTACAGAGTGAAAGTAAAGCCATGACAGAGATCCTATGAACATATGAAACTTAACCAATGGGTTTTGAATATATTAATGATAATATTAACAAGCCCACTCATGTTATCATCAAGTTCTACTTCAACAATCCATTTCATACATTGAAAATCATTGTTATCTACACAAAGAAATTTAACTCTCTACTTGAGAGATACCCGTGAACCAATAACACACCCAAAAGAAATTTTCAAAGACAAAGTCAACCATTTTTTAATGTATTGAATTCATATGATTTAAAGTATACATAGATGGAGACAACTTTATGAAATTAGCATTTATAATTGCACAAACTGATTAATGCTACTCATGAGATTACACTAACTAAAAATAACATTCACCTTCGACAACTTGAAACTAAACATTATCCTAGTTACAAGATAATCTTTCTACTTGGCACACTTTAATGATTTTTGGGGTAGTTTGAATATTTATATTTAATGTTTTAGGCTAGTTTTGAACCCATCTACGCCTTTGAGCCATGCCCCTATTGCAATGTGGTGAATTTGGTTGGAGGGAAAGGGAAAATGTAGGATTCTCACCATCTCCCCTCTTAGAAGAGAACTAGGAGAATAGCTCCCAATAAGAATTTTTTGGAAGGTTTTAGGTAGGGTACTAAGGGGAGGTGAATTAGTGCCATAGAGATTTCACACTTATTCAACTTTTTGAATAAAAATATATAGCCAGTAAATTACTTATACTGATAATTATTTTATCTTTTAATGATAGCTACTATAATGTTTAACCGATAACTGATAATATGCAAATTAAACATTAAAACACTTAACACAATATTTTGGTGTTGCAGAAAACCCTTGGTCAGAGGGAAAAAATGTGGTGGGGATGGTACCCATAACTCATCACTGTAGTAATAACATGCTCGATTAGGAGCTTAACTAAATGTCATCTTTTGAATGACTTCACACTGTTAGGGGTGTCTAATACCCTGTCAGGAGTATTGAAAGTCATGTTAAAGACTACTCTATTAAGAAATTTTATCTCACTTATATAGTATTCACCTTGTTAAAGGATTTACAATAAGTTCATAAATAGAACTTCTAAGTCTGGTTAGAGACTACCCAGTTAAGGGATTTCACAATCTTGCTGCTCAACTGTTAAGAATAAATCGACAAGAAATTTGACTTGTAGATGCTTTCTTCAGAATCTTGTCAAATCCCATTTTTATCTTCTTTTGCTCTGATCTTCTTTTGATCTTTGATCCTTCGATCTTTGCTAATAACATCAGTCTACACTTCTGTTCACTTCTATCTATGCCATCTCATCTATATCTCACTTACCTTTGCCTTTGATCTCCTCTTAAATTTTCTTGCACTGATTAGGGTTTCTCAAAATTCCATAAATCATTTTTCTAATTGGATGTCATCCTTGTTCGTAACCTTGTCATTTCTTTTCACCGCTAACACTTTTTGATTAAATTTTTTGATAACCCTTTCTTTATGTCGATAAACCTTTTCGATAGTGTCTATGTCAATATGTATTTCCTTTCTGCATCTCTATACTTAATGTTATTTTCTAGTAGTGCAAATCTTAGAAAAATCATCATTGATTGTCTATTAATTACTTGTAGAGGAGTTTGTCAAGTAGCAATCTCCCCCTTTTGCATTGATAGAAAAACCTTTCTACAAAACCTTTCTATTTATTCTTCATTTCTCCTTTGTTCTACATCATTCTATATCTCTGCCCCTTAGATATTTCTCCCTTTTGACTGTACTTCTCTCCCCCTTTGACAACAATGCCAAAGGCAAAAAAAACTCTATCCTTTGGGTGTCAACTGGTTTCTACATCTGCTAGAATATTTCTATGCTTGTTGTTGATATTTTTCAACACTGTTTCCATTGCTTCTTCAGATTATTTATGATATTGATATGTCCTTTGACTCTTATTACTTTGTCAATAATGTCTTCATCATCATTTTTTTTTGGTCTACCCAATAGATCAATTTTTTATTGTATATGTTTTTGCATTAAATCCATATTTATAGCTATTATGCATGATTCTCAAATTACTTTAATACCTTTCTCAAATAGTTTCTTGGAAATTTATGTTGCTTCACTCAACAATTCCTTTAAATTTTCAAGTTTCTTTGATAGTGTTCTTGTTATTTTTGCTAGCTTATCTTCTCTCCTGTTAGTATGTGAATTTTGTTGCATCTTTGCTTTTAGTTCTACCTTTACTTTGTGATCATTTCCTATTATTTCCACATATGTTTTCAACTACTCCATACTTCATTCTTCTTCATCCACTATAATTTTTAATATTAAGCTTGAAATTGTTTGAACTGTCTTCTTCATTATCTTTTTCCTTTGTTTTTCCTTAAGCTATCTTTCAACAAGTGTTCTCTCTTTGAGTTTTTCTACATACAATATGCATTCCTCATAATGCATCTTTGTAGGATCTCTCTTCAAAATTTCAAACTCAGGTCTTTCATCAAAGTCTTCTTCTTATTCACCAGATTCCAAATCTCTTTTCCTCTTTTGTTGTGTTGTTATCATTTTCATATTTTGTAATGTCTTAAAACTTGTACTTCCTCAAATTCTTCTATTTGTTCCTTTTCCTTTTCTAAATTTATTAGTTTTTTATCAATGATTTCTTCATTTGGTATCTCACCAATAGTAGGTGTCATATCGGTAGCATGTGTTACATGTTCTATTTTAGTGTATGCAACTGTAACTTCTAGTATATGTTGTTCCTCAAACTATTCATCTTCCTCATTACTCATAGCATCATCAGATTCATCTTGTATTTCAATAGGTTGACTCATTTTTCCTTCATCAAACCATATCAGGTTGTCTTTTCTTGTCAAATCTATGTCCTCTTCTTATTCTAATTGTGCATTCAATTCATACATTTTACGAATTGTCGATTCTTGTTCTTTAGGCATTTCTGCATTAAAGATTATTTTCCACATTTTCAGTCCTTATTCTTCTACTTCTTCATTTAATCCTTCGATTATCTTAGTTTTTCTATTCATTTTAGAAAATATAATTTTATTTTTCTTCATTAGTTGATCAATTTATTCAACATTTATTCCTAGCTTTGCAAGTATCATGGTCCTTTCTCTGCTTTATCTCTCTTGTTTGGTAGCTTCATCCCATCTTATGTTGATTTTGTCAAGTAGTTCCTCAGAAATAATTTGTCTTAAGTTTCTCAGAAATCTTATGAACTCATAAAAGTGAAACACTATTTCATCTTCTAAATTTTTTGTATCTTCTTCCAACCATGTCATGTATTTTTCTGATAGCTCCATGCTTTCTTATTCATTTTCTATATCCGTACTTGTTCTTGGAATTCTTACTCTTGATGGGTCTATCTCAGGTTTAGGATCATTTTTCTTTCTTCTTTTTCATGTGCTTCCTTCTATTGTTGATTGACTTATTGTATTTCTCCTTGGTGTAGTTTGTGTTATTTTGGATCTTGTCACTAGTAAGATTTTGCCCAATTAGTTCATCATTTTTATGACTAAAAAATGTAGAATATTCGACGAATGTGTATGTCAAAATTTTTTGGTCGAAGTGAGCAATGACCAACATTGTAGCCGTAATACTAAGGATATAGTCATCAAAAGAAATGGACTGCATGGTCAAGAATTCTGATTGAACTTACGACCAACCCATTCCACCATTGGTTGAACTTATGACCAACTTACGATGCAAACAGTAATAAAAAATGATAATGATGCTATATAGGTGACGCCATCATCATCAAAAAGCTATAAAGTATGTGCTAGAATGTCAACCACAGTAAGATGATTGTGTTGTCACTCATGTAGCCCTCTCATTGCATAAGAGTCCAAAGACCGCCGAAATATCCATGAAATGTATTTAAAAAAACATTTATTTTTTTATTAGGAGCATTAGAGTTATTAAATTCAAACATTCAAGGTGGAAAATACTATTAAGATGTGAATTTGTGGTGTTATTGTTATTTTGTGACCCCAACCTAGTTATGTATATGTAGGTAACTTGGCCTTTTTCACACCTATAAGGTAATGTAAATTCATCTTAAGGGAAATTTTAGGTGGAATTCCAATGACTAAATAGGAGCATATATATGGTTAGATAACATTATATGCTACAACATGACAGGTTGTAATTTATCTAACACTGCTAATTTTTTTATTAATGGTAAAGGTTAGAATGTTTACTAATGGTAATAGATGAGACTTTAAATTCATTTGTAGTTATACCTTTTACTATCTTTTTTACGGATAAGGAGGAACCAAAAAAAACTTCTATAATGAATTGATGAATTGTGTTCATGAAATATAATGATTTCAAGCACCTAGACATTCTTATGTTGTTAAAAATTCTTCTATTGGTGTTGGATGCCAATAAGTATGATCTTATGAAGCTATTATAATTTGTGTTAAGAATCTTAAAATTGGTCATCTACTTACAACTAATTGTTTGTTGAAATGGAGGGGACACATGTCCACTGGTCTTTCATAAACTCATTCTATTTTCAGGCATTTCATCCAACACTCAAATAACAATAAGGATATTTAACGACTAGGTAAAGTATCCATGTTTGATTTGGGTTAGATTTATTTTTTGTTTCCAATTTTTTTTAATGCTGACATGAGAATGATGTTTGCAATGTACTTTTATTTCAATAACTACTTGAATAGTCAAATGGTCATTGGTCTATTAATGAAATTTGAATGGATTATAAAGAGCCCACAATGCATTTAAGTTATGATGATTGTGAAGGTCTAATTATTTGAAGGGATGAGACTAAAATCATGCCATAGATGAATTTTGTGGAATGGATGGTCTTCAAGTCTTGGCAATGAGCTGAAGGAGGTGTACTTTTTGTGCACTTAGAGCATCTGATGCCAACAAGATGCAAAATATTTGCATAGTTTATCCTCCCAACATTAAAAATTATTGTTTACTAACAGTTCCATCTAGTTTCAAATGGTGTTTAAATTGAGTGGCACTTGCTAAAATATTTTCATATATGTATCTTATGTAAACAAAAGGAAAAGAAAAACATGCATATGGAAATTAACTTGTTCAAAAATATGTTTTGATAAATATCATTGACAAGTTATTTCTTATAAATGAATATGCATGCCAACCACATATATCATAAATCTTTCAAGAAATTCCACTATCCACCTTTTGAAACTAGCTTGTTGAAGAGGAAGATCAATGAATGAAGAAATAAATGCAAATGATTTACCTATAAGATAAGGAAAATATAAGGTGTAAGGCAAATATAAGGTGTAAGAAAAATATAAGGCATACATACATGTAAATTATCTATCAATGTTGAAAATTACATTGACCTTAAATTGTAACATCAATACAATTCTTACCATCATCATCCATGATAAGATCCAGTGTAAAGTATTCCACAAAGAACTAAGTGTTATGTTTCATTGCCTACCCATAAAGTGTGTATAGTAAAGCAAGGCCAATTTGGTTTTTAGGACATACAATGTGATATGCGTATCCACCTGTATCAAGATCCATTTCATATAATACTACTAATATAAAATTTAAATGCATGCAAAGATTCCATAAATTAATAATTAAGGCAATAAGAAAAACCATGTGGGTTATCTATAATTAAACATGTTGAACAAAAATCCAAATAAACCTTTTTCAAAATATAGGCTTTGACCACCAAATGCACGCTGGTAGAATATCTTTTAGATCAAAGGAACACATGTTTGAGGTAAAAGAAAAAAAAAAGTTTGATGTCATTCACAATGGACAAAAAAAATACTATATAGAAATCTACAAATAAGGATAGTCAACTATATCAAGGATGAATATCTTTTCTTTTTACTTGCCTTTATTTCATCACAACTATGTTCTCCAATCTCATCTTCAACATCATCAATAATAAGAGAATATAAGCATTCTTTTATCTTCAACTTCAACCATCCCTATATCAAAGGCATGCCTGATAACATCATACATGCCTTTGATATAAAAACCATTTCCCCTCCTTGAATTATTGCAACATAAAGACTCAAAGACTTCTAATCAAAACAGCTAACACACATTAGAAAATTTGGTGTTTCCAAGTTAGTTTGATTTGAAGTCTTCAAGGATTTAATCCCTTACAATGTGCACGTAGAAAATTGTTGCCATTAATTTTGGTGCAGGATCACCTATGAAGATATCCAGGGACACCATGGAGGTAAACAAATAATCTGGATCTAAATCATCCTTAAATGTGGTTTAGGAAAGCCTTGAATAGGATAGGGACAGTCATAAAATTACATATTGATAGTAAACACAATGTGAAAGATAGAATTCCATAATGTTGTTTGGGAAGATGAAAAGACCAAATGTAGTGGATGTGATCTATAGTTGGTGTGTGTAGGCAATAGATGCAATAATTTGATGTAGGGGTAACTTATGGGCCTAAAGAGGTTTGAGGATGAATAAGGATTGTTGGTCAATTTTCATGTTTCAATGCAAAATCTTGGTGAAAATTGCTTACTTTGGAGAAATAGAGTTTATCATGTAACTAGGATTTTGAAGTTTTTTTCATTTAAATCCAAATACCCTACCTTGTTTTATTTCTTTGCTACCTTTTTTGTTTCACTTAAGCCATTTTATGCCATTTTTCTTAAGTTGTCAGACGGGGCCAAGTTTTTTTTAAAGTTATAAACTTAATGGGCCCTTTTTAATATATCCCTAAGTCTATAGTTCTTGATTAATTAAATCTTTCCTAAGTCATCATGTGTGGTAAAATGAGTCCAATCTCTTTTAGATCTAACGGTGTGCGTAATCTTGCTATAGGAAGATGTAATACCTTTATTCTTCACAATATTGTGATTGTGTGAGACTTGGCAAATGGTAGACCCTGTTGGAATTCAAGACAAATGATAAATGTTAGTTAGTTCAAAAATAATCTAATGGCTAGTGCATTACTGCTTTGAAAAGATGCTTGGTCTTTATTCTTCATGGCATTTCGACCTTGTGAGAGGTGTCTCAGATGACATCACAGTGCAATTATCAATAAAGTTAAATCAATGATCAAATCAAAGTTGATCCAAAAAATTTTGCAAGCTTGTGATTGATAGATTAAGACATTTTACCATTGCAGCTTCATGACCGGATGTTGTGTGTCCAAGATTGAAAAATTAAAAGTCATAAAGTCAGATAAGATTTGACGGTTGTCATGAAACCGTGATGAGAAGTTAAAAGAATTTTATTCATTATGGATTCAAAACTAAGTGCCACATATCATAGGTGATGACATGTTGATCGGTCTTTAGGGAAGTTAAAGAAAGGAAAGATTTGGTCAATCTGATGGCTATTGCAAGCCCGCAATGAGAAGTTGCAAGGTTTTTATTCTTCATGGCTTTGGGACTGAATGCCATGTAGCCCTAAGATCTTGTAGAGGTGTATGTTTGATCGGGTAAAGTCAGATTTGATCTGATGATTGTCACAAGCCCAGCTGCACAATTTTTAGTCATCGTGGCTTTGTGAATGACTGATGCATGTCCAAGGAAGAAAATTAAAAAGGTGTTGATGTTTCTTTTCTAGGTGGTTACCATGTCTTTCTTTCTCATTGGTTGACTTTCCTAGTGGGATTTTAAGGTGCACCGAGTCTTAAATAGTTTGATCTGAGTCATAGGATTCATTTGCATGAAGATTCATTGATAGTCAAAATTCAAATTTTTCAAAAGTGAACGTATCATTCACTGGTGGCATTCAATTCTATTTTTGTAAAACTTATTGTGATGTGTACGACCATTGTAGTTTTTGGGTCAATAGTTGTTGTCGCTCAGGTGTTATTTCATAAGGTTTTCATTCTACAAAGAGTGAATTTGTTTCTTGAGAGCCGCGCTATCAAGAGTTTGTAGAAGGAAGAAAATTTCAAGTTTTTAGAGCTACATGTTCCAAGTTTCAAAATAAGTAAGTTCATTTTGTGAATCTTTTGTCATTGGGGTTTTGTGAATTGTGTGGTATATTTGAAAGAAAAAACCCTAGTTTTAGAAAAATGGCACCACAAAGGGATTTTACTGGCAAAATTAAGTATAAAGATAGGGCTATGTATGATGATTTCCTAGTTCAATTGGACTACTCCATAAATGATGTAGTTGCAGGAAAGAAATTGATCCCTAATGTACCACGTTTGAAGATTGATGAGGGATTATATGATGAAATTAATTGGCCGAGGGATGCACACACAACTATAAGTGGTTTGAATATTTTCAAGATATGGTTTAGCTAGAGGAATTCATATGCTCCGCATTGTAA
Organism: Chamaecyparis obtusa; assembly: GCA_027943335.1. NCBI lineage: Eukaryota > Viridiplantae > Streptophyta > Pinopsida > Cupressales > Cupressaceae > Chamaecyparis > Chamaecyparis obtusa. Next base: position 367,158 of record BSBK01007266.1, read on the forward strand.
TGTGTGGGAGCTAGACATGACAAAGTTAGTTGTTCCAGGGGTATTCATGGATGCATACCTATTGATTCTTGTAGCAAAATCTTATGATCTAGTTGCTAGGATTATTAGGAATAAAAATGGGACACCTATTTTGTCCATTACTACTGAAGAAATCCATTCAGTTTTTAGGTTAAGCACACCCACATAGTACCACAAGCCTATTGATTTTAACAAATCAAAGGCAACATATGAGGCTTAGAGAGTTTTCATCAAAAGTGGCCCACTGAAGGAACTTTTTGTAGTTATTGGGGTTTTGATGCTAGTTGGACCTAATACCCCAGAGCCTTTCTTGAAGAAATATTTAAACCCCCATGCTTTATGAGAGTACATGTCTCTATGTAAATTTTTTGGTGAGGATAAAACTGACCCAATGCCCATCCATTTCATATTTATGATGGTCCAGATTCTGCATCCTATGGTATGAGTTAATTTTGATTTTGCTCCTTATATTATTGATAGTATTCACAATGGTTTGATTGGCATTGAGAAGGATAAAGTTGATCAATGATTTGGATTGTATTCTTTTCTGATGCACATGTTCTTGTTCAAAGGGGAGCCATTTTTTGTGAATGACATGGATTTATTAAAGAAAAATGATGGGGAGGGATTTCCAGTGCAATTATGGAGCATGGAATTGTCCTAGGACAAAGTGGATGCTAGTTTCGTCAGATTTGATAAGGTGTTTTCTTCCAGGATGAGCTCACATTTCTTGCATGACAACCCTAGAATCCCAAAGGTTCTCTTAGATTTGATCAGGCCCAAGGAGTTTTCTCCTAAATTGAAGATTGTAGATAATTGCGGTGATATTATCATGTATCCTATCTCTACTATTTTTAGAGTTTATGGTTTTAGGGGCACTCCTCATATTTTTCCATACCAAGTTCCCCTAATAATTGGACTCACATAGATATTATGGCAGATAGGTTGTCTACAAGAGAGGGAATTGATAATAAGAGGTAGAGGCACAATCTTTCCAGCCTTTACTGTGACTAACCATTTTGTAATTGCAAAGGGAGGTTGGGTGCATTTGGGTAAATTTATGAAGCCCTATGGCATGAGAACATCAATGGAAAGGTTTTATGATCTTGAGGAATTATTTCAAATGTTCAAAATGAGAGTCAAGGTAGGGGACATGGCTCATCAATTCCACTTCCCAGAGCATATTATCAGAAATAAATTCTCTCTCCAGGAGAAAGAGGTAAGGAAGGAAAAGTGGTTAGTTTATAAGAGAACCCTTGATTTTTTTAATCACTTTGATAATAGATATAAACCTTTAGGGGACATCAAGCCTTTTGGTGAAAATATTAACAAATTGATGACACCCTTTGAGGAGATCATGGGTGTCTTGAATGAAAAGAAATCTAGGGTGATTGAGGACAATCTTGATCAGACAAATATTGTGATGAAAATAATTGCCCCATTGCCTACAATTTCTCCAAGAACCTATGTGGTACAACAAAGGGCATGATACAATGTAGTGAAGGCTAATCATGATACTGATGACAAGGGTAAGAAATTGGAAGAAAGTCTATCACCACCTCAAGTGTGTAGGCCATATAAAAGGCCTACATCTGAATCTCCCATCAACTAATCACCAAAGAGACAGAGAGTGGAGGAAGTTTCTCAATCAAGTGGTGAAGCCTATTCACCTTCTTAGTTCCCACTTAACATTGTGAATGAGAAAGAGGTAGCATAATAGTTGGTTCATCTTGGTAGTGCATAAGATATTGTTTTAACTGAGGCTGAGCTACAGGGAGGAATGCTAGAGGAACCAATTTCCCATCCCATGGACCTTACTATCCAAGAATTTAAAGGAAAGGATCTTGATCCTATTATCAGTGAGTCTTGTTGTAGGTTCTTGTCTGATGACAATTTTATTAAATCTAGGGCATTTGTTCAATTTTCTTGGAGGATGAGTATCTTAGATTTTTAGGGCAAATGTGAGAAGAAGAAGGAAAAAAACATGATAAGGAGGACTCTATTATTAAAGAAGAAGTAAAGAAAGAGATGTTGGATGATTTCAATAGGATTACCCCTAAGGAGGGAAGAAAAATGATCATGGATGCTATAGTTTTGATTTTTCCAAAATGGGATATTGTAGATGTAGTGGTTTTTTATGTTGTTAGAAAGAAAAATGACACTGCATAAAATAGAGAGGAAGATGCCATTGCAACATTGAAGGGAGTGGTCTTTAGTGATGACCATGCTACTCTTCTAATGTGGTCATTACTAAAGAAAAATAAAACTAAAATGGATGAAGGATCAAGTATAGATTTGGTGGGTGGATGGATGGTTAGGAGGGTAAGTGAGACCTTAGTGGTGGAGGCCACTGACATAACTATTTAGGCAGTAAGTTTTGTGAAGGACACAACATTAAAGGATAAACAAATTATGGATGATCTTAGGCTCAAGTGTGAAAAGATCATGGAATATTATGATGCTAAAAGGAGAAGAAGTAGTGATTTGATGAGAAGGCTTGCTAGGCTAGGAGACACATCAACTTTATAGTTGGAAATAGGCAAGTCTTCCACAAGAATGATTGCATCATCCCCTACACCACCACCTAGCTCAAGCCCTATAATTTATATTCTCCCATGGCCCCTAATGCTCAACCTGAAGAAGAATTACAAGATGAAAAGGAAAAGCTTAAGGCCTTAGAAGTAAAGGTTGTAAGAAGGTATGAGGAAAAAATCAATAGCACAATTCAACATCTTCTTAGTACTATTGATACTAGATTTATTTATTATAGGATCTCAAAGCTTTTAAATATTTTAAATTCTTTTAAAGAGGACAAGAGTAAACTAGAGGAGATCCTAAATGAATGGACTAGTTGAGAAGACAAGATGGAAGAGACATACTCAATGGCCAAGGAGAAAGAAAAGTTAGATGCAACAATTGAGAAAACTTATGATCATACTGTAGGTCTATTGGAATTTTCTATTGCTAGGGAGTTTGTGCATAGTGAGTCTAGCTTACTTCTTTTAGAATATTCTAGTAAAAGTTTTGATTAATTCCCTTGCATTTTGGAAGGCTTAAAAGAGCTCAAAGCCCGTGAAGAGTGGATGGAGGAATTGGATGTAGCCCTTACATTAAGGATCAATAATATTGTTATTGATGATGATAATTATTTGTTTGGAAGGGTGATTGAGGAAATTGTAACTGCTAGGATATATTTTGATTCTTTGGGAAAAAGGGTCAAATAGTTGTAGGCCAAGTGTAAGAACCTAATTGAGGAAGAGCAAAAAGTTTTGCAGTTTGAATGGCCTAATGATGTTGTTTTCAATGAGTGGGCATCAAAGTTTAGTTAGGAAGTGATAGGTGCCCAGGTGGGGCCAAAATCAAGACAAGAATGATGCTCCTGATTGTGCTGCTTCCTTTCTTTCTATTTGAGAAGAGTTTTGAAAGTGACCTTTTTGTCATGTTGTGGAAAAGCATTGTGTCCTATTAAAATGTGACATGTGTACCTTCCCAATTATGAAGCTTGTTGCAACCCTATGTCTATAAAGGTTTTCCTAGACTAGGAAGAAGGGTCCGAGTTTCTTTTTATGATAGAACTTTTTGTGTCTTTGTAGTGAATCCAAATAGTGTACATGGATAAAAATGTTATTATTTTCATTTTGAATCCAAGTTTTAATGAAGAAAGGTGTTAGTTCTTATTTTTGAGTTATTTTTTTCAACTTTACAGAGAAATGTAGTGAATGTACTTTTCTTAAGGAGATTAATACCAAAAAGCATTGCAGGAATACTTGTGTCTAAAATCTTGTCTCCTTTTATTATGGTTTTGTTAATTTTATGAATATTTGAGCAAGTCTTCAATTTCATTTGCAACTCTTTTAGGCTGTATATCATTTCATTGTTGCTATTGGTTTAAGGAAATGAGTAAATGCTTCTATGATTTGATAGGATCATTAAGATATATTAAAGGATATTATAAGAATAGGGTTTTATGATAGCAATTGATAAATTTATTTACAAAGTGAGTAAATATATCATAATCTTCATTGTATCTTTGTGACTCCATGAAAATTGAAAATCAAATATCAAAATCCATTTTAAATATTACTTAAAAGGAAGAATGATTTAAAGAATGGTCATCTCTTAATATTGTGGTCAAATAGATGCATTGTTGGCTACTCTCAGATCTACTTTGTATCATTTAGTAAAATAAGTTTTATATGACTAAATATTCTTTAAAGGGATTTATAGATAAAGAGTTGTAACAAAAAGTGTCAAATCCTAGGTGTACCTGCCTTGTTTCTACAAAGCCAAAAGTGTAGAAGGAATTATTTTCCTTGTTAGTTGTCCCAAGGTCAAATAAAGTATTATAAATATGGGAAATGCTAACCCCTAGGTGTACTTTGTTTGTTGTCTCTTGGTTATTCAAAATATGTTGAATTAGAAGCCAACAAGATGGTGACTCTACTAGGGATTGTACTATAGGTAGTGCAGTACTTATCACATTGGTCTCTATTGGGTTAGTAGAAGGTGTTATCATAGGTCATTCTATTCACACGTGTTTCATTTTATTTGGGACTCCATGTTTCTCCTCTACTGTTTGAGTTTTCTTTAGATTCTCAAGGTTTTCCTATTAAAGGTTCCCATTAATGTGGGTGGAAACTCAAAGGGTTAGAACCAGTGTGTATTTAAAAGTGGTAAACTATGGATGAAAGAAAAAACATGAGGGATTTTGTTAGGAAACACCTAGAAATAAATTTGGAGGAATTACCTCTATCACAAAAGAATAGGCTAAGGAAAGATGGTGAATCTACTAGTGCACCTATGAGGGTACATAATGATGAAGGAGGTAGGTTATTGCACACATCTGCTAATGAAAATGAATCCATATACAAAAGTTCAAAATCTGATAGTGGTCTCTTTGGAGATAATTTCTGTGATACCCTAGAGGTATTATATCAAGACAAAGTTATACCTTTTGTAGATCATAAATTGAAAGTGGGGAATAGAAGCCATATGTTAGGTGCACATCAAGATGAAGTTATTTCTAAAAAGCAACCAATGGAACCAAGATGGGTCCATTTCCCTTATCAAAATATTATAGATTTGGATGTATCTTCAAGCTATGATGATACTATGATTAACCCAATTGATTTAGGTGTGTTGAGGTTATAGCTAGCAGAGCAAGATGCCATACACAAACATTTAGAGAAAGAGAGAGAGATAGAGACCATAAATGCTTTGATGGAAAGAGATTCTCTACTTAAAAAAATTGATGAGTAAAAGGAAAGGAACTGAATATTTTCTTTTTCTCCTAGACCTTTACAACCAGACCTCTTTGGTGACCTTTCTACCCTAAGAAGTGAGAAAGAACATCTATTAAAGGACCATGAGCTTGAAAATGAAGGTCCTATGCTTAGGAAAGTGAAAATTTATGTGACTCTACTTGATGAAAAGGAAGGAAATAAGTTTACCAAGCTTACTATTGTTGACAACAACAAGGGGTAAGAAAAAGATGGTTGGGATCAAGATAAATGAACCTGTGGTCAAACCAAATGTTCCACCACCTGTTTCAAGTTTTGATATTGAGATAGAAAAAAGAAGAAAAGAAAGAGATGACTTATCAAGAGAATTGGAGAAAGATGAGGTTGAAGCGTCTATTGCAAAGAAAATAAAGAAGATACAATTCCTAAAATCTTCATCTACAGATATTTTTGGACCATCTACAAATAAAATAGGCATGCCATCTAGAACCACTCATGCTACCTTACTTGGTAAACCCGATGCTCATAATGCTCCTTCTTCATCTTCTAAGATAAATGTTGAGCCTAAATAATAGTTAAATGTGCATATGGGTGGGGGTATGACAACTAGTATTGGTCCTCGTGGAAACACTGGACTAGGTTTCTAAAGAAGACCTATACAATTAGAAGGGTATAGGAAAATTTGTTTTGATAGGATACCTAGTTATCCTAATATTATATCAACTGCTTTAAGTGATAAGGAAAGTAAGTTTTCTAGAAATAATGCTATCAGTTGTGAAGAACATCTCAGGTTATTTATTGATATGTTGAATGATTGTGAGGTACAACATGAAGATGTAGTTATGAAGTTGTTTGTTCAATCCTTAGTTAAAGATGTCAAGGATTGGTTTAAAAGACTCTTGGATCATAGTATTGACTCATGGTATGCATTTGAATTTTTTTTTTAAGGAAAAGTATGGTGATAGGCCAAATTCTAGTTTCATGTTGAATGATTTTAACAACATAAGGAAAAACCAAAATGAGTCTACAACTGAATTCAACATGAGATTCTAGAAGGTATGCATAAATTATTCCAAATAGAGGTTAAATGATAATGTTTTCCTAACAACCTATTTTAATGCCTTTGATGGAAAGTTTGGGTATCTTTTAAGAGATAACAAACCAAGGATTTTGAGGGATTCTTTTAGGATTGTTTTTAATATTCAAAACAACATGAAAATATCTAGAAAATTGGGTGGAAAAAGAGATAACCCTAAATTGTTTGGAAATAGGGGAAATAAGGATAGTGAAAGAATTGTGGGAAACAAAAGGCAAGAGAAGGAAAATTTGGATAAGGTGTTGAATGCATTAAAAGAATTGAAACCACCCAACAATAGAAATGACAAGATTTTTGTTGTAGAAAAGCCACAATTCAATAACAACTTCAATAGGTAGAATAGATTACAAAATTCTCCTTATAACACCTAGTGGAAAGATGGTAACCTTGTTGTCCCTCCTAAAAAGGTAATAATGATAAGAACATCTGTGATCCATTATAGAAAGCCTCTGTGAATATTGTGGAAGATACACCTTGGTGTATGGCTTGTCAATCTCCCCATCTTTAGAGCATTATGTAGTTGCACAATCCATATTTGTTTACCAGAATGAGGATCTTGAAAAGTCAGACCAAGATGAAAATAATGATGAAATTGGGTGTAATTTTGTCGATTCATATCTTGGACATGAAGATGCTTCAAATTATGATGAAGAGACTAATATTTGTTTGAAAAGACAAAATAAAGTATTGCTCCATCAACAAGTATTTTTTGATGATGAAAATGATGATGACAAAGCATGTAACATGACATCTATCTCAAAGGGGGTGAATTTGAGAAGACCCTCAAAGGAGGATATTTCTAGGATTACTACAGAAATGGTTGCATAGGTGCAAATCAGGAGCATGACATAAAATCATAATACTAGTAAAGTTTCTAGTATATTCACTAAAAGTATGAGTTCCAAAGATCCCATTGGAAATAAATTGAAAGGTGATTACTTTGTAAAGGTCAAGAATGTCAAAGGAAAGAAATGGGAGCCAAAAAGGTTTGAGACTACTAAGATGTCTATAGTACAAAAAAATGATGAGAAAAGGAGGCTGAAAAGCCAATTATCCCAATGGCTAAAACTGAAAAATTAAAGGTTTTGGTTTCATTTGATACATCTAAAAAGAAACAGGACTCTAAAGGTATGCAAATTGATTTTCCTTCTTCCACCCCTATTGATATGTTGTCAGTTTTATCGCAAATCATAGTCAAGGTTCCTTTGTCATAATTGTTGAGAATTCTTGAACACAAAGAAAGAGCTTTGGTGTGGGTTGATAATGTTCAAAACAACACTAATATTTGTTGTAACACAAGTGAGCCTCCAATTGAGAAAAATAAAATATTGGAAGTTCAAGGAGTGGTATCTCAAATACCACCTATGTACCTTAATAGTTCTATAAATGCTTGCCTTGAGAATATAGATGCATTCTTTTTGAGAATCATAGTAAATGGAAGAATAGTAAAAAATTGGATGATAGATTCTAGAGCATCAAACACTGTTATGCCATTTAAAATCATGGAGAGGTTTGGTTTAAAGGTTGAAACTATTCAAGGTAGGTGTTGCGTAATGGATCAAAGAGAGGTACTAATCATTGGTACTATTAATGCACTACCTTATAGGCTTGTAGCTTACCATGATAAAAAAAATTGACTATGAGTGTCTTAGTTGTAGATATACCACCTCATTATGGAATGCTATTGTCTAGAAAATGGAGTGTTGCTATGGGTGTAAGTATTCAATGTGATATGTCTTATGCAACTTTTAAAATTGATGGAAAGTCTATCAAATTTGATAGGGAGCCAAGAGTTGCTCATATGATTGAATAGGACATTGATAATGAGACTACTTTCTTTGTGGATACTGATATTAATGCTTTTAGGGCTGAAGTTACTGTACTTGAGAAGGAACCTATTTTGCCTCCTATCATGATGGAGGCTAATACCAAGTCAAAAAAGGGTGATATATGGATAATGTATTTTGATGGTGCAAATTGTAAAGATGGTTCAGGAGGAGGCATTTTTCTCATTTCTCCTAATGGGAATACTTATAAATTTTCTTTGACACTAAGTTTCCCTTGCACTAATAATATAGCAGAGTATGAGGCATTATTGATAAGATTGAATTTGTCTCACAAACATGGAATCAAGTGTTTGAGTGTGGTTAGTGATTCTGAATTGATGGTATCTCAAATAAGATCAGTTTATGCTTCCAAAAATAAGAGATTGAAGCAATATAGGAAGATTGTTCAGGATATGATTGAAAAATTTGATGCATTTCATATTGTATGTTAGGATAGAAGTAATAATACTCTAGTACATTTGAGATCAAATTTTGACGACCATTTGTTGGATTTGCAACGCCCATTTGTCAACATCTCAACATATGTGTCTGTCACCATTTTTGCGTTGGAAATTGCGATGGAAGAGGTAACCGTCAGTATTCCAACACCCCATTCTATTGGAAAATTTTACATGAATACCAACTTTGTTATGACATTTCCTATTGTCCATCTATCAAAAATTTGACAAGAAGACATATCAGAAATATAGCATGGCTGTCGTAATTACCTATCGAAAAGAATTACTTTCCAACATTATAACTATTGGAATAGCGAAAGATTCGCAGCCAACATCTGACAGAAAAACCCATTGGTGCTATAGCATTACTGTCAAAAAGTACTTATCTCCGACATTAGGACTATCAGAAGAGAAATGGTATGGTATTATATTGCCGACAAGTAGCCTTGTCGGAGATATAGCATTCATGTCACAGTAATTATCGAAAAGTAATTTTCTCTGACATTTTATCTGTCGAAGAGGCGACGAGTTGGCATATTGTCTGATAGGAAATGTTGTCAGATGTATAGCACTACCATTAGAATAAGCTATAAAGTGTCAAAAAAGTGATGGATATGCACATTACAAATAAGAAAGCTCAAGAGACCATCATAGGTTGTCTCTTTCTTCAGTCTATATTATTGACAAAATGTTTTACCTTTCATTAGCTCATCAAATCCGAGGATTTGAAAGAATTTAATAGAATATTTTCATGACAACGTATATTATTTAATTGACGTTGCATGAATTTATCTACTTCCCACACTTGTAGACTATGAGGGCAGTGATAAAGAAGCATCTCCTCCCATGGCCTACATTACTAAAGCCATGGGAGGGGATGCTTCTTTATGGCCATCCTTGAAGTATACAAGTGCATGAAGTATATAAATTAGTTTAGTGTCAAACTTAAATAATGTACGTTATACATGAAAATATTCTATTAAATTCTTTCAAATCTCTGAATTTGATGAACTAATGAAAGGAAAACATTTTGTCAATAATATAGACCAAAGAAAGAGACCAACTATGATGGTCTCTTGAGCTATGTTATCTTTAGTCCTTGCTATTGGGTAAGGCCTAGATGACTTATACTTGTCAATCATCAAGAATAATCACCACCTTGCATTTATGTGCACTACACAGTATCCAATATAATTGATCCCAGTCTCATAAAAACATGTTACACTTGTGCAGCTCATCAATACTGGAGCCTAAAGTAATTTTATACGATCACTAGAACATTTCATGGATGGATGAGAAACAGTATCCAAAGTTTCTAGATAACTATTTTTGAGAAGAGGAATGAGTGGAGGCCAAAGAAGGGATAATTGTGAAGGTTTTATAGACGCAGGTTACTAAATCATCATCTCTACACTGGTACTCAATCTAGTCTCCACTCCATATACATCTTCTCAAAATCTAAAAACTCTCCATCATTGATTCCCGTCATTTTTTTAGCATCTCCATGGACTAAGACCTTAAATTATTGAGCTTCTCTTTGTTTCAAGAATATTTTAACATTCTCTACTTAACATGGTGATGAAGGGTGCTCCCCTTAATACCACAAACACATAACAGAAATAGAGAAACAACAACAATATGCAAGAACAAAAAATTGGCTTCTTATTATCTCCATAAATGTGGAATTAAAAACTTTTAGAATTACCATATGCAAAGCCACATGGGCATTCCCTTACAATATTCTATAGGACAAAGCCTTGAATCAATACCCAGATCTACTACCCAGAACTTCCCTAGACAATACTACGGACCTTCTTTATATAGGCATTTTCCACCACCCGAGAAGGTTCCAAAAATTTAGCCCTTAGGGCCGACCAAACTTAGAATTATTTTATTTTTCAATTTATTACATCAAAGTCGGCTCAAAATAACTTTTGAAACCCGAACATAAATTTTGAAGGAAAATTATTTTTCACCATTTCAGGTGACCTGACTTTCGGAGACCATAAGTCATCACCAGTTGACCCGATTGACTATTATAACCCTATTTTGGAAAGGCCACGAAGCGCTCTACAGGCATGATTTGCACAAGTTCTTGTCACCCAAATTTTTGACCTCATCTAAGGCCTCTAAAGCCTTCAAAACTAAGTTCAAAGTTTCTGTACCCTGCTGCCAATACCAAAAATCTTCAATATCTTCAAAACTAGACCTGATCTAGCCATGAAACTTTATTGGCAGGCTAATATGACTGAGATGAACCTCCACATGTAAAATCAAAACATTCTAAGATTTATGACCAACTTACTAAAAATAAAAAGTTTCCATAAATAGCAGCTTTGCACAAGATAGCCCTTATTGAATACACAAATAGAAATATTTTTGGGTGATGCAAGATTGCTCTTACACCCAGGATGGTCCTGCATCACATGGCCAACCATGTGAAGGTGGAAGCTCATATGACCCCTGCTAGGAGCCTCTTATGACCTTTTACGACATTTTAAGACCTCTAAGATGTATTCTTAGGGATCGTAAAGGGTCGTAAAGGGTCATAAGGGGTCCTAGGACACAACAATTGAGAAACATAAATGTAGGCATCATGGTCACAATTTTTTGGAGACACAACATATTTGAGTGGTATTCTCAGATGATGCAAAGCAATGGTTTCTTTGCATCATCTAGGAATACCACTCAATTATATTGTGTCTCCAAAAAATTGTGACCATGATGCCTACATTTATGTTTCTTAGCTATTGTGATATCTACATTGTAGTCTGTAGTTGTTGCAGCAGCAGAGCCTATATTCCACAATAGAAAGGAAGACATATTTTTAGCCTGGGCCTGGATCCTACCCCAATTGTCGAAGGATCCAGGGCCAGGCTAGAAAGATGTCTTCCCATTCTGTCTGCAACATTGTGTCCATCCATGATCTCAGGAATATCATCATCTTTCCACTCTTCATTTGCCAAAATATACCGCTTCTTCAAGCTTGCAGATTAATCTTATTAATAAAAGAACTCTTGCCGACATTAGGTTACCCACAAATCAAAATAGTTGATTTTATTGGTGCGTGTGCTCAAGGATATCAATTCACTATTTTGAAATGACCAAATCATTTTTATTTCGATTGTAAAGAAAAGGAGTGGGAGAAAATGAGCAGGCAAAAGCTAATCGAGCTCGAGAGAAGGCATTGCATTTTATTTGATCATGAATGCTCTTTGAAATGACCAATCATATTTTCTATTCGATTCTTTTTGGTGCTTTTGTTCCCCATATTGAATAGATAAAAATCATGGTGGCAGCCACTTAGCCATCTTTTTGATGTTCCAGGTATTTTACAAAGATATAGGTATGTGGATTTATCATTCAGTTGCTTGTAGTTATTGGTCAAATGCAAATATTTTGTCAAGTTGAAAGGGCAAGATATCAGTTTGGTGTTTTCAGTTGATGTTAAAAGTTGATTTGGTAAAATCTTCAAAAAACACACTACCTGTTCTAAAATGTAAAGAAGTTGAATGTTAAATGTAAGATATATATCTCATCAATAGTAATCAAAAGAAAGGACATGAAACTTATAAGGAGATTTACCAATCCAAAAATATAAGCAAATAGGAAACATGATTGGTACCTTATGAATTGGTTTTTGAGGTGCACAATCTTCATCAATCTCCTCACAAGAAGACCCCTCCTCATGAAAAATGCATTTAACACAAAAAAACAAATCTACAAAACTGAACCAATGGCATGTTTAGAACAAAGAAATAGAATGATAATAATATGCTGAAAATTCTATTCTATTTAATCTACGCAAAAGGACCAATCCCAACAATTCTTAAACATACTTTATCCGATATGATAATAACATGCTAATTAAACTAATAAAGGTGTTATTTTCATTTAATCTTCCAATTACTAATTACACAAAAAATAAATTTACAAAACTGAACCAATGGCATGTTCTTCATGGTGTGGTACAAGGAAGATTTGGCTATGAAAAAAATAAGTGAAATGGCCTCATCATTTTTATTTTGATTGGATAGAGAAGGAGCGGGAGAAAAGGAGTGAAAGATGAGCACAAGAGAAGGTATGTGAGTTCATCTTTCGAGCATCTGGCATCATATTCGACCACAAATTTTAAATGCATTGCATTTTATTTGATCATGAATGCTCTCTGAAATGACCACATTCTACTGGTGTCATGCCCTAGGCCCCACTTTATCTCTATTATTTGATGTTATTGGTGCTTGTGCTCAAGAATATCGATTCACTATTTTCAAATATTTGGATTGTTTTGGTCATGACTGTTCCTCTACACAGTCAGGAAATATAACTGTCTAATGATTATATGTAATTTTGAATGGATTAATTGCTTTATTCTTGGTAGAAGTGAATGGAAGGAATAGTGTTGGTGTTAGGTTTCATTTATTATTGAATTCAATGGTTTCCAAGATGTGTTGAGGAGTTTTCTCTTTGTTTAATGTTAACCGTTCCTGCACAATCCACTCATACAACAGTGAAATGCTATGTGATTGACAATTTCATACAACTGGTCCTTTGGCATGTATTAAATAAAATCCAGTCACTTATTGAATACTTTGGAGACTACTGGTTTGACTATCCATGCGTTACCAGTGACTGAGATTCATTAAAGGATACAAAACCATTCATTTTTGGGTTATTGTGTGTGGATTCAAATGTAGGTTTGATTTGGTTAATGTTTAGAAGAGATCAATAAAGTATTTAAAGATAATCTTACATGTTTGGAGAGGTTTGAGAGGCACTTATCATGACTGTACCCTCACAAATAGCGGCATAGACTAGTTTTACTAAGTTTCCTTTCTCTATTTTGAGGTTTCCTTTCTGTGTCACAAGGGTACAGCCAGAGGGTTCATTGAAAAAATGATCCTTTGAATGGTTACTATGAATATGAATGATTTGATATAGCATATTGCTCATTTTACTTGAAGTTTGGAATAGCTTGTGCAAGGGTTAAAGTAGTTTTGATAATTTTGGTCATGAATATTCCTCTACATAGTTAGGAAATGTAACTGTCTAATGATTATATGTAATGTTGAATGGATTAAATGCTCTATTCTTCATAGAAGTTAATGGAAGGAATAGTGTTGGTGTTAGGTTTCATTTATTATTGAATTCAATGGTTTCCAAGATGTGTTGAGAAGTTGCTCCTTGTTTAATGTTAACTATTCCTGCACAATCCACTCATGCAATAGTGAAGTTACAAAACTAAACCAATGGCATTTTTACAACAAAGAAATAGAATGATAATAATATGCTAAAAATTCTATTATGTTTAATACACAACAAAGGACCAGTCCCAACAATTCTTAAACATACTAGTTATCTGATATGATCAATTGTTAATAAAGGTCTAATTTTGTAGACTGCTAACACGAAGGAAGATTTGACCTAGCCAAATATTCCTTGTACCACACAAAAAAATGTGTGATAACTATGTCTACTCCAACCTTAATTGTTTAAGAATTCATCATATCAAATAAAGTATGTTTAAGAATTGTTGGGAGTTCTATTAGACCTTTGTTGTAAACATGCCATTGGTTTTCAAATGTTTGGATTCACATTTGTTGATATTATTGGCATGTTTAATGATGCCATTGTATATTGCTGAGATTCTCACTGAAATGACCACATTCTACTGGTGTTGTGCCCTAGCCTATGCTTTAACTCCATTATTTGATGTTATTGGTGCTTGTGCTCAAGGATATCCATTTTTTTGAAATGTTGACTATGGTTATCAAATGGACAACCCGTGAGCTTCTAGCTAGGCGTCATTTATATTGATAGCTTAGGACATCAAATGTATTGTATCATTGATAGTTGAACTTTTTAAAAAAGAAATAGGACAAAAAATGATTTTGATTTAGTTTCTCTATTTTGATCTCTAAGTGGCTTACAACCCTAGAGAAGTATATGCAGATTTATGGATGCAATTGTAGGATACATAGCAACTGATAATTCACAAGAAATCCATGCATCCAATTTGAATAGAAATTAATACAAAGAAATAGGTTCCTCCAATGGCCCAATCATCCGGACCTTGACTGTCCCCTCAACCAGTGACCCTTCAAAACTGGGTTATCATGCAATCAGTGAGTGATCCTTCATTCTCCTAGTCTGCCCTACATCCAAACATATTGGAAATACATAATACAATGATAACAAGCCTTTCATAATCCCTCTACCCTCAAGAAACACTATCAACCATCCCTTCCACATAGAATTTCACTGTTGTATGAGTGGATTGTGTAGGAACAGTTAACACTAAAAAAGGAGCAAACTCCTCATCACATCTTTATTGTAAAAATTCCATTGGTTTAGTTTAGTAAATTTGTTTTTTGTGTTAAATGCATTTAAATGGAACATTAAGCATAGTAATAATATGCTTAATTTATTAGTAATTGTAGATTAAATGCCCATAACACCTTTATCAGTTTAGCATGTTATTATAAGATACAAAAGAAGACCTGCTATTTGTCAACGAAATCTTCACTATCCCCCACAATAAAGACAATGAAGATTGATCTCCTGCCCCACAACAAAGAACATCGTAATAAGAATAAGATATAATATAGTGTTAGAATAAACTTTGAACAAAGACATGTAATGCTTAAGTTAATGATCTAAAAAGCTACAAATATAGGAATTGAAAAAGAAGATAGTGCGAAGAAAAAATTCAACAAATATGAAATGTGAGGAAAAGTAATAACATTAACAATGCCAAGATTCACAACATTAAATTTCACTCACGGATGAGTTTCTGCAATGGGTTGCCCAACATCAAAAATATGTTGAGTTGTATTTGAGCTGTAACTAAGAGTATCATGTAGAATAGACCCTAAACTTTGAAAGTGTTCTCTAGCCTAGCAACTCAAAATTCAATCTAGGCAACATCAATAAGTGAAATAAATTATAGACATCAACATCAACATCATCATAATCATTAGACATAAATTATAGACATCAACATCAACATAATCATAATCATTTGGAGGGTATTCGTTTTGGATAGTACAATGTTTCTTAAACATTTTTGTGATGCTTCTAAACTTTAAAGACATATTTTATGGCTTAATGATAATATAGATTAGTGTTTTGTTTTCTGATGGAATGTTGTTGATCATTCATGGTCTTGAAGAAACTTTTGATTTTTTTGATTATCATGTCTTGAGGTTGTTTCTCAATGTGATATAGACTGACCACAAGATGGTTTGGTTGGTCCTCTCTTTCTATTTAATCATTTGTATTCTTCATGGTGTAAGTGTCAATATGTTATAATCCAACCAGCATGTGATACCCCCACTTCTGACAAACCTCACAACATGCAAATCACAACCAAAGACTTGGGTGATCAACATACACAAACATTGATTACCCTTAGGAAATAATGATCATTAATATTCATTAATGGTGGGTGGTGATTCCTTGGTAATAAAAGAATTGACAACATTCATCATCTTAACCAAGTCATGGGTGGTGATCCTTGAAATATCACAATTAGTAAAAGGAAATGACAACATAACATAATTTGGAGTGAGGAAGAAGGAAAATTGGAAAACAAAATATGGAATAATTAGGTTGGAATTGGAGAAGAATTCAGAAATAAACTTGAATTAGAAAAAAGCCAAATTATTCGGTTCTTTGTTTGAGGTTGGGTTTCGGTTGTACTTTTATTCTCCTTTGGGTTCGACTTGGGTTCCTTTGGTAGGAACTTGGGTGCCTAGGCCAATCTCGGGTGCACCTGCAGTATTATAAATATGATACATAAGGTATTTTATTCATAATTTTATAGGCTAACTCATTATTATGGTAACATGGGTATGACCACACTCCATGCCTTATAATGGTACCCGACATGGAGTGTGGTTCAAATGAAGTTGAACCAAATTCTAACCGCAATGGCTATGATCATGATGAAGATGAATATGAATATTAAATCTAAAATATGGCTTGTAATTTGAGTTTTCATTATGAATGAAGAAACTATAGATTCAAGTTGACTCATTCTGTGTTGTAGTATATTTGTTCCCTAGATCTACCATTTTATATATGTGTAGCCTGTAAGGGACATCTTCTTCTCATCCATGTATCAGAGCTCGGTAAGAGTTCTTAGGAGAAAGACAAGATGTCAGTGGGTGATGGAGAAACCAATCTCAGAACACCACTTGAAGCCTTGCAATGTTGAGAGTGGGATAAAGGCTACACTTGACACTAGTACATTTAAGACCTTTTTCCAATGGTTGATTGTCTAAATTCAGACAGTATACTATCGATTAAGCGACACCATCTAGTGTCATAGTTTTGTAGTTGGAAACACTGATGATTATGATAGGCATCGTACATGTGACATCTATAGTTGTCACAAAAGGGAGTTTCAACACAACGAATATACCTGTCGGGTCTACTTGTAGCCGTCCCACATTCGACGGATCTTTGTTGGATGTAGTTAGTTATCGACAGAAATGTTGTAACTACGATGGGTAACCATCATAATGTTTTGATGCCTAGCTATCATTGGAAGATTGTATACCGATGAAAATGCTATTGGTGTGATGGTTATACATGAGGAATTTCTGACAGATTGTCGTAATTGCGACATAAATCACAATTTTTTAAAAAAAATATATATATTTTTTGATTGAGTTTGACTCAATTGGTGTTCTTATAGATTTAGTTGTCATTCAGAGATGACTTTAGAATAGATTCGGTAGCAGCTCGTACATTATTGAGTCAAGTCTAGAGACTTGGATTTGTGGATCACTATGGTGTCCGTGATGACTTGGGAGAAGTCTTCTTCTAGGTGAACCAAGCTAAGAGACTTGGACTACAAAAAGTGGGTCATTTTATGTGACTTATGAGACATTGGATGCCTCTTCATAGCGGGTTCATAGTGTGGTCTGTGGTGTTTCTTTGCGACTTGGTTCTTGGTAGCCATTGAGATGAATCAATATGACTTGATCTTGGGTCAAGACTTATTGAGGCGAGTTGAAGTGATCAATGCTCCTTGAAGTGATTAATGTTTTTGATAGATAGTCATCGCTTTTAGTTTTGTCATTGATTATTCTTTGGTTTGCATCGTAATTGCGATGACACACTATTTTTAAAAAAAGAAATATATATTTTTCATACGTTGATTGAGATCTTAAATTATTGAGCTTCTCTTTATTTTGATAATAGTTTAACATTCTCTACTTAATAGGGCTAACTGCGTGAAGGTGGAAGCTCATTTGGCCCCTCCTAGGATCCTCTTATAACCCTTTACGATACTTTAAGACCTCTAAGATGTGTATTCTTAGGGGTTGTAAAGGGTTGTAAAGGGTCATAAGGGGTCCTGGGACACAATAGCTAAGAAACATAAATGTACGCATCGTGGTCGCAATTGTTTGGAGACACAACATAATTGAATGCTATACCCAAACAATGCAACACAACCACTACTCCTATAGTTCCACATTGACACTGCGGGATCCAAAAACCAAAGATAAGGAATCTATATATGGTTTTTGGATCCCACAGTGTCAACTTGGAACTACAAAAGTAGTGGTTGTGTTTCATTTTCTAGGTATAGCATTCAATTATGTTGTGTCTCCAAACAGTTGGGACCATGATGCAACATAAATGTACACATTGTGGTCACAATTGTTTGGAGACACAACATAATTGAATGCTATACCCAAACAATGCAACACAACCACTACTTCTGTAGTTCCAAATTGACAAGGGGATCCAAAAACCAAAGATAAGGAATCTATATATGGTTTTTGGATCCCACTGTGTCAACTTGGAACTATAGAAGTAGTGGTTGTGTTGCATTTTCTAGGTATAGCATTCAATTATGTTGTGTCTCCAAACAATTGGGACCATGATGCCTACATTTATGTTTCTTAGTTGTTGTGATACCTACATTTATGTTTTATAGTTGTCGTGTTTATTTGCATGTTCTTTGTGTTTGGCTTTTCTCCCTCGAATCAAAAATAAGTTTTTCCCACTCTAAATCAAGAATGTGTGTGCAACACAAGAAAAATATGCACAGATAGTAGGTGGAGCTGAGAAGACCCAACACATTTACATTTTTTTCTCCTTTATTTCTTTTACACCATCTCTATTGGCAAGTTTCTTCATGGATGGCCTCCACTATCTTCCCCACTACAACTATAACCACTATTCATTCTCCTACGGTCATTACTATCTTCTCTATTGATCAGACCTCCATTGCAATTTCTCTGATGAAAAATTCCAAATTCAATGTTTGGTATTCCTTCATCTCCCCTCAACTCCATCACTTATGTGTATGGCTTCTCTCCCTCGAATTGAAAATAAGATTTTTCCCACTCTGAATCGAGAATGCACGTGCAACACAAGCAAAATATGCACGGATAGGAGGTGGAGTTAAAAAAACACAACACGTTTACATTTTTTTAATAGGTCAAAATTACAATGTTCACGATGGTCTATAACTTAAAATACGCAATTAAAGACCTCTATAAAAAATGTAACCCTGTTGTATTTTTCAGTTCCACCTTATATCCTATGTATATGAGTTGAGATTGCATATTGAACTAGGAGTCTCCTTCTGGATTGCTTGGAACCAAGAGATTGTCATAGTTAACATCTAAATGGTGCGTCTGATCATCATAACTAATCCACCTTAAACAATTGATTAACCATTCTAGACAAGTTGATTTAAGTATTGTGTTTTAGAAAAGAACACATTGAACATTCTAATACTAATTTCTCCCAATATATGAAATCCAGTAAAATTTAGTGAAAACTCCTCCAACATTACAATAGTGTATAAAAGGAAACTTAGTGTCTAAACATAGAACTAAGCTCAAACATGTGTAAATAAACATCAGTTATTATCAAATAAACATTAGTCATTATCAAATAAGTTGCATAAATGAGAATCTTTTTTTTTTGTCTTTCTCTTTTTTTCTACTTCCTTATATTGTTGCAGAGGCGTATCCATGTCTAGAGCGTCATTTCTTCTCAGCCATGCACATGATCTCACTGTCCTTTGCAAAGGCGGGTCCTCTGCAATAACAAATAAAAGGCTTCAATTAAAAACATATTATCATAATTGGGGTTACTTTAAAATATATTAATTATTGTTACAAGCATTTCAATACATTAAAAAACATAAACGTGACACTCTTTACCTTGTCCAACCACATCATCTTTCCCAATAGCTTGAACCTCAACACACTCATCAGGAACAACGTCCTCTACATCCCCTACAACTGCAATACAAAATGTTTTATTACTCCCAACACATTATAATTAAATTTTTATTACTACGCCGAATTCAATTTAACATGTTTTCTTGTATTAAATATTCATTAATCAAAATTCAAATAGAAAATTTATACCTTGAGTACTACAATTCCAATTAGAATTGATGCCTCCATCGTGCTCGGCCGGTGCAGTATCAATATCGGCAAGCTACATTC
Organism: Chamaecyparis obtusa; assembly: GCA_027943335.1. Taxonomy (NCBI): domain Eukaryota; kingdom Viridiplantae; phylum Streptophyta; class Pinopsida; order Cupressales; family Cupressaceae; genus Chamaecyparis; species Chamaecyparis obtusa. The sequence goes on from BSBK01007266.1 coordinate 387,279, forward strand.
CAATGTAAATAATTAGTGTATTTATTGACAATATATACATATAAATACAAGACAAATACTAAGAAATGTTAATCATTCAGTTTACTACATATAAATATATTCACTTTAAAGTTTTAAACAAATATATAATCAGTGTTTCCTTACTTAAAACAAATATATTCACTTTATGTTGGAACTTAACATGAAATACGGTAATTGGTAAAGTTTTCAACTTGAAATAAAAATCAATTGGCTTATTTACCTGATCAACAGATCTAATAGAAGAACCTTGTGCACTCATTGCTCGGTATCGTTCAGCCACAACTTTATAGCCTTGTTTGAAGCCTATTTTTTTGTCCTCTTTTGTAATCGGTTTTTTGAACTCGTGCAGCAAGTTTTGAATATCCACCCGAGCCAAGCCTGTGTTGCTCGTGCTTTTGTTTTCTTGTTGTTGTTGCTTTTTTTGTGTCAGGAAACCTATGTGATGTTTGAAGTATGTTGGATCACATAAGTACAAAGAGTAAATAGTACATAATTTTATTATTAAGATTATCACGTACCTTCTTTCCTCAGGTGATACTACTCGTCCACTATGTCTTGCACTTCTCTCAAGTGCATCCTTTTTAAGATCCTCCCACTCATTAATAGGACTATAGGGAGGCCGCTCGTAATAAGGGTTGTGTTCTATTTGGCTCCTGTAGTTGTCCCTAATATACTTCAAAATAGTGCCTGCTTTGTCAAGGAGTCTAAGTCTATGAAAGACTTCGGGTCCAAAAAGTGTTGTCATAGAGTCAATGAGCTTATTCTTTAACCCTTTATCTTGTACTGACCACCTTTTAAGAAAAAAAACTGTTAGATTCATAAATGTAGTGAAGCTAACTTTTAATATACTTGAAGAAAGGGATGAAATAAAATCTAATCTTGCAATGAAATCAAAATATGATACCATGTGCGTATGGTCGACCTGAAAATGTGCAAACATTCATCATTAAATTTTTCATAAAATAGATTATTCCCTGCAAGATAATTATGAGATTATTATATTTAGTTATTGCAAGGGACCACACAGGGGGTTAGTGCATTACGTTATGAGTATTATATTGTATAGTAAAAGAAAGGATCAATATTTAAAGTACCTGGAAGCTGGGCTACTCTCAAAGGAATTCCATCTTCATTGCTCATGAGAAATTGATCACACTGTATTGTTCCCGTACATTTAACACAAGTACATCCAGGAATTACATCATCGGCTCCTACATAAAATGAATCCAATATTACAAAATGCCCCCTAAGAAAGAATATATAGTTCAAGTGAAATAAACCCATGATAAATAAGAGAGAAAAAGAGGGTCTGCTTACCAATAGTAGGTGTACTTGCCGACATTTCAGGTAGAACTACCTCTATGCATATGATCCTTGTACCAGGCACCATACTCAACATAGGTTCAATAGCAGGTGCTAAACAAAAATATTGTTAGAGCATAAAGAAATATGGATAACCATGGACAAGATGGAAGATAAAACATGCAATCTACCATCTGAAATATTTGCATCTAAGGTAATGCCCTTTAATCTATTTAGCATCCCCTGTAAAGAGAACACATATATATTTTAGTTAATGACATAAATAAAATAGTATACTATAAAAATCATTATTGAACTTTTGTTATAATCAAAAACTACATTAATACTTACTCTATAGTTCTGAACATGACCAATCGACATATCCGCTGCCCTCTATATTTTAGGAGTGTGAGGTTGAATATTTCCCATTCGAGCTAACTCTTTTGATATTGCACAAAGGACCCTTTCTAGTGCAACCACAAGATCAACCTCTGATAAAAAATCAACATCGAATGGATCATGCTCATTTTGCGGCTCCTCATGGACTACTTGTTCCTTTCCCTTTCTCTGATCAACACTCATTTGTGAGAAAAATATTATTATCCCTTTATTTAAAAGCAATCCAAAATAGTAGAACAACAAAATATACGCATTAACATAACAAAAATAGGCATTAAAATTTTTCTTATATGTGCATTTGTACAACAACAATGAGTTTTACTTGTCGGAAAGAAGAAGTCTCATGAGAACTATCACTGCCATGCTTATCCTATGGTTGTTGATCCATACTATAGCTTTGTATTTCAAAAAAAATCATTCAGACATGTTAAAACACATGTTCTTATTCTAAGTTACGTTGAATAATAGACAATTATCAAAATGTGTACCACCTTGTCCATGATAGTGATGGGGTTTTTTGTATCTATGCAATTCAAATTGTAATCGGTAAGAAACTCCTCACCTCCACGTATTAATTTGATCGCACATACAAATATGCAATTTCCCTCATGAGCCTCAAATATGCAATTGGGTTGCTTCTTAGTTGACGCGGGTCATGTACTGTTTATAAAACCTGTAATATTCGCTAATGCTTTTGGTCTTCCGTCAACATATATAGCTACTTTTTTATTTTTTTCACTAACTTTTTGTTGTATGTAATTTTCCGTGAGTGCATAACTACACATACTTTTTTTATATTTAACAATCTGCATCCAACTACTATAATCATAACAAGGTCCGACATACTCCATCAATTCGACAACTTAGTTGTAAGAGACCTTTATGCCATCCATGGAAAATAGACCCATACTATGTAATGAAGATGGTGCTATGCGATATATCCTTTCTTTAACAAAAAAATTAGTGTTTATTGGAGGAAGTTCATCGGGGACCCATTGTTTCTATAGATGTTTGTACCTAAACGATAGCTCAGAGTCACCTTTTCTCTCATCATCATAAGAACACGATCACCCTTGAGCAAGGAAAAATTTCATGCATTTATTGAATTTCTTTCTGATCTTTTGACCTCGAGTCGATCTCATTGAATTACATGTACTAAATGTCTCACTTTCTTCTTCCATTCCTAGATTTTCCTCACTCGAGGAAGACAATTCTAACAAATACCTTTTCGCTAGTACTTGCACCTCATGCAATGAGAAATATAGGTGGCAATGAGAGATATTTTACATATGGTAAAAGTCATTAATCTCTATGGGGTGTATTGACTTGTACCTAACAATCCATGAGATTATCTCATTGAATTACACGTACTAAATTTCTCACTTTCTTCTTCCATTCCTAGATTTTCCTCACTTGAGAAAGACAATCATAGCAAATACCTTTTCGCTAGTACCTGCACCTCATGCAATGAGAAAGATAGGTGGCAATGAGAGATATTTTAAATATGGTAAAAGACATTAATCTCTATGGGGTGTATTGACTTGTACCTGACAATCCATGAGACTGTGTGGGATACCTGACATAAGATAATAGTTATATAATCAGACAAACATAGTTCACTCCATAGTTTTCATTATATCTTGTGAAGGACATTATTCATTGTTAAAATTATCTATTTATCCAACAATATTTTGAATATCTCAGCATTGCATATAACTAAACATCTCAACATTGCATGGGATACCACTATTTTGGCATTTTGTCAAACGATTCTCATGCCTTGCCACTAGTGTTTTTATTACATCTTGTGAAGGACTTTATACATTGTTAAAATTATCTATTTATACTTTCAGAATTAGCTCACTCCATTCTAGGGAACAAAGAGAATCCCCTATGATTTATTGAGATGCCTCATTTCATTAGCTTCATTTCACCTTCTCATAGCTTCTCATAGCTTCCTATGTGTTTCATCCTTAATTTATACACTTACTTCCTAAGGGGTATTCTTGAGTTCAAACACATTGAGCTGCTACAACTAAATTATAAATCATGAATTCACTATAAAATTAATTCTCTATAAAATTAATGTATTGCTCTAGATTTCATATGGACATTTTGTCAAATGGTTGGCATGCATGTTTATTCAAATAGAGTTATATCATTTGGAATGGATATATGATCGGTTGATATCGAATCATATGTCAAGATTTACAACATTAAATTGATTATAGTTAGAAGACTCAGACACAAGAAGAATATGAGTATAGCCAATTTTCAAACGAATATGAATGAATGCAAACATACATAAGTGGATGAACATAAATAATGAAGGTACCTAATATTGCCTAAAGTAACGAAGTGTTGACCCTGGGTTCAATCCAGTATGCTCATGTATGATCCAAAAATTGCAAGGAAAAAAAGGATGGGGTTAGATCCAAAGGATCTAAGCAATGCCTGACACCCTATTATTGATCCTCATCTACAATTATGCATGTGCATAGTTAAGCCATGCACTTCTAAAAGGAACTATGCTATAGAACATGTGCACTCAGGAACATGTGTAGTGGATAGGCGCTGGAATCCAAATGAAGCCCTACATTTATGTCTCTATGAACACCTGGTGAATCACTGTTGTGGTTGCATTTATATCTCTATGAACACCTGGTGAATCACTATTGTGACTGCATCATCTAAATAGTGCAACAACAACACCAGATGTTTTTGTTCCATCTGGTGTTGCTATGGCATCATTTCTAAATGATGCATCCACAACAATAACCCACCATGCCCATCAACACAAGGTAGACATGATCAAGCATAAGCAATGGAGGAGACATTATCAAGGTCAAATTTCATTCCTTGAAATTTTATATTTGTACAGTTATAAAATTTCATGCCTTGAAATTTTATAACATAGTTCCTTAGCATTTGATCTTCATATTGCAGCCATGACTTGAGGTAGGCATTCAAGCTTTGTCTTCTCATTAACTCAATTTCATTTTCATGGCATTTGTTGATTTAATTGTGACATTAGCTTGGTTATAAAAAAAGGAAAAAAGAAAAAGAAAGTGTCATTTGTAATTTTTGTGAATTTGAAGAGCTGCCACAAAGATGACACTACACTTTTGCGTGGCGTGAAGAGGGCATTCAAGTTTAGCTTGTGGGTTGTAAGCTAGCACATCATGCATTATTTATTATCTCACTATTTGAGCACCTCATGTCCCTATTTGATTGGCCGGTGCTCTATTTTTTATATTGAGTTTACACAATATATTTAGTCTTAATAAATATCTTATAAAACAACATAAAACTAACCCAAAATACTTTGTCTTAATAAAATCGTAATAAAACAATATTTTAGTCTTAATAAAATCTTATAAAACAATATATATTGTGTGAAGTGTTTGATCTCTATTTATTTGTTTTGTTGTTGATATTCACTAAGTGGTACTCCCCGCTTATGATCATTTCACAAGGAAATGTCTTGATGGCTCGCGGGCTGCAAGCTAGGGCATCATACAATGTTCATGAGCTCACTGTTTAATACTGGCATTGTTTACATCTTTTCATTTGGAATTATTGATGACCTGCGAGCTTTGAGAGTTAGGGAATCATTTCTATTACCTTCAAGGCATTGTGCGTAGTGTTTGATCTCTCTTTATTTGTTTTGTTGTTGATATTCACTATGTGGTACTCCCTATTTATGATCATTTCATGAGGAAATATCTTGATGGTTAACGGGCTACAAGTTAGGGCATCATGCATTGTTTATGAGCTCACTATTTGAGCACCAGCCAATCAAATAAGGACATGAGGTGCTCAAACAGTGAGCTCATAATGACATAAAAAATACATGATACCCTAGCAAAAAAACAAAACAAATAAAGAGAGATCAAACACTTCACACAATATATGTTGTTTTATAAGATTTTATTAAGACTAAATATATTGTTTTATTAAGATTTTATTAAGACAAAGTATTTTGGGTTAGTTTTATGTTGTTTTATAAGATTTTATTAAGACTAAATATATGATCATATATTAATACACTTACTGTTTTGAATTTGAGCTCAGACATCATGCAATGTTATTGTTGTCATTGCATGCTTGTTGTTGTTGTGCACCATATATTGTTTTATACACTATTTATTTCATTGAGATCGTGAGCTTGACATTTGTAATGTATTTTCTATTATTGGATCAATGCTACCATGTTGTTAAGGCTGTAGATGCATTGAATCACCACTGGCATTCTATTTTGATAGCAACAATATAACAAACAAAGCACTGACATATCAAATAGGGACATCAGTAAGACATGCCTTAGTTGTTATTGTTCTATGAAAGGTTTTGGTTTTCCTTTCCCAATTGAGATGTCATCCTAAGATTCAAAAGGACTACAGTACTGGTGAGGGCACCTAGGTAGGGTTGTTTGGTACCTAGTGTTCCTAAATTTTGGCTTGTAGTGGCCTTAGCCAAGCCACTAGGCTAGGGAGAAGCCTATTTGGTCTCTCTAGGTGTGCTAGCTAGTGTTTGTTCTTCTTTGTTCTTTTGAGTCCTTGGTGTGTCTTTTGGAACCTGGTTGTAGCAGTCTTAGCCAACTTTGCTAGGTTGTCTGTCATATGACAGTGTTCTAAAGTTGAAAAAATGGCCTCTTTAATGTTTTAGAGGTTTCAAAATGGCCTTTATGACCCTTACTCAATCAAGGATTGAGTTCTTTTGAGGTGTGTGCAGGTGGTTTGTCTATCCACCAAAAGTTGCTTGACAACTTTGAAAGTTGTCATGACAATTTTTCTTGCAAAAGCATGTAACCAGCTCAAGAGATAGCTAGCCCAATCCATGGGCCCTAACACTGAGGAGGGAGCTATTTAAACTTTGAAAACCATAATTTGAGGTGTAGGGAAGAGTGCAGTATGGAGAGAAAACTTTTGGTTGCAGTTAGACAGTGTAACTAGTTTTCCTTTGATAGAGATATATATTTTTGTGTTGACATAGATAAGAAATGGATTGAATATTTGACTATAATGTTTACATGTGATGATTGTTAATGTTTTTGAATTCTTAGGATAGTTATTTAGCATTTCATTTTAGTTTTGAGTTAGTCTTCATAGTTTTCTTTATTTTGGCATGTCTCGGGTTACTATTGACAGAGCTTTGAATAATGGAGTGCTAGAGCACTCTCCCACTGTACAATTTGTACGGGTCTATGGGATTTGTGTCTAGACTCCTTGTAATATATTTTGTGCAAAGGAGGGGCCCTAAAAAGTTTAGGATGTATCTATAAACTGATGCCCTAGGCAAGCTATCAGTGTTTGGTTAGGGGTCAATGTGTTGTTGCAGAGCAGATGGAGTGATTGAGGGTGCCCAAAGCCTGGTTCAAATGATGTGGAGGGGAGGTTAGATGCATGATCAAGCATATCCAATGTAGAGAGAGCTCAGGGGATTGTGGATACAAGGGAAAATACTAAAACCTCATTGTTACAGATAGTGAGTTACCAAACCCTCATTTATAGCCCCATTTTTAGTAGGCCCTGTACAGATAGTATGGTAAAAGGAGACTGACAGAATCTTAAAGCCCTCCCAAAAGGGTATTTGAATCCATAATTAGTTGGATGCTTTGCTCAGAGAAGTTTGGAGTTATTAGCAGAAAAATGTCAATTAGGCCTACTAAACCTAGTAGCCTTTTTAGGCTAGATGGCAGACAAAACTTTTTAGAAGGGACAAAGAGGTTCCTAGAATAGTGAACTTTATCATATTCTTGGTTTCATAGACTGAATGGAGAAAGGAGGAGTTTGAAACTTCTTAGAAGGGGACTAGGATAGCACCCTTAAGGCTAAGAGATTAGCCTCTTTGATTTTAGGAGGGCCTAGGACAAAGTTATAGCAAGGTCTATGTAACATCAAGTACCCTAGTTTGCATTATTAGGTGATCTTGTTTAATTTGTGTTCATTTCATACAAAGATACATGTAAAGGAAAAAAAAAATTGCATCTAAAGATTACATGTATATATATGAAAAATAACTTGTATATACTATACAAGAAAAATAACTTTCAGAAGAAAATGCAAGAGTACAGACATACATAAGAGGATGAACATAAATAATAAGGGTGCCAGACATTGCCTGAAGTGATGAATTTTTGACCCGGGTATGAATCTAGTGTGCCCCTGTGTGATCCAGAACCTGTAAAGAAAAGAGAGATAGGGGTTAGATAAAAAATATCTAAGCAATGAATGGCATCCTATTATTGATCCTCATCTACAATTATGTATGTGCATAGTCAAGCCATACACTTCCGAAAGAAAAACTATGCTATAGGACATGTGCACTTAGAAGAATGTTGCAGAGAGTAAATTTTTGCATTTACATCTACATGAAAACCTGGTGAGTCACTATTGTGATTTCAAGTAAAGATCATAACATCACAACATGGTTGGCAGCCCCAAGGAGGCCCCATTGCATGCAGTGAGTAAGCTACATCAAAATAAAGAGGTACACAAATCTACATCATCTATACTGATGTCCCTATTTGATTGGACGGTGCTCTGTTTATTATATTGCTACTATCAAAATAGAATGAAAATGGTGATTCAATCCATCTAAAGCCTCAACAACATGGCGACATCAATCCAATAACAGAAAATACATTACAAATGCCAAGCTCACAGTCTCAATGAAATAAACAATGTATAAAACAATATATGGTGCACAATAGTAGCAAGCATGCAATGAAAATAATAACATTGCATGATGCCCGAGCTCAAATTCAAAATAGTAAGTGTATTTAAATGTATGATCTAATAGCAGCAACCTCATTGATCATTACCTTTCACTCCATCATTATAGAAGAGATAACTACCTACAACTATATTTCATAATTCCTCCTTTGAAGTATATATATATATATATATATATATATATATATATATATATATATATATATATATATATATATATATATATATCTGTGTGTGTGTGTGTGTGTGTGTATCAAGTATAATTATGAGTTTACATCATGTATTTAGTCTTAATAAAATCTTATAAAACAACATAAAACTAACCCAAAATACTTTGTCTTAATAAAATCTTAATAAAACAATATATTTAGTCTTAATAAAATCTTATAGAACAACATATATTGTGTGAAGTGTTTGATCTCTCTTTATTTGTTTTTCTATTTTGCTAGGGCATCATGCATTGTTTATGTCATTATGAGCTCACTGTTTGAGCACCTCATGTCCCTATTTGATTGGTCGGTGCTCAAACAGTGAGCTCATAAACAATGCATGATGCCCTAGCTTGCAGCCCGCGAACCATCAAGACATTTCCTCATGAAATGATCATAAATGAGAAGTACCACATAGTGAATATCAACAAATAAATAAATAAAAAGAGATCAAACACTTCACACAATGCTTTGAAGGTAATAGAAATGATGCCCTAGCTCTCAAAGCTCGCAGGTCATCAATCATTCCAAATGAAAAGATGTAAACAATGTCAGTATTAAATAGTGAGCTCATGAACAATGTATGATGCCCTAGCTTATAGCCCGCGAGCCATCAAGACATTTCCTCATGAAATGATCATAAGCGAGGAGTACCACATAGTGAATATCAACAACAAAACAAATAAAGAGAGATCAAAAACTTCACACAATATATGTTGTTTTATAAGATTTTATTAAAGTTTTATTAAGACAAAGTATTTTGGGTTAGTTTTATGTTATTTTATAAGATATTTATTAAGACTAAATATATGATGTAAACTCAATATAACAAATAGAGCACCGACCAATCAAATAGGACCATGAGTTGCTCAAACAGTGAGCTCATAAACAATGCATGATGCCCTAGCTTGCAACCCGCGAAAACCATCAAGACATTTCCTCATGAAATGATCATAAACAGGGAGTACCACATAGTGAATATCAATAGAAAAACAAATAAAGAGAGATCAAACACTTCACACAATGCCTTGAGGGTAATAGCAATGATGTCCTAGCTCTCAAATCTCGTGGGTCATCGAGCATTCCAAATGCTAAGATGTAAACAATGTCATCCAGACATGTGTACTGTGAGCTTTCCTGCAACAAATGGACTTGTGATGATTTTCACAATAGTACATGTGTTGAAGGAAAGTTGAAAGTACTACTTAGGAAAATAAGAATGTTCATCACCTGTGCATATCAGAGTTGATCGGAGAAGGTATATGCACAAATAAATAAATAAAGAGAGATCAAACACTTCACACAATGCCTTGAAGGTAATAGAAATGATCAAACACTTTAAAATAGGGACATCAGCCATACACTTATAAAATGAACTATGCTACAGAACATGAGTGTGTGTTAATGTGATTCAAAAGCTATTATGGAAGATTATTTTATTATTGAGATAAGGATATCTTAATTCTATAAGAATAAATGTTTTGAGAAATATTTGAATTTAATTTTGACAGTAACATGAGGAGTGGATATATTTCAATCTTTAGCGAGACTTTATACCACACACTATTCGTAGATTATGTTAAATGAGTTATTTATGCTTGTATTGGTGGGAAAACTCTTGAAAATGTGCAAAAGAGATTGCATTCAACCGTGTTGTTTACATGACACATGTAGTTTACCTCCAGCCTAAATCAGTGTTGTGTACAAATCTATGAACAATGTATGGTACGAAGCTTCACTCAAGCTTGAAAATGATAAGCATTATGATGTTGAGGTATGGTGTGGTAAGCACAAGTATAGTTTCTCGTACGCTGCTATTGGTATAGTTTTTTTTTTTTTCAATAGTTGTAGAATCCAGCGTCTCATATACTTACACGTATGTATACATTTTGGGCTTGGTTTTAATGTCATGTAAATTTGAGTGAAATGGTAATAATATTTAAGAGCAACAAGTATGGCATTTTAAACAAGTATGCATATACATTATATAACAAGAGTGATATATTTTAATGGCAGTGGACATAGAAATTGTAGTGAAACTCTGTAATTTATTATGGTTAAGTGTTGTATATCCATAGTCAATATCTATTTAAACTTTAGGATGATACTTATATGATGGCTTAAGTAAATTGTTCTTACCTTGAGACTAGTACACCATGGGATTAGAGGATGGTTGTTATAATAGCAACTGTGTGTCTGTGGGATACTTTTATATTTTGTATTAAATGATGATAGATACATATGGGTTTCTTCCTTTTGCAACAGTTTATATTCTGATACTTATACCTTGAATTGTCAAATGACCAATGAGTGATAATTTCAAAAGTGTATCATAATTAAAGGCATGTGAATTAATATTTTACTTAATCTGAATGCCATTGTGTAATGTTTTTACTTACGACATTAATCTTAATATATCCTTATGAAGATATCCCTATTTTATTATTGATGTCCCTATTTACATCTTTTCATCAAATGACCCAAAAATATCAAGAATGGTCCTATATGGTCACTAATAGCCAAATTTTAGAAGAATATGAATGAATGCAAACATACATAAGTGGATGAACATAAATAATGAAGGTACTAGATATTACCTGAAGTAATGAAGTGTTGACCTGGGGTTCAATCCAGTATGCTCTTGTATGATCCAAAAACTGCAAGGAAGAAAAAGATGGGGTTAGATCCAAAGGATCTAATTAATGCCTTGCACCATATTATTGATCCTCATCTACAATTATGCATGTGCATAGTCAAGCCATACACAGACTCAACAACATGGTAGCATTGATCCAATAACAAAAAATACATTACAAATGCCAAGCTCACAGTCTCAATGAAATAAAAAGTGTATAAAATAATATATGGTGCACAACAACAGCAAGCATGCAATGATAGCAATAACATTGCATGATGCCCGAGCTCAAATTCAAAATAGTAAGTGTATTAATGCATGTTTGCATGATGCTAGATATTAAATAGTGAGCTCATGAACAATGGCAGTATTAAATAGTGAGCTCATGAACAATGTATGATGCCCTAGCTTGCAGCCTACGAGCCATCAAGATATTTCCTCATGAAATGATCATAAATGGGGAGTACCACATAGTGAATATCAACAACAAAACAAATAAAGAGAGATCAAACACTTCACACAATGCCTTGAAGGTAATAGAAACAATGCCCTAGCTCTCAAAGCTCATAGGTCCTCAAGCATTCCAAATGAAAAGATGTAAATAGTGCCAGTATTAAATAGTGAGCTCATGAATAATGTATGATGCCCTAGCTTGTAGCTTGTGATCCATCAAGACATTTCCTTATGAAATGATCATTAGCGGGGAGTACCACATAGTGAATATCAATAGTAAAACAAATAAAGAGAGATCGAACACTTCACATAATGACTTGAAGGTAATAGAAGCTATTCCCTAGCTCTCAAAGCTCATGGGTCATCAAGAATTCCAAATGATAAGATGTAAACAATGAAAGTATTAAACAGTGAGCTTATAAACAATGTATGATGCCCTAGCTTGCAACCTGCGAGCCATCAAGACATTTCCTCATGAAATGATCACAAATAGGGAGTACCACATAGTGAATATCAATAGAAAAACAAATAAAGAGAGATCAAACACTTCACACAATGCCTTGAAGGTAATAGCAATGATACCCTAGCTCTCAAAGCTCGCAGGTCATTGAGCATTCCAAATGCTAATTAAGATGTAAACAATGCCACTATTAACAATACTAAGATGTAAACAATGCCACTAAAATTGAGTTAATGAGAAGACAAAGCTCGAATGCCTACCTCAAGTGATAGTGCCCTCTTCCCAAATGGTGTTGGCCTCTTCGCGCATGCCAAACTCTGATGCCCTCTTCGTGCCACGTAGAAATGCAGTGTTGTCTTCACAGCAACTCTTCGAATTCAAAAATTACAAATGACACTTCCTTTTTCATTTTCTTTTTTTGTTTATAACCAAATGGGTGTCGCAATTATGACAATAGCATTGACACCATCAGGGGCACTTGAAAAAAAAAATACAAAAAACATACACAAATTGTAGTGGCATCTCAAATTGGCGTCAAAATTTGACCCCAAATGTTGTAATGTGAGACCCTATATAAGGAACAATCTTATTGAGCTTCACTTTGTTTCGAGAATAGTTTTATATTCTATACTAAACAGGGCCAACCACGTGAAGGTGGAAGCTCATTTGGCCCCACCCCTCCCCTAACATCACTCTAAATTCCTCGTTAACATCTAAAATTCATTCATTATTTCATCCATTAATAAAATGTAACATTCATTAATTATCACACGATAACATTCATTGACACATTAATAAAATGTAACATTGATTAATTATCACACGATAACATTCATTAACACATTATAAAATTTATGAACATTTAATACCACATAATTAAATTCATTGGGATATAAAAATTAGCCATTATCAATTAAGGTGCATAAATGACAATTATTTCTTTTTTTTCTTTTGATTTATAGTTTTTAAGAAGTAATCGTTAAGAGTATCGATATCATCATGATGATCATCTACCTTCTCATTAGATCTCAACGCAAGCCTAGTTCTATGTTGATGCAAAGGGGCGTCATCTGCAATAACATATAAAAGGGTTAAATTAAAAACATTTTATTATAATTAAAAACATTAAAAACATTTTAAAGTATTTCAGTACTTTACATGCCATAATTATATAGCTCTTTACCTGATCTAGTCACATCATCAACATCGAGGTCAGTTTGTCTGGCCTCGGCCTCAGTCTCTGTACACACTAGATTGTGCACTTTTCTAAGCCATTACTTCCAAGAGAATCCATGAATGGAAAACCTTGAGAAAGCGATCTAGAGCTCCCTAGGCATGGAGTGTAATGGTGTTAAGAATACTCTCAGCTAGAGCTATTAAGCCAATAACCTTGCTAGTAAACCATGCAATGGGAGATTCAATGAGACAAGGGAAAGAATACCAATATCCTCAAGAATCAAGATGGAGATGCAATGAAAGCTATGCTAAGAATGAAAATGCAAGCTAAGCTATGGAAATGAAAGATAGAAGTATTAAAAATCCTTGCTAATTAAGCTATGTGAGCTAATCTAGAGCATGAAAGGAAATCTAAACTAGGAAAGCATAAATATGAAGCTAAGCTAAAAATGCAAGAATGAAAGATAAATGCAATAAGATCTCCAAAAGCTCCAAAGTCTCCAAGAAATCCTGCAGCATAAGATGAACATAAAAAGTTTGGATCCTAGAATGAGAAGAGATTTCTCCTTTTAAAAGAATTGAAAAGGAATGGACCATGGAGATTAAGAGGCAAAAGATTTAATCAAGGGTAGAGCTTGAAAGAGAAGCAATCCATGTGCACAAGTTTCCTCCAATAAGAAATAAGTGTTAACTTTTGTGCCCCATATGAGACAAAAAGGCCTTTTCTTATTTTTATAAAATAAGAATAATATTTTATATGTGCAACTTAGGATAAGAGGAAAGTGGAGGCTTTTTATTTAATAAAAGGGGAGGGAATTCCTTTTAATTAAATAAAGACTTTAGGATAAAATGGTTAGCCCATAGAATATAATTGAATAAATGATAGAATTTAGGATTTGATCAAGAATAGGCAATTGATGATTTTAGCAAATAATGCTAGCAAGGGGCTAATAATCTAGATGACCATTTTTGGGTGATTACATTTTCCCCTCTTTGACTAATGTGTGATCGATCTGGGAACACATTATGTCAAAGAATAGATTAGCTAAGAAGGCAATAGATAGAGATCTGACTCCGCTGAATGAAGCATAGAGAGATAGTAAATCCTGCATGGTCAGCCTGGTAGCGATAATACTGAACACTTAGAAAAGATATGGATAGTATCATAACTCGAGACAAGAACTAACATGTCAAGTGCAAAGATAGATCGATCAGAGCAAATGGAATGGTCAAGCACATGCTCTAGAGAATAGCCAATAGGATATGATGTGTCTTCCCCCTCGGGATCGAAAGTGAAATCAGGTAGAGGGAAGGTAGAAGCAAGAGCAACATGATCAAATCACTAGAAATCATAATCAAAGATGAAAGATGATAGAATAACCATCAAGCAGTGAAGATATGCCCTAGTTAAGACCTTAGAGAGATGAAATGAATGAAATGAGTGAGAGACTAGAAAGGTGAGAGAGATGGGGATGAAGAGGTGAAGATGCCCTAGTGAAGATCGAAGGATCAAGCCTCAAAAGGTCAGTCAACTATGCGGAAGAAGGAGAAATGTGATTTTGACTATCAAGGTGAACTTGAATTTCAGTTTTGATCCCGTAATGAATAGAAACTGATGTGATATGAAAGAAAAGAAGTGAAAGACATGATTAGGAAGAAGTGAAAGGTGAGCGCAGTTTGACTAATAAGTTTGTGAAAGATGAAAGGAGAGCTCTCTCCATATGCAAGATGCAAAACTAACTATCATGAACTTAAGACTGCAAGCTATTATGAAAAGTGATTTACTTGCAAGGTTGAAAAGCCATTAGACTCTAATAATCATCATCGAGCGTTGTTGGTAGTGTCACAAGATCATACAATACACACTAGTATAACTATGTGAATCTAAATATGATCTATATTAGATAGGTATGTGGGAATCCCGCCTAGGTATCAAAGACATATAAGTCAAGATGACTAGTGTAGTGAGGTTCCCTAAGTTTGGTATAGCAAGATTATGCTCGCATCGAGACACAAGAAAGTCAAGATGACTACAAGCATGCACTTGTGAAAATAGTCAAGGATAATACCTTGGAGATCCTAAAGTGGAACATGCATAAATGCTAATGACAATTAGGACCAATAGAATATACCCACAAGTAGAAAAAGCAATAAAACATGTCCTCATGCCCCTAGTCTTCTAGCTCGGCATCATTGAAAACTATCAAGGAGAGAACACTCAGCAAAGAAATCATCATAGATAGCACACAAAGAAATAAATCTCAGCAAGTCAAATGTTTAAGTGCATGTGTGTAGGTTAGAGAGTCAAACTTTGAGTATCGCATCTGCCAGTGAGAAATATCATATCATTCAAGACTGTGGGTAGGATATCTAATAAGTGTTGAGAAACACTTGATGCTAGGGAAGTGTTAAAAAACACAATTGGGGTGGTGTTGAAAAACACTGTTGGAACCAAGTTGCCTAAGAAATCTGAATGCACAAAGAGACCCAAGATAAGCTTAGAACAACATATTCCCCCTAGACTAAGACAAGAGTCAATTCCAGGTTAGGAGAGGCAAAATGAGAAGTGGAGCGAAGGAGCGCCATGCAAGACTGATAGACATAGGTGCAAGGGTCTCAAGTAGCGCCTATTTCTAGGTTTTCACCACTTGATAGATTTTTTTAGGACTTTATATACTTTTTAGGATTTTTTCAGCATCATATATGAATTTTTTTAGAATTTTTTCAGGATCAATAAATATGTACAAAGGATGCCCCCAGACAGAATGGGCATCAAACTCCCAAGTAAGATCACATCATGTAGTCCCAATGTCTAGCAAGGTGGATAACAAGAGGGATTAGCAAGTTGGTGGAAGAGATGGAAGACAAGAGAATGAAGGAGAATGAAGGGAAGAAATTCTCAAGGGCAAACTCCTCAAGAGTACCCAAGCTAGGGAAAAATTGTCATGTAAAGCACATTTGGACAAGCAATGAAAGGCCAACATAGGATAAGTCACAAAATCATAATGCAAAAGAATGAAAGGATGCAGTCCAAAGGAGTAGACATGTCAAAAGGCTTCATAACATCGTGTTTTACTCTTTTTTATTAGATTAAGACCAAAGGGGAAAAGGGTAGAGAAAGGCTAGAATGAATGGAGGAAAATAAATATGAAGGCTAAACATGAATGGAATGAAAGAAAGATCATCATAAGATAGCTCACAAGATAGCCAAATGTTCGTGTATAGGTCAACATTGTCAAGATCAAATAGAGAAGACAAAATGGATGAAATATGTAGAAGAACTATGCATGATGCCTGATTGTCAGGTTTTCATTACGGTACTTATCCAAGGCACCACAAGGGAGTGGTTTTCACCATAGGATGAATTTATTTCTCTTTACTTTTTCTACCAAGGCATCTGTTTCTAGGTTTTCACCAAGGCACATTTTCAATGTTTGTCATCATTTTTTTTTTTTGATTTTTTCTATTTTTTGAATTTTTTTTCTTTTTTGGAAGAAGGCAAGATTTTTAGATAATGCTTCTTAAAAGGATAAACTATGATATGCAAACGATTCAAAATGATATGCTCAAAGATGTTGATAGGGAAAGGAAAGAGAAAAATGGAGGATAACATTTTATGTAAAGTGAGTGAGGTTGGAAGATATGAGGAATAGGAAAATGAGGAAAAAGGATAGAAGGTAGAAGGATAATGAATGGAAGGATTGTGAAAGGGTAGATGGAAAGAAAGGAAAGATCAACATCAACACACACCTTGAAGGATGGTGAGAGGATGGAGGAAATGTGAATGAATGAATACGAGAAGGAATATGGTGAATGTTTAGCAGAGGTTGCGGTTCAGGCGCATGAAATGGAAGAATGTTTTTAGAAAAAGATGAGGCAAAAGCCTTTGGAAGTTTGAATGTCAACTTAACTTATTTCTAATCATTAGAATCTTTCAAGAGAGACTTTGGAATCCATATAGCCTTAGGATTTTCATTTCTTTTTGATGATTTAGAGAGAATATCTTCAATAATAGATTTTGGAACCCATACTTGTCTTGTAGTTTTCTTCTGAGATATCTCTTTTGACTTTATGCTTCCATGTCAATTAGAGGAGACATGGTGATCTTCTTTTTTTGATGGATTCTTATATCGCTTCTTTTTCTTGTATTGAACATTCAAGTTACTTCCAAAAGACTTGAGACTTGTGGAAGAGGGAACATATGACTAGTTTAGATGGGTGGGTGGATGAAAAGGATTCAAGGGTATGAATCTATGTTGATCTTGAGGAAAGATAGGAGATGGAAGAACGTAAGGACCCAAGATGGATGATAAATTAGGAGAGTTAGGAGGGGAAAGTGAAGGGGCATAAGGGCCCAAGATAGAAGGTAGATGTGAAGCCTTTGGTATTGGTGGAGGAAGTCCAAGGATAGATGTGGAAGACACAAAAGGATAATCAATAAGTTCATCAACATTTATATGACAACCAAAAACATCAGCATCTTTAGAGTTGACATTAGAATTTTCAATAAGATCATGAACATCTTGAATAGGAGAAAATACTTTGATAGGATTGTTCAGTGCTTGCAAAGACTCAGGAAAAGTAGAAAGTGGCAACGAACATGAAGTGGTAGAACAAGAAGATGGAAGACTTTGATCTTGACAAGGAGCTTTGGATAGCATAAGCGTATAATTTTTCTCTTGATTTTCAATAGGCTTAACATTGGAAGTAACGACACTATTTTTAATAACCTTAATGGAAGTATCATCTTTGGAAAGTGCAAGTTTAGTAAGGTTATTTTGATTATCAATAAGCTCAACAGTGTAAGTAGTAGCTTGATCTTGCTTAGGGAAAGACTTAAGACATGGTGGAATGAATGAGGAAGGGCGTAGAGGATCAAAAGGACCATGAAATGGATAAGAGACATCATGAAAAGGATTGGATGACATGGAGGGTTCTTGATCTTGATCTTTCTTTATATTTTTTTCTTTATCATTTTTAGAGTCCTCTTGACATGGAGCCACTTCTAAGGATGAGGAAGCATGTTGGAATTGTATGGAAGACTTTGGAAAAGATGGTGAAGGACTAGTTGAAGTAGGCATTATAGTAGATAAAGGCTGAGGATATTTAGGTTTAGCATCATTGAAAGTATTTGCAGCCAAGTGAAGGTTAGCTTGAGTTTCTTTAAGAGGTAGCCCTTGAGGATAACTGTAGGGAACTACATGAAAAGTATTAGGACTTTCATTGGATGAAGGATTTGTGAAAGAGTTGGAAGACTCAAAAGATTTAGGAAATGTATGGTAATTGGAAGAAGTAGGGGATGGAAGGGAACCATCACAAGACAAAGGTACATCACTAACACAATCTTGCTTAAGAGTGTAATCTTTATTTACAGCAAGAGAGTCCTTAGAGGAAGGATTCTTATAGTATTTACGCTTCATATCTATGTGGTACATTTTATATTCCTCAATAGAAGTGGATGTATCATCTAGGTATTGTTGATAGAAATCATCAAAGTCTTGTTCAAAATTAGAATCATATGGATCACCATCACAATCTATCAAATGTGACATCCCATTTCCAGTAAGCATGAGCACATGATGAGGACTCTTAGGAATAGAGGTTTCATAGTTATCACTACATTGTCCATCATCATAGTCATCATAGTCATCAAACGTGGGTGCGTGACTTTTTGTGGAAGAAGTATCATAAGGATTGTCACATTGCTCATTATGGTATGTCTTGAGAAGAGAAGTAAGACTCTCAGGAGAAGTAGAAGAGGAATGAGATCGTGAAGAAGAGGAAAATGAAGACAGTGGAGGAAGAAGACTTGGATAATGAGGAATGTGCATAATGTCTAGAAGAGTCATGATAAGACTTGGAAGATGAGGAATAATGAGAAGATTTAGATGATGAAGAATGTTTGGAAGAAGGAGGTCATGACATGATCATGTCTATGATCCTAGCAAAGGCATCTAATTCAAGAAATTTTTCTTTTATTTTTTCCATAAGTTTATCACCCATGCAATATCTAGAAGGATTATTACAGGAATAATTTTTTTCAAATTGAGCAATGAGTTCGAGATCATCTACTTTCAAGAGAGATTCCATAACAAGATAGTTGAAATTCATGGTTCTGGAAGAGGAGGAATCAAGCATGAAAATGACAGAAGAAATGAATAGAAGAAAGTAGACTAGATAATAAGAGGAAAAGAATCAAGAAGACATGAAGAGTCTAAGAAGAAGAGGAAGAAACATGAAGGAAGAAGAGAAATGATGAAAATGGGAGACTAGGAAGACATGGGAGATGTGGAAGAAAGAAGACCAAGAGTCATTTTGTGCAAATTGATACCATTTGAGTTCATTTGGATGGTGAGAAATATGTCACAACACCTAAGATCTGACCTAGACTGACCAAGGAAAACTAGAAGTGACACAAATTAGTAAGACAACAAGCAACAATGAGATAGAAAAATAACTCTGTGCAATAGTTCTCAAAGCAACAGGATGATACAATGTAGTAGGACGATGTTTTGCATGAGACAGTATGACAAAATCCAAGCAGGTGATGCGACAGAGTTTATAGTATCCATGTGATGAAAAATCAAGAACGATATATCGCACGACAAGTCCTAGGAGGGTGTGTGATGATGTTTCAGTATCATACGACTATTGACTAGTGAATGTGAAAAACTCAATTTTGAAAGCAATTTGGTCAATGTTGTAGGTTGCAAGTATAATTTCTTGGTTTCAAGCATAGTAATATCAGGAAATAGACAAGTTTGCAAATAGTAGGTGATCAAACATGTCATAAAACACTTACACAAGAGCAAAAGCAACCTTGTCAAGACAAGAAATTGTGATATCAAAATAGAAAAATCCTATGAGAATTACCATAATGTTTAATGTTCGAGAACGTTTGCATAGGTAGATCACAATGAGAATACTTCAAGCACTTACTAGCCTAGAAGGACAAAGGCTCAATACTTAACAACTTGGCCCACACTTGATGTCCCATCGGTTCACACAAAGTGGTTGCCCACAATAGATGTTGGCTTTGTCGTGGAAGTTCCAATGACACAACCAAAGAAACACTGATGGTGAGTTATCTTGGGGTGATCTGGGTTAGTCCACTAGGATCAATCCTTGCACCAAGATGTTAAGTGGAAAAATGGGATAGCTTCTATCTATGGTTCTTAGTAAGGGCTTTCATTCATAATACCCCTCTTTCTCCCCAAAGGGACTCCTTACCTTGCAACAAGTAATGGACCTCACGGCCACAAGAGTACCTTAAGCATTCTTGCTCAACATTTTCCTCATGGTCACAATTCCACAAGTACTCACATTAAGCAAAGAAAAGTACTACGTCTACCAAGGTTTTGTGTCCTTGATAGCTTTGATTTTATAGTGGGTCAGAATAGCTTGGTATTAGCTTGTCCCCACTTGGGTCGTTCCTCTTGATTGCTCAAGAGTAGGCCCGCTAAAAGATTCTAGAACTAAACAAAGAGTGGATCAACTTTTGAGTTTCAAGGTTTCTGTTTCACCTCAAGGGTGAAGAGCATACTCTCCTAGCTCAAAAATATCTCCCAAACACACCAAGCAAAGGTTCAATTACCCTCTTGCTTTCAAAATCTAAAGGTGGGTCAAGATTTTTGTTTCACCACAAGGGTGAAGAGAATACTCTCCTACCACCAAAAGATTCCTACAACAAGATATTAAGTGCCTAAAAAGAAAACAACTAGTATATGCCGCACTTAAAATGAAAGCAATTAAACAATTACTTGATTAGTTTTTATGCTTTGGGTAGCCCTGCAAAAACCATTAGTAGCCCTTGTGCATTTGGAGCTTTGACATGTGTTCTTTTGGAAAATATTCAAGCAATGAGAGCACCTACAAGCACAACTTGTTAGCCGCACAAAGATTAGTGTATCAAAAACCAAGTAAAATTTGCAAGTAAATCTCTATCTAGCTACAGCAAATCAGAAATCTAAAAGTATAAAACATGAAAATAGGAAGTAGAAATAGCAACTCTGGAATTTTGAGTCTCTGTCTGTTGCAAAATTTTGTGCGAGGTAGTACTTTGGGCCATGTGAGAAACTACCGAACCATGCGTGAGAAAGCACAAGCCCACACGAGAATGTGCAAAGGCTTGTGCGAGAAAGCACAAGGGCTCGTGCAAGAAAGTACACAGGCCCAAGCGATAAAACACCTTTGTCACACATAGGATTGCTAGTACTAGCAAAACCTCATGCGATACGGTGAGAAACCTCGTATGAGATTCTGTAACAGTGATGCATAGAAGTACAGACAGTGTATGAAAATCGTAAAAAAAAATAAAAATAGCCAAAACATGTAGAGATAATGCAAGAAAAGAAAGGAAAAATAGAGTTGTTCTGCCCCACGGTGGGTGCAAAAAATGTACACACTAGATTGTGCACTTCTCTAAGCCATTACTTCCGAGAGAATCCATGAATGGGAAACCTTGAGAAAGTGACCTAGAGCTCCCTAAGCATGAAGTGCAAGGGTGTTAAGAATGCTCTCAGCTAGAGCTATTAAGCCAATAACCTTGCTAGTAAACCATGCAATGAAAGATTCAATGAGACAAGGGCAAGAATGCCAATATCCTCAAGAATCAAGATGGAGATGCAATGAAAGCTATGCTAAGAATGAAAATGCAAGCTAAGCTATGGAAATGAAAGATAGAAGTATTAAAAATCCTTGCTAATTAAGCTATGTGAGCTAATCTAGAGCATGAAAGGAAATCTAAACTAGGAAAGCATAAATATGAAGCTACGCTAGAAATGCAAAAATGAAGGCTAAATGCAATAAGATCTCCAAAAGCTCCAAAGTCTCCAAGAAATCCTGTAGCATAAGATTAGCATAAAAAGTTTGGATCCTAGAATGAGAAGAGAGCTCTCCTTTTAAAGGAATTGAAAAGGAATGGACCATGGAGATTAAGAAGCAAAAGATTTAATCAAGGGTGGAGCTTGAAAGAGAAGCAATCCATGTGCACAAGCTTCCTCCAATGAGAAATAAGTGTTGACTTTTGTGCCCCATATGAGACAAAAAGGTCTTTTCTTATTTTTATAAAATAAGAATAATGCTTTATTTGTGCAACTTAGGATAAGAGGAAAGTGGGGGCTTTTTATTTAATAAAAAGGGAGGGAATTCCTTTTAATTAAATAAAGACTTTAGGATAAAATGGTTAGCCCATAGAATATAATTGAATAAATGATAGAATTTAAGATTTGATCAAGAATAGACAATTGATGATTTTAGTAAATATTGCTAGCAAGGGGCTAATAGTCTAGATGACCATTTTTGGGTGATTACAGCCTCAACCTACTCATTAATAATGGCCTCTACACTCTCTACAGCTACAATACAAATTGTTACATTAATCCAAACACCAATTGCAATTAAATTTGTATTACTACACCAATCAATTTAAGATGCTTACTTGTATTACTATGATGCCCATCCTCATTGTCATCAAATCTTATTCTTTCTGCAATGGCTTTATAGTCTTGTTGGAAGCCAATTCTCTTGTTCTCTTTTGTGAGACTTACATTGAATTTTGCACCCTGCATTTTTGCTTGGTATCATCAAATTTTATTTTATTATTTCATCAAAACAAAAAAAGATTTCAAATTATAAATAAATATTATAAAGATCAAAGAATTATTTTCAGTGTTAAAAGCCATCTACAAATTGTATTTTTCCTCATTCAATTCTGACAATATTAACACTTACAACTCGTGCAACAAGTTTTGAATAACCGCCAAAGCCTAGCTTGTGTTGCCCGTGCTTTTGTAGTCTTGCCTTTGTTGCCTTTGATGTGTCAGGCAATCTATGAAGAGGTTGAAATATGTTAATTCATATAAATATGAAGAGTATTTAGTACACAATTACATTCTTAACAATATCACATACCTTCTTTTGTTCTCTAGTGGTGTATTTCCTTTTTTTATCTTAGTTTTCTCATTCGCATCCAAAATAGGATATTTCCACTCTAAATTAGGAATGCAAGGGGGGCACTGGTAATTCAAGTTTTTGGTTAATGTACACTTGTACTAGTCCCTAATATACCTCAAACATAACCCAAATTTTTTAAGGAGCTTACCCTTCTCAAATGCACAAGGTCCAAAAAAGTTTGTCATACTCTCTACAAGATCATCCTTTAACTTTTGATTTTGGGTTTTCCACCTTTTAAGAAAAAAAAATTGTTACATTAAAAAATGGATGTAATGATAACTATCCTAGCAATGATATGAAATCAAAATAGTGGATTGGGGTTTTAGTTCGGATATGATGTTCCACCCTATACAGATGGTAGGCCCGAATATCTATAAACACTCATCATTAAGTTTACCATAAAAAACATCATTCCCTACAAAATAATCATGGGATCATTAGTTGAAGGATATAATAGTATAAAATAAGAATAAAATAGATGTAAGCTTCTCATATTGAATGCAAGGTATAATTAACATATGATTGTATAGTAAAAGAAAGGTCCAATCTTTAAAGTACTTAAAAGTTTTGCTATTTTCAAGGGAAATCCTTCTTCATCGCTCACAAGCAATATGCAATCTTTCACCATTCCCGTACTAGGAATACTAGTACATCCAAGAAAATCACCATCAAGTGTTGCATCCCCTGTTGCATAAATTGAATCCATTATGAAATGGCCCTAAGAAAGAACACTTCAAGGGAAATAAACATATATATATAATGATAGAGAAAATAAAATCTGTGTACGAGTAGGTGGTGCCATGGCATCTGTGGCCATGCTTCTTGTTGTCGACATTGCAGGATGTAGTACATCTGAATCTACCATTGTATGAGGTGGTGATAGTAAATAATCATTGACATGTGCTGAAGAATAAGATTGTTAGAGCATAATAAAAGTAGTGATTACCATGGACAATATTGTTAGAGAGTAAAAAAAAAATATAGTCCAACATGCGATTTACCTGAACCAGTTGTAGTACCCTCATCATGGTCGTGAGGATCAAAATTATGCAAAAAAAGTTGTAAAAGCAACACATCCGCTTATTTTTTAATGACATAAAAGACTACTATAACATAAAAACTATTATTGAACTTTTGTTATCATTAAAAATTACATTATTACTTACTCTGTAATTTTGAGATAGGTGCATCAGTTTAGTTGACCTCTTTTGTGACTCAAGAGTCAAAGGGAATATAGATGTCAATTCAGCCAGTCTTTTTCCAATTTTGTGGAGGCATTTTTTAATTGCAGAGACCAGCTCATCACAAGTAGCCAAATCAAGAACTATGTCCTCGTCAAAGGACTCCTCTTCAGGGACTGCGGGTTCCTTTCCCTTTCTCTGCTGACCACCTATCTATGACAACAATATTACTAACACTATTAGAATTAATCTGAAACAATGATGAAAAGAATATAATAAAAAACTTTATTTAACATTTTTCTTATATCTAATTTATAGTACAATAACAAAGAGGTTTACCTGCTAGGAAGAAGTGCATGCATGATCATCATTGTCCCCTCTACATGGTTTCTCCATATTGTGGTCCTCTGTTATTATTTAAAGTTAACCAATAATTAGAAAGGACTACATTAATAAATTTCATTAGAAGATGATGATGGAGATGAGGTGGATGGTGAGGAGACTCTCTAAATGTGGCTGGAAAAAAAACTCAATTATTTAATGGTACATAGTATGTACCTACACCCTAATGATAGTGACATTGTTTGTATCTATGCAATTCAAATTGTAATCAATAAGCAGCTCTTCCCCTACACTTATTGATTTTATCGCACATACAAATACATGATTTCCCTCGCGCACCTCAAATATGAAATTGGGTTGCTTAATAGTTGATAGAGGTCACATGCTATTTATAAAACCTACAATATTACTTGATGCTTTTGGCTTTTCTTCAATGTATATAGCCACTCTTTTACTTTTCTCACTGTCTTTTTGTTGAATATAATTTTTTGAGAGTGCATACCTACGCATATTTTTTTTATATTGAACAATTTGCATCCAACTTTTGTAATCGTAACAAGGTCCAACATACTTCATCAATTCAACAACTTTTTTGTAAGAGACCTTTATGCCATCCATGAAAAATAGGCCCAAACCATGTATTAACAATGGTGCAATATGATATATCTTGCCTTTAACACTAAAATCAATATTTATTGGAGGAAGTTCCTTGGGGACCCATTGTTTTTGTAGATTTTGGTACCTAGAGGGCACCTCAATGTTGCCTTTTCTCTCATCATCATAAGAATTACATGACCCCCCTTGAGCAAGGAAAAAATTTATCTATTTATTAAATTTCCTTCTAGTCTTTTGACCTCTAGTTGATCTTCCTAATTCAGACATAATAAATGATTCACTTTCTTCGCTTGAGGAAGACACATCTAACAAATACCTATCTGCTTCTACTTGCACTCCATCAAATGAGAGAGATAGCAAGTAATGTGAGATATTTTTCAAATTGTGAAATACATTAATCTCTATAGGGTGTATTGACTTATACCTATCGATCCATGAGACTATGTGGGATGCTCGTGAAAGGGGTTTGGGTACCTACATATGTAATTCAATTATATAATTTTAGTAAAACATTCATGATACATATACTCAAAACCACATAGTAAGTACATTAAAAACCATAAGCATCCCATAGTAAGTACATCACAAATTAATTAGATTAAGAATTGATTGCATAACTGCACATTTCTATCAAGAAATCAATATTAAATAGATTAAGTAGTGATCACATAACTGTACATTTTATTCATGTCATTCATCTTCTTCTTCATCCAACTAATCACCATGATCATCGTTGACATTGAAATCATCACCACCACCATCATTGTCATCATCTTCATAATCATCATCATCATCGGCATCGGCATCATTAGCATCATCATCATCATCATAATCATCATCATCAGTAGCATCATCATCATCTTCTTCTTCTTCTTCTTCAAGAAAACTTGCATCAGGAACATCATCAACTAATTGTTGTTCATGATCATCAACTACATCATCTTCTAGTTGTTCACAATCTTCTTCTTTCATCACATTATACCTCATTAGCCTTCCTCTTGGATCATGTCTAACAACAAATGACCAACCCAAATTATGTGAAACCTCTGAGTAAAATACCTACTCAGATTGGCTTGGAAGAACATAGGGCTCATCCCCAACTAGCTCAAACCACCTTGTATTAATCATTGAAAATCCATTATCATGTTCAATAACAGTTCTATCTGTATACACTTAAAAATGGTCATCTAGACTATTAGCCCCTTTTGCTAAATCACTAATTGCTTACTCTTGATCAAATCCTAGTCTTATCATTTATTCGATTATTTTCTATGGACTAACCATCTTATCCTAAGTTTTTATTTATTTAAAAAGAATTCCCTCCCCTTTTAATAAATAAAAAGCCCCCACTTTTCCTCTTATCCTAAGTTGCACAAATAAAACATTATTCTTATTTATAAAAAGAGAAAAAGTACTTTTTGTCTCATATGGACACAAAAGTCAACTCCTATTTTTTCATTGGAGGATATTTGTGCACATGGATTGCTCCTCTTTCAAGCTCCACCATTGATTAAATCTTTTGCCTCTTAATCTCCATGGTCCATTCCTCCTCATTTCTTATAAAAAGAGAGCTCTCTTCTTCATTCTAGATCCTCAACTTTTTATGCTAACTTTATGCTGCAGGATTTCTAGGTCACTTTGGAGCTTTTGGAGATTTGGAGCATTCTTAGCATCTACATCTCATTCTTAAATTCTTAGCTTAGCTTCATATTTATGCTTTCTTAGATTAGCTTCATTTCTATGCTCTAGATTAGCTCACATAGATTAATTAGCTTGGGTTGTAACACTTGCATATTTCCTTTCATAGCTTAGCTTGCATTTCCATTTCTAGCATAGCATTGCATTGCATTTTCATTCTTGATTCTTGAGGATATTGGCATTCTTGCCCTTGTATTCATTGAATCTCCCATTGCATAGTTTACTAGCAAGGTTATAGGCTAAATAGCTCTAGCTGAGAGCATTCTTAAAAACCCTTGCACTCCATGCCTAGGGAGCTATGGATCAATTTGTGAGGGCTCATTCTTGAGTTTCCTTGCATGTAATGATTCATAGAAGTGTGACACATTTATAGCACACATTTTTGGTGCCCACCGTGGGGCCGAGTAGATAGACTTTGTCCTTTAAATTCTGCATTTTCATCAATTTTTGTCAATTTTTCGGTAAGTTTTTAGCTTAATTTTTAGTCTCTGGTTTTTTTGTCTCAGACTGTCGCACGATACTTTCTAGAAGTATCGCATGATATACCTCTGTATGCATGTGTGATACTTCACCTGTCAAAACTATCGCCTGGCTATAGTAGAGTATATCGCCTGGTCTTGGGCGAAATATCGCCTGGTGTCGGGCGAAATATCGCGCAGACTGATAAGTATCGCCTGGTGTTGGGTGAAGTATCGGGTGATACTGTGTCTGTACCTGGTAGTGACCTATTTTTGAGCTATTTTATCTATCTTGCAAGTTTTAGGTTTTTAGCTATTTTTTTGAAATTTTCTAAAATTTTTAGCGTTTTCAAATCTGTGCCACCTTGGAAAATGGGTGCCCATTTTTTTTTGAAATTTTGCAAATGGTATCAAAAGTTTAAGTGTGATATATCGTTGGAAAGGTCTTTCCAAGCCTAATCCAACCATGATGGTTTCATTTTCAAATTTTATGATTTGATCAGTTATTTTTACACATTATCTGATTTTTCATGTACTAATCATTGTTAGATTTTGGATTTTGATTCTCCTAACTCTTGTTGGTCTAACAAGTTGTGGTTGTAGGTGCTTCTTGCTTGAAATTTTCTAAAATCGCATGTCAAAGAGGGCTACTAATGGTTTTTGCAAGGCTTCCCTAAGCATAAAAACCAAATCAAGTGCTTGTTTAATTGCTTTCTTTATTAAGTGCGGCATATACTAGTTGTTTCCTTTCATAGGCATTTAATACCTTGTTGTAGAAATTTTGAGGTGGTAGGAGAGTATGCTCTTCACCCTTGTGGTGAAACAGAAATCTTGACCCATCTTGAGATTTTGAAAGCAAGGGGGTAATTGAATCTTTGCTTGGTGTGTTTGGGAGAGATTCTTGAGATAGGGGAGTATGCTCTTCACCCTTGTGGTGAACCAAAAACCTTGAACCTCAAGAATTAATCCACTCTTTGTTTAGCTTAGGATCCTTTAGTGGGCCTGCTCTTGAGCAATCAAGAGGAATGACCCAAGTGGGGACAACCTTGTCATCATTTTCATTGGTGGCGAGTGATTCCAACTCTCTATAATCTCAAGGCTATCAAGGACACAAAACCTTGGTAAACATAGTACTTATCTTCGCTTTATGTGAGTAACTGGTGGGATTGTGATCATGAGGAAAGCATTAAGAAAGAATGCTTAACGTACTCTTGAGGCCGTGAGGTCCTAGTCCTTTATGAGGAGCAAGAGGGGTGCTATGAACGGAAACCTTTACTATGAACCATTAGATAGAGGCCACCCTATTTTAGCCGCTTAGCTTCTTGGTGCAAGGATTGATCCAAGTGGACTTACCTGGATCACCCCAAGACACTCACCATATGTGTTCCTTTGGTTGTGTTTTTGACACTTTCATGACAACGCCAATATCTCTTGTGGGAAACTTCTTGGTGTGAGGCAAGGGAGCATCAAGTTGTGGGCCAAGTTGTTAAGTAATGAGCCTTGTCCTTCTAGGTAGTAATTTCTTAAATTATCTTCGATTGTGCTATACCAATGTAAACATTCTCAACATTCAAACAAACGGTCGCGTTCATAAGGTTTTCTATTTTGATATCACAAGTGCTTGTCTTGGCAAGGTTGCTTTTGCCCTTGTTTCAAGTGTTCTATGACATGTTTGATCCCATACTGTTTGCAAACCTGTCTTTTATCTATTGCTACTGCTTGTCAAACTGAGAAATTGCACTGTTCAATCTACAAATTTGGTCCAAGCGCTTCAAAAATAAGTTTTTCACGTTCACTGGTCAAGAGTCATATGATATCAAAGTATCCTTGCATACCCTCAACCAAGAATCCTGAGTCATTTCTATTGTCCTGTCATTGCTACAATTCGGAGTTGCTAAACTTGCACTTTAACCTGCTATAGAGTGTCCTTTTCTGTTCTTACTTGAAACTGGTTTGTTACTTACATGTTTAGATTTGTTCTAGACTAAAACAAATGAGCTAAAACTATTGGATTTGAGCTTAACGAGTGCTACTCTTGATCACTTGTCGCATCACGGTTACCTCTCTAGCTACTTGCTTATTGAGCTTCTTGCTTGTTGCTCGGCTTTAGTCAATTGATTGTTGTAAGTGCTTGAACACTTTTGACGAGCCATCTCTCTATTGTTATACTTTGACAAGTGATCTTTATTAGCTTTGCTTATCTCAAATCTAAGAAACTTTGTCTCATTCTATTCGTCAACCAACATCTCTTTTCATGCCGGTTACAACTCGGTCTCAATTTGAGCAGGAGAGTCATCCTCCGTTCAATTATACACAGTTACCTTCTCCAACTAGACATTCAAAAGCACCCATTAGCAACAACAGTTCTAGTTCTGACCAATCTAAGAATTCTAAGGCTACACCATGGTATAAAGGAGGTTTTCTCTTTTCTGCATTCAAGACCCCCAAAAATACAGACAGTGTCTCACTCACTTTGACTGAACAAGAAAAGTTTCAACTCTTGCAAGAACACTTTGAGCGTAAGGATAATCAAGCGCACTTAGACAAAGAACACAATCAACAAAGGATGGATGCTACTAGGTGCATGGCTTATAGAGGGACATTTCACGAGCAACCTGAGACTAGTAATCATGAGCATAGACCTCTTTTTAACAATGGCAACAATGGCAACAATGACAACAACACGCCACCAAGATCTCCTCCAAGGCCAACTTTTGCTATGCCTTCTTCACCACCTAGACCTCCTCCCTCTCAACATGAGGCAGAGGCTAATGATGAGATTTCTAGTGAGGATCTTATGAGATGTGAACAAGATGTGGATTTCCAACGAATGATGCATAAGCTTTTAGAGCATAATGGCGATCAATATTTTCAATATATGACTTCTAGAGGATACAAGCTTCCTCCCAGCTATGATGTCAGACAAATTGTCCAACAAAGAGTACCAACTAAATTGGAAGTCCTTCAAGAAGAATTACATCAGACAAATCAATGCCTTACCCAAATGGCATTAGAAAGAGAGCCTCCAAAGGTCTCTTTTGTAGAATCAATTTGTGCTCTTCCTTTTGATAAAGATCTATACATGGTCCCGTTTCCTAAGGATATTGAGGTTCCTAAATATGACAAGTATGATGGAAATGGTGACCCTCATGACCATGTGCGTCATTTTTATGCTCTTAGTATGGACTTTCTTCATGAAGACACATATCTCCTACGCTTATTCCCTCGAAGCTTAAGAGGCCAAGCTTTGGAATGGTTTGCAAAATTGACACCACTGCTTAAGACTTTTGATGAGTTAGCTCAGCGATTTACCCAACAGTACTCTTACAACATCCAAAAACCTGTCACTGTGATAGATCTCGGTAATCTAAGACAACATCAAGGTGAGCTATTTGCAACTTACTTACAACGTTGGAGGTCATTGTATTCTCGATATCCTCGTCAGCTACCTGAAAGAGAAAAGATTGATATTTTTGTCAACACTCTTGTGCCTGAGCTGTATTATGATCTAAGGAAACAACTGTTCTCCTCTTTCAATGACATGGTTGAAAGTGCATATCAGATTGAGGATGTAGCTATAAGAAAAGGGGATATTGTTATTAATAAAGATGCTAAAGGCAATGGTAAAGACAAGAACAAACCTTGGAATAAGAACAAGTATGTTATTAATGATGGGGTTGTTGATGCTCCTAAAGTTAAAGAGCCCGCTTTCAATCTCTCCAACGCTATCTATGTAGAAAAACAACAAGAAGCTAGCAACACTCACAATGCTCCTAAACCTCAATATGCAGATAAGCCTAAGAAGTCATTTCCAAAGTGAGTCTATACCAAGTTGGTAGAACCTTACGATGTGATCCTTAAGACTTTGGTTGACAATGGATATCTTACGCTTCCTGATAAACCTGGTAACTGGGATCCGATAAATAAGCCTGATTGGTGGAGAGAGGACCATTACTGCCATTATCACAAAAACAAGGGACATCCAACAGATAATTTTTTTAGGCTTAAGGATGATATTCAGGATCTTATTGAGAACGACACAATCTCCACTGATGGCTTAACTAAAAATTCTGATCACACAGCTTTCAAAGATCCTCTACCTAAGCATGATAAGGGGGAAACCTCTCAAACACATAAGAAGAATCATGATGCAAAGATCAATTACACGTATCCTTCTAATACGCTTGTGATTAACATGGTAGAGCCCGTTGAGAGTGTTCTAATGATGAGGTCTCAAGATGATAATAACACCAATCATGGTAAGCCAAAGTTAGTCTTGCAAACACGTGGTAGTTCATCTTCCCGAAGTGAGACACTGAATGCTGTTACTAGGGGGCAAGCCAAGATTGTCCTTAAAACTACGCAAGATCCCAAGCAAGCTTTTCCTTCCAAACCAATGGCTCCTTCAGCCACCCCTAGCTATGATCTTGTCCAACATTTGCAAAAGACACCAGCACAGATATCTATCCTTGAGTTGCTTCGGTTATCCTCTTCGCATAGAGAGATTCTTGATGAGGCTCTATGTACAACACGTGTTCCCAATGACATTGATCCAGATCAATTTTAGGCTATGGTCAACCACATTTCATCTCCGCTATGTCTCTCCTTTTCTGCAGAAGATGACATATCTATTGCTCACCCACATAATCTAGCTTTACACATTGAAGTTCTAGTCTACAATACCCGAGTCCGCCGAGTCTTGATAGACAATGGTGCAAGGTTAAATATTGTTTCTTTCAATGTCATACAACAATTGGGTTTGTCAAAATTGGCTGTGGATTCCAAGAAGAAGATTACTATAAAAGCTTATGATGAAGTGGAAAGATCTTCCAAAGGTCTTGTCACGCTGCCTATCCGAGTGGGCCCTATCATGAAAGATATTAGTTCCAAGTATTGGACATCCCACTCGCATATAACATTCTTTTGGGTCATCCTTGGATCCATGACATGCAGGCTATTCCTTCCACTTATCATCAGTGCGTCAAATTTCCATACAATGGCACTGAGGTTGTGATTCTTGGAGACCATACTATTGCTATCAATGCTCTTGCTGCTACTGAAAAATTTGTTCCTCACAATGAACCTTCTATTGATTCTAGTATGTCTCTAGTTGCTGCTGAGAAATCACTTAAGATGATGAGCCTTGGTATGGGTGAATATACACTGGGTTCCTTTACTTCTATACCTGTTTCTCCTAGGTCATATGGGAGACCTTCTGATTAGATGAAGCCTCCCACTTCTGCTATGGTGATCTTTGATACTTTTGTTCCTTCATCCATTCCTTTAGAAGCAGAAAGAGAAGAAAAAGCTATTCAAGAGTGGATCTATAAAGAGGATTCTCAAAATACTCCCATACTCAGTAATTCAGACACAGATACAGATGAGTCACCGCTACACACTATGGTTCAAATGGGAGATGATCTTCCCTCTACTTCACTTCTTTGGGGAGAAAAATGTATATCTACTGATGATATGGATGTTGATATGGTTCATTCTTGTAGTAACCATCCCGACGTGGTTGATGGGTCTTGTGTGGGGTCTGATGAGTTTGTTCCTCGTATTGCCTTAGTGGACCATGCTGGTTCTTCTATGACAAGTCTAGATCTAGCTACTTTTGGAGCTTACTCTATAGGCTCAACCTCTCATGTCACCAGAGATTACATCCTTCCCATAAATACTATTTAACACTTCATTTCATCTCACATCAACACCTATTACTTCTTCCACCAAAGAACTAGCAACAAAAAAGATTGAATCAGCAATCAAACATCACGGTCATCAAGTCAAAAGAAAAGAGCAATGGTCAGATGGTGAAAACCACATTGTGGTAGTATCCGCACCTAAGAAAAGTAAAAATAAAAATCTGCTCAAAAATAATGATTCTCAAATAAAAGATGACAAGTTGATTCTCTACAAAAAAATGGTGCACTACTTCAAGCAAGATCTCATATCTGTTACACTTCAACCCATTCCTAGAGCTAAGAAAAAAGTTGTTAATACCTTGGTTACTTCAACATCCATCTTACAAATGAAAAAGCATAAATTTTGCTTCATGTTCCTGGTGGATGAATTACGCTATCCTGCTCACAAATCTTACAATCCTACCATCTTTTCATATCTTCCACCTCATATTCCTCTTGCAAATCCACCACTCCATTCTTTCTGCCATCCCTTACACTTTGCCTTTGTCTCTGGTGACTTGTATAGGAAGGGTCTAGACGGAACTCTCCTTAAGTGTCTAGAAATAGAGGAGTCAAAAAAAGTGCTAGCTGAAATCCACGATGGCATATGTGGATCACATTCTAACGATCCTCCGCTAGCTCAAACATTGCTTAGGGCTGGTTATTATTGGTCAAACTGGTTGAGAGCTCCTATCGTCACAGTTACAGCATTTGGGCCTAGGGCCTATCAGTTCTCTACATCAGAGGAAGCAGATTCTTGATGCCTGTTTCTATCTGGGGCATCCTTTGTACATACTTTATGATCCTGAAAAAATACCAAAAAAAATTCATATATGATGTTGAAAAAATCCTAAAAAGCATAAAAAGTACTGAAAAAATGAGCATCCTAGTGAAAACCTAGTAATAGGCACTTTGATGTCTCACCAAAAAAATCAAAAAATTTCAAAAAATAATTTTTTTTTGAAAAAGTGCCTTGGTGAAAACCTGGAAACAGGCGCCTTGGTAGCAAAAATACAAAAATAATTTATAAAAAGTCCTGAAAAAATTGCAATAAATCTATCAAGTGGTGAAAACCTAGAAATAGGCACTGCTTGAGACCCTCTGCACCTATGTCTATCAGTCTTGCATGGCACTCATTCGCTCCACTTCTCACTTTGCCTCTCCTAGCCTGGAATTGACTCTTGTCTTAGTCTAGGGGGCATACGTTGTTTTAAGCTTATCTTGGGTCTCTTTATGCGTCTGGGTTTCTTAGGCACCTCGCAAATGGTGTTTTTCAACACCACCCCAACTATTTTTTTCAACACTGCCCTAGCATCAAGTGTTTCTTAACACTTATCAGATATCCTTCCCGCCGTCTTGGATGATGCAATATTTCTCATTGGCAGATGTGATACTCAAAGCTTCACTCTATGACCTACACACACGCACTTGACTTGCTGAGATTTGTTTGACTTTATTTCTTTGCGTGTTGTCTATGATGATTTCTTTGCTGAGTGTTCTCCCCCTATGATTGTTTTCGATGATGCATAGCTAGAAGACTGAGGGTATGAGAACATATTTTATTTCTTTATCTGCTTGTGGATATATCTTGTTGGTCCTCACTGTCATGAGCATTTATGCTGGTCTTACTCGACACTATGGACCTACAAGGTATTATCCTTGACTATTTCGCAAGTGCATGCTTCTAGTCATCTTGACTTTCTTGTGTCTCGATGCGAGCATAATCTTGCTATATCAAACTTAGGTAATCTCACTGCACTAGTCATCTTGACCTACATGTCTTTGATGCCTAGGTGGGATTTCCACATTTCTATCTGATAAAGATCATATTCATATCCACATAGTTATGCTAGTGTGTATTGTATGATCTTGCGATGCTACCAATAATGCTTGATGATGATAATTAGATGTCTATTGGCTTTGTAACCTTGCAAGTAAACCACTTTTCATGTAGCTTGCATTCTTAGGTTCATGTTAGTTAGTTTTGCATCTTTCATATGGAGAGAGCTCTCCTTTTATCTTTCATGGACTTGTTAATCAACTGCACTCACCTTTCACTTCTTCCTAATCATGTCTTTCACTTCTTGTCTTTCATATCACATCATTTTCTATTCATTTCAGGATCAAAATCAAAATCTGAGTTCACCTTGATCATCCAAATCATCTTTCTCCTTCTTCCGTGCAGTTGGTTGACCTTTTGAGGCCTGATCCTTCGATCTTCACTGGGGCATTCTTCACCTCTTCATCCCCATCTCTTTCAAACTTCTAGTCTTTCATTCACTTTCAAATCCCAAGTTCAAATCCCCCTCCGTGGTGTTTACGGGTTGAGGGACCGATAGGTTCGTGCCCCGTGTCTCATGTGTGGGGCATACCCTCACTGCTTGATGGTTATTCTATTATCTTTCTTCGATTATGATTTCTAGTGATTTGATCATGTCTCTCTTACTTCTACTTTCCCTCTACTTGGATTTCACTTTCGATCCCGAGGGGGCAAACACATCATATCTTATTGGCAATCTCTTTCCTAAGTGTTCAATACTATTGCTACTAGGCTGACCATGCAGGATTTGCTATTTTTTTGCACTTCATTCTTTGGAGTCAGATCGCTATTTGCTTGCCTTCTTGGCTATCTGCTTGCTTTGTTGGCTGATCTGAGTTGCTTTTTGATCCCAAATCGATCTCACATTTCAACTTCATTCTTTGACTGCATGCGTTCCCAGATCGATCACACATTAGTCAAAGAGGGGCAAATGTATACACCTAAAAATGGTCATCTAGACTATTAGCCCCTTTTGCTAAATCACTAATTGCTTACTCTTGATCAAATCCTAGTCCTATCATTTATTCGATTATTTTCTATGGGCTAACCATCTTATCCTAAGTTTTTATTTATTTAAAAGAAATTTCCTCCCCTTTTAATAAATAAAAAGCCCCCACTTTTCCTCTTATCCTAAGTTGCACAAATAAAGCATTATTCTTATTTATAAAAAGAGAAAAATTACTTTTTGTCTCATATGGACACAAAAGTCAACTCCTATTTTCTCATTGGAGGATATTTGTGCACATGGATTTCTCCTCTTTCAAGCTCCACCGTTGATTAAATCTTTTGCCTCTTAATCTCCATGGTCCATTCCTCCTCATTTCTTATAAAAAGAGAGCTCTCTTCTTCATTCTAGATCCTCAACTTTTTATGTTAACTTTATGCTGCAGGATTTCTAGGTCACTTTGGAGCTTTTGAAGATTTGGAGCATTTTTAGCATCTACATCTCATTCTTGCATTCTACATCTCATTCTTGCATTCTTATCTTAGCTTCATATTTATGCTTTCTTAGATTAGCTTCATTTCTATGCTCTAGATTAGCTCACATAGATTAATTAGCTTGGGTTGTAACACTTGCATATTTCCTTTCATAGCTTAGCTTGCATTTCCATTTCTAGCATAGCATTGCATTGCATTTTCATTCTTGATTCTTGAGGATATTGGCATTCTTGCCCTCGTCTTAATTGAATCTCCCATTGCATGGTTTACTAGCAAGGTTATAGGCTAAATAGCTCTAGCTGAGAGCATTCTTAAAAACCCTTGCACTCCATGCCTAGGGAGCTATGGATCAATTTGTGAGGGCTCATTCTTGAGTTTCCTTGCATGTAATGATTCATAGAAGTGTGACACATTTATAGCACACACTATCAGGATCAAGTAGTAGCCTGTACCATTTGACGACGAAGAGAACTAATCTAAAAGAATTAAAGTCACAATCAAGTATATCATCCAAAATGCCATAGTATCAATTTTCAAATTCTCAAGGATGTAAGTCATTTGTAGATGAAATATTAGTCACTTGAAAGACTGCACTTATCCTAGAATCACAAGTTTTCTTTGTGTCATCCAACTTTTTGATGCAAAATTTATGATCATTTCAAAACATAGCCTTGTGGTGTTTGATCTGCAAAAATATGTCAAACATGTATAAATAAATGCATCAAGATTTCATAAACGTACGAGTGATTAACAAATTTATACGTACCTAGAAATCTCTTAAACCATTTGCTAAATCTATTTCCCTTTGCATAACATTTGGATCTTCATTACGATGAGCTTCATTAACCAATGAAGACACAAATTCCCATGTGACCTAAATGATGACATCATTCAATCCATTTTATCATCCAATCTTGATTGTTTTCAATATACAAATGTATTGCATCCCACTCTCGAGCAGCTGTACAAAAAATAAATAGATGACTTACAACCAATTAATTTTGAAGATTAAGAATTAATTAACACCTACAATAACATCTTATAATTTATTACCTCTCACTTTCCTCATTCTAACTTTCCCCACCAAGTACTCCCCTTCGAATATTCTAATGGTGTCGAGATCCCAAATGCGATCTATATGGATTTTTGTTGTAAGCTTAGGAAGATATTCAATAACATACACCATAGTCTGGTATAATTTATATCCCTCCACCATAGAACCCTTAGGACGTGCTCTTTGCCAAACCAAAGCCTTAAAAAATTGCAGGTGCCTTTCAACCATCCACATTGACTGAGTGTGTACAGGTCCACACATTTCAATCTTCTCTTCCAGTATTTTATATCTGCTTTATGGATTTCTTTAGATGACAACCACCTACAAGACATTCAAGACATGAAAATATATAAACATTAGACTTTACAATATATACAACAAATTGAATAGATATCATTGCTTACCTCATGTATTTTCCAAGATCATATATCACTTGTTTGATGTTATTGTTGAAGTTCTCTAGGAGAGATAGGGGTAGCATGTACTGCAACAATTCTAAAAATAATCATGCCATTCTTTTCTCATATAATACAATGAGAAGTACATGCAATTTACAAATATATTGTAAATACAAAAGAACATGACTTACCTTGATGAAGGTATGTCAATCATGCATTTTCAACCATGGCTCAAATTCACTTTCTTTTGATATGGTACTACTTATGTTTGTAGCAAATCCTGTGGGAAATCAAATTTTTCGTATGACTTCTTTTATGGCATCACTTTGTTGTTCTGTTAATAACCAAGGAAGGGCACTTATATTAATCCATTCTCCATTTCTATTTGATTCAATGAAATTTTTTATTGCATGATTGGATTCATGAATGTCTCTACAATTTTTGACAATTTTTTCTTTGTCACGCCTTCCATCCAATATCTTCCACAATGTCTTCGTTGCATTATTTCCAATATTCATAGTATCAAACAAATGCACAATTTGCAACTGCTCATAGTAGGGAAACCTACTAAATTTTCTGGGATAACTTTTTAGTCCCTTTGGAAGGTGCTTAGTAGTGTTGCTTTGACGACATTCACAATCATGAATAACATAATCAGCAAACAAAAAATAATAAAAACATAAAAATTTTAAACATAAACCATTAGGTAGAATGGTAGTACCTTGATGATTAATTCTATTATATTCCAAATTCTATAGGTGAGGTGTCATTCTCCGTGGCTTAGATGTAGTCTCTTCTTTCCCATTGAAAATATGTTTTTTGGTAACTCGATAGTTATGATTTTTGTGGAGAAAGTGTCTATGCTCATCAAACACCTACTTTCCTAAACTTTTTGAATGATGAGATTTCATCTTTGGATCACAAAATGGACATGCAAATTTTTCCTTTGTTTGAAGACCTACAAGATAATGATACTATTGGATTAAATATATATATATATATTTATTTTTAGAATTATCATGTGCAACTTGAATTCACCATAACATACCAGAAAAATGTGTTAGCCCTGGGCATCATGTATTGTCCATACAAGCATTGCATGAAATTGAAATTGTCTATCTCCTATTGGTCTAGAGCTATCATACAAAGTGACACCTTTCCATAACTCCACCAACTTGTCGATAAGAGGCTCAATATATACATTCATATCTTTAACTTGGTATTTACCTAGTTGAATGAACAACAACATTACATAATTATTGTGACCATTTTACTGCAAGATTTATAATTACATGTAGATAACTATTAAATGATCAAATACCTAGAACAATCATTGCCAACATAATGTGCTCCCTCTTTATTGACATCCATGGATGAATGTTATTGTTGATGACAAAAATAGGCCAAACAGAGTAAACAGATCTTAGCTCTCCAAATGGATTGACACCGTCCACTACCATTGAAACCTTGAG
The DNA here is from genome assembly GCA_027943335.1 of Chamaecyparis obtusa. Classification (NCBI taxonomy): domain Eukaryota; kingdom Viridiplantae; phylum Streptophyta; class Pinopsida; order Cupressales; family Cupressaceae; genus Chamaecyparis; species Chamaecyparis obtusa. Next base: position 426,783 of record BSBK01007266.1, read on the forward strand.
ATTTTGAGGTTCTTTAATAAAGTGCGGCCACTTTTCCTCTATGTCCTTAAATATAGAACCATCCGCAGGCATTTAAATAATGTCATCTCAACTCTTATTGCATGCATGGTAATCCATAAATTGTGCCAAGCTACTACACCTGAATAATCTTTGCAAATGTGGTATAATGGGGATGTAATGAAGAACCTTGTGAGCCACCTTTTTTGTTATTTGATCTATTTGATATCTACTTGTATGACATTCAGAGAATTCTATTGTAAATTCATGTTCTTTATGATAAATAATATGATCATTGGGACAAGCATCTATTTCTTGATACTCTATTCTAATATCTTTCATAGTGGCACATAATTCTCGATATGAGTGAGGGAGAATATTAGATGGTGGTAACAAAAACTCACCTATTAATCTATAGAAAAATATATAAATTGTTAATATTAACAATATTTATGGTACATGTTTCACCATTTAATTACTATAATGACATATATGACATACTTTAGCATACGTGACATTGTTGTGTTGGATAAACCATTCATAACCTTCGAGTTCAACAACAACAATATAGTAGAGAGAAGAGTTGTTTGGGAGCCTTCGTAAAGGGGCGTGGTTGCCTTCTCAAGTAGACGTATATCATAGATGACATTAACATCATCCTGATCATCATCATCAGTTGTGCCAATACCAAATGTGTCATGGATCAATATATTAGAACCATCATCTAGCGCATCATCGTCATCTTCCATGGGATCATAATCTTCAACTTCAATATTCGCACCTCCATGATCCTCCACTTCCAAATCCATATTCTCCATATTTGCACCTCCATGGTTCATATCATGTACTCCCCTGGGGAGGTCGACCTATATAAAAATGATGAACACAAATAAACCATGATAATGATCTCATCATCAAGTGTATTTCATATATATATTAATTGTTAAATAAATATAATGAAAAACTTACCAATTCATGATAATCAAACCCTCCTTCAATGTGACCATTATCCCTACAATGTCTCTTAGCTATTTTGAGTAGCAATCTTCTAGTGTTTAAGCCCTTACAAATATTGTAGGGACAATAACATTTTCCATCGCCTTTTCTTTTCAAGTTTGAACACAATCTATTGATTGTATCCCCATTACCTTCTTCACTTGGATTGTCTGACATGATCCTTCTTCACTTAGATTATCTATAACCTAATTATATATAGAAATTGAAAACTTAGTTATGAAATGATGTTGTAGTATAGTATACCAAATTGAAACACTTATGTTATTGTAGTCTTCCACCTCGAACTCTTTCCTATTGTGGCAAGAAAGAAAGATATTCAAATAATATAGTAGTTTGTAAATCAAAATAAAATATCATATATATTATACACAAAATATTATCCCTACAATGCATCAAATTTGACCAAGCACTACTAGGAGCTAGACCCAACAACAAATGGACATGTGATAATTTTCACAATAATACATTTGTTGCAGGGTATAAGGTCCCACTAGTGCTTAGGCAAATCTTCATGGTGAAGGTTGTATATGTTGTGTGTGTGTGCGCGCATAAAAAAGGGGGCCTTTATCTTTGATCTTAAAATGAAAAATATGCCTATCTAACACTTTTTGAAGGTGTAGGGAACAACAAATGGAGGCAACTTGAGACCACAAATGGAGGCAAGTTGTTGATTGAGGGTGCAGGGAACAACACCCACCAGTACTTTTATCGAATTGTAAATTTCAATTTTGAACCATTTTGTGAATATAGAACATGGATGTAATCTCAGAAAATAACAAAACGTAGACACGACAAATTACTTATTTTGTTATTCTACATTAATTACTATTTGAGTACACGTTCCACCTACAACTTGATCAAGTCTTGTTTGATGCTTCAATTTTGTGTTCATTATCCTGTAGAAGTACACAATTTTATATTTCCCCAATATGTTATTCAAAAAACAACAATAGAATAAAATACTTGTTGAGAAAGATCATCATAGGAGTATCAAAAACTTGAGATCCAAAGGTAACACAACATTATAAGACTCTTACTTTCAACCTTCAACTCATGCACCTAATAAATAGGAGAAAAAATAAATGAAATTGAAAAATTTAACTAATGAATTATGTTTTTCTTCTCATCTTAATCAGCCAAATTTATATGAGATTCTAAAGAAGGCCTTACTCTTAATTAGCCAAATCTTCCTTGTACCACACAAAAAACTATGTGATAACTATGTCTACTCCAACCTTAATTGTTTAAGAATTCATCATATTAGATAAAGAATGTTTAAGAATTGTTGGGACTGGTCCTTTGGCGTGTATTAAATAGAATACAATTTTTAGCATATTATTATCACTCTATTTCTTTGTTGTAAACATGCCATTGGTTCGATTTTGTAAAAAAGAATTGTGTTAGATGCATTTAAAATTATCTTCATTGTCTTCTGATTGTCTAAATGCTTCTTTATTTGTCAGCCAATTAATACATGCTAGTATATAAAGAAGACAATCAAAAGACAATGAAGATTTGTATGACAAAAATGAATACACTAAACTGAAACAATGACATGTTTACAAAAATTATCATAACTCGCAAGCAAAACTAAAACAATGGCATGTTTATAACTCATTAAGAGTGAGGCCTTCTTTAGAATCTCATGAGTTTTGTACTACACATGCAACGTATTGTGAGTTTGAAGAGAGTTAGTGCCATGTGTGATAGAACCTACTTTATCTAATATATATGGTGCATTGTTAAAAAAATTAAGGGTAGAGTAGTTATTACTTAGTTTTTTGTGGGTGACAATGAAGATTTGTTTGACAAATAGCAGGTCTTCTTTAGTATTTCATGAATTTTTACCACATATATTGTTTCAAGCCTTTGAGTCCTAGAGAAAAAGAATGGTGTAAGTTGAATAGATCAGAGTGAATGGGTGTTGAAACATGGTGAATAGACCATGATGAGATGATACTTGATGTCGTGACTAAGTTTCCCTCACAAACAGTGGCATAGACTAGTTTTACTAAGTTTCCTTTCTCTATTTTGAGGTTTCCTTTCTCTGTCGTAGGGGTACAGTCAAAGGGTTCATCGACAAAATGATCCTTTGAATGGTTACTATGAATATGAATGATTTGATATAGTGTATTGTTCATTTTACTTGAAGTTTGGAATAGCTTGTGCAAGGGTGAAAGTAGTTTTGATTGTTTTGGTCATGACTATTCCTCTACATAGTCAGGAAATGTAACTATTTAGTGATTATATATAATGTTGAATGGATTAAATGATTTATTCTTGGTAGAAGTGAATGGAAGGAATAGTGTTGGTGTTAGGTTTCATTTATTATTGAATTAAATGATTTCCAAGATGTGTTGAGGAGTTTTCTCCTTGTTTAATGTTAACTATTTAAATGCTATGTGGAAGGGATGGTTGATAGTGTTCCTTGAGGGAATGGGGATTTTGAAAGACTTGTTATCATTGTATTGTGTATTTCCAATATGTTTGGATGCAGGGAAGAAAATGAGAATGAAGGATCACTCATTGATTGCATGATAACACAGTTTTGAAGGGTCACTGGAAGAGGGGAATGCAGGATCACTCACTGATTGCATGATAACCCCACCAAGCATTCTTTCCTTTAAGTTTTCACAATATTGACTCAAAGTATGATTATTATTCTTTACTTTCTTCTATATGCTATTCTTTCTATTGTTTTGTTATCTCAGAAATATATCAAAAACATTGTAGATGTGCACATAAAAGTAAAATATTATCCTTCAATTGTTTCACGTTGAAGCATTTCCTCTTGGGAGTATTCTCTTCATTTGTACAATATCTGAAAAAATGGTTCCCATATTTCTTCAAGATCCATTTTAATCTTTATATTGCAATTTTGATTAGATTTGACCAATAGTTGATTTCATTAGTATTTTATAGCATACACTCCTAATGTGAAATGTGGAGAGAAAGAAAGAGCCACACTAGGTATGAATTACACGATATACCCATCATCACTTAGCACTTAGATAATAAATTATGGACAGGGAAAAACCCCCTAACTTCTAGATGTTCATTTCATGTTGGCCTCTTATTATATGAAAAGGTAGGCTTGTCTTAGGCTAACAACCATAGTGTAGGGGCCATAAGTTATGGATCCCAAAATAGTGCACACTTGTATTAAATTAGGTTCACTATACTACAAGGGAATGGAAACCATGCAATAGTGCCTCATGGGGATGAAAGAAACCCTTCACCAAGAAGATGATTGTATCTGCAATATTTACTAGAGGCAAAGAACATAATTTGGTTCTAGCAATTACTCCTAGAAGATAATGGCACCCACAAAACACTTGGAAAAGATAGCACTCACTATATCTTTTATCACTCTTTTAAAGCTAGGACAATAAATCTCAAAGATTAATCAACGAATTCTTGAACACAAAGAACCATTGATAGTTATGATTCATGTGTACAATAGCCAACAACTAGTTGTTCCAATCATGGTGTCCAATAATTATGTTAGAAAAAGCATCTACAAATCTCTTACACAACCATAATAGATTCAAACCATGAACCATAAGAACCTAACAATGGGACTAACAAAGATACAACCTAAAAAAATCTTGATCATATTCCACCCTATTGTATGGCCCAAGAAGTAACTCTAAATTAAAGATACACATTCCTCTAGATGAAGCTCAAAGGTTAGGTAGCTGAAGCATAGCAATACTTAAATGAATATAGGAATAATTTGATGTACAATAATTTGCTAGCTTGGTTTGTGGGTTTTCCACATAATATTTTCCCTTTAACCACATTTATAGTTTGAGAAAATCAATTGTTTCAGATTTATATTATCCTTTTGAACTAGCACACTGCCATCAAAATGCATAATCATTGGTCATCTCAAGAAAATTTCTATTGATTAGTAGGATATCCTTATAAAAATTTGATGCATGGATTTCTTGAGAATTATTGACTGCTATGTATCCTACAACTATGGAAGGAATAGTGTTGGTGTTAGGTTTCATTTATTATTGAATTCAATGGTTTCCAAGATGTGTTGAGGAGTTTTCTCCTTGTTTAATGTTAACTGTTCCTGCACAATCCACTCATAAAATAGTGAAATGCTATGTGGAAGGGATGGTTGATAGTGTTCCTTGAGGGAATGGGGGTTGTGAAAGACTTGTCATCATTGTATTGTGTATTTCCAGTATGTTTGAATGTAGGGTAGACAAAGAGAATGAAGGATCACTCACTGATTGCATGATAACCTAGTTTTGAAGGGTCACTGGTTGAGGGGATAGTCAAGGTATGGATGATTGGGCCATTGGAGGACCCTATTTCTTTGTATTAATTGCTATTTAAATTGGATGCATGGATTTCTTGTGAATTATCATCTACTATGTATCCTGCAACATCATTCGTAAATCTATATATACTTCTCTAGGGTTGTAAGCCACTTAGGGATCAAAATAGAGAAACTAAATCAAAATCATTCTTTGTCCTATTTCCTTTTAACAAAGTCTCAACTATCAATGATACAATACATTGATGCCCTAAGCTATCAATACAAATGGAACCTAGCTAGAAGCTCACGAGCTGTCCATTTGATAACCATAGTCAACATTTCAAAAAAATGGATATCCTTGAGCACAAGTACCAATAACATCAAATAATGGAGTTAAAGCACAGGCTAGGGCATGACACTAGTAGAATACGGTCATTTTAGTGACAAAAATATACAATGGCATCATTAAACATGCCAATAATATCAAAAAACATGAATCCAAACATTTGAAAATAGTGAATCGATATCCTTGAGCAAAAGCACCAATAACATCAAATAATAGAGATAAAGCACTCGTTAGGGCAAGACACCAGTAGAATGCGGTCATTTCAGAGAGCATTCATGATCAAATAAAATGCAATGCATTTGAATATGATGCCAGAGGCTCAAAAGATGAAGAAATCACATACCTTCTCTCACACTCAGCTTTCTCTCCTTTTCTCTTGCTCCTTCTCTATCCAATTGAAATAAAAAAGATGAGGTCGTTTCACTTTTTTTTTTTTTTCATCTATACCCCGATTTTGTCAGAATTTTGATGGTCAATTAAACACCCATCAGAATACTGACACCATCAGGGCCTATTACAAAAAAAAACACCAAATCCATAAAAAAAAATTACCCATCGAAAGTTTCTATCAAAATTTGGCCCCAAATGTAGTAGTGATAAAATGGCTAACAGGTTAGCCAATATTGCTATAAATCCAAGTGATGCAAATTTTATAGGAGTTTATAAAGATGAGATCCAAACCAGACCTAGTGTACCAAATAATGTTGAAAACTGGTAGGTTTTTGAAGATGACTAGGATTTTTTGAGATTTCTAAATTGTGAAGATCAATATTATGGCCAGGAGCTTGATTGTACAACTTTCATAGAGACTATTGATGAGAAGGAGATTATCCTTGGAAATGAAGTCTTACAACTTAAGACAAACAAGGTTCCTAAGGGACTTGTTGTTTTGGAAACTGTCTTTGATAGTCATGATAGATCCCAAATGGATACAAAAAAGATAGACCAAATGGACTTGGAAGAAATCAACCTTGGAACAAAGGAAACACCTAAGAAGGTATACATTAGAAAAGATATGTCTCCAAAGGTAAGAAGATCTATGATTGAGCTATTGAGAATATATAGGCATGTTTTTAAATGGTCCTATGATGATTTTAAGGTTTATGGAGAATATATTTTTTAACATATTATTCCTTTGAAAATGGATGCTAAACCTTTCAAAAAAAACAAAGGCCAATCAATCCCACCCTGACACCTAAGATGCAAGAAGAATTGATGAACATGAGAGATGCTGGAATTATAAAACCTATAAGGCACTCTTCTTGGTTGTCAAACTTGGTACCTTCCAAGAAGAAGAATGGAGATATTAGGTTGTGTGTAGATTTCAGAAATTTAAATCTCTTCTTTGAAAGATAACTATTGTTTTCCTAATATGGAGGCCATGCTGTAAATTGTGACTGGTTCTGATTTGATGTCCATGATGGATGGATTTTTTGGTAACTATAATCAAGTAATTGTAAAGGAATTAGAATAGTTGAAAACTTCTTTCACAACACCTTGGGACAAATATGTATATGTAAGGATGTCATTTGTCTTGACAAACGTTGGTGCTACTTTTCAGAGGGAAATGGATGTTGCATTTGCTGATTTCATTAATGATTTTCTTGTAGTATATCAAGATGATTTGACTGCATATTCCAAGAAGAAAGAGGACCATTTCCTTCATCTAGAGAAGATATTTGTAAGGGCTCTAGAATACAGTATTTATTTGAACCCAAGGAAATGTGCATTTGGTGTGACTGAGGGAAAGCTATTGGGGAAATTAGTTGGAAAGAAAGAGTGAGAATTGATCTTGAAAGGGTAGTTTCTATTGACAAGATTCGGACGCCAAAAAATGTGAAAGGAATTCAATCTTTCTTTGGCTAGGTAAACTTCTTGAGAAGGTTTGTTACAATTTTTTCTAAAATTAGTAGACCTATTTCAAAGATGTTAAATAAAGGATTTGAGATCAAGTGGGACGATGAACTTGATGATGCTTTCAAAAACATCAAGCAAACTATTAAAGATGCACTTATGGTCAAGGCACCAGATTACACTATTCCCATGCATATATTTTCTTTTTCTTCTTTACATACTATTGCTACACTAGTATTGTTGCAAAAAAATATTGAAGGTTTTGAACAACTCTTTGCATTTTTTTGCAATTTATTACAAGCTACTGAATTGAAGTATGATATAAATGAAAAAAGTCTATATGTACTTATGAAGGCTATTAAAGCTTTTATATGCTATCTTATGGGAGCAATAATGATTGATTCCATACCAAGTGTTGTAGTCAAATATATTTTCTCACAACATGAAGTATCTGGAAGAAGATACAGATGGATAAAGAAGATCCAACAATTTAACATTGACATTCAAATTACCAAGTTGGTCAGAGGTTAGGGATTAGAAAAATTGATGGCCGAATATAATTTGGATGCTAATTAGATCAATTGAATGTAGGTTGATTGCACTTGTGATATGGATGGATGAATTTGGTATCAAGATGTCATTTATTACTTGAAGAGCATGAAATGTCCACCAGGACTAGATGAAAATAAAAGAAGGGCCTTGAAGTTATAGGCTATCAATTATGTTATCACTAGGTCTAAATTGTTATGAAGAAATCTGGATTGTGTTTTATTGAAATGTGTTAGTGAACATCAAGTTGATAACGTTGAAAGAAATACATGAAGGACTTTGTGGAGGAAATTACATGGGTAAAAATACTACTCAGAAGGTTTTGAGAGTAGGATTTTTGTGGCCTAAAATTTTTAAGGATGCTGAGAGATTGGTAAGAAAATGTGATGCTTGTCAAAGATTCTCTGGCAAGTTAAAATTCTCAAAGAATGTACCATTAAAACCAGTGGAGGTGAAAGCTCCTTTGTAGAAGTGGGGAATGGATTTTATAGGTGAGATACCAAAAAAATCAAGTGGAGGGCACTCTTGGATTCTATTTTCCACCAATTACTTTACAAAGTGGGTAGAAGCTATTCCCACAAGGAATGTAACTAGCAAAGTCATAACTAATTTCTTATTGAATAACATTGTCACTAGATTTGGTTTCCCTAAAAGAATAGTATGTGACAATGAAATGTATTTTAGATCCAATGAGTACCAGGATTTCTGTAAAAATTTAGGAATTCAAATGTCATATTCATCCCCATACCATCCACAAGGCAATGGACAGGAAGAATGATGCAGGAGCATCAAGGCATACAAGGATGCCTCATGAAGACAAAGAAGACATGATGAAGATAAATAAATTCAATTGGAAATTAATAAAGCCAATCATGACCTTTGAAGGCTTGGGAGGAAATAAAGACTATAAAGTTTTAAAAGATCCTAAAGGGCCTGTCAAGGACCTTAAGATCCTAGATAGGGAAAATGAGAAAAAAATGACAAGTTTGATGTAAATGGAGTCTTAGGAGTCTAATAAAATTTTAGAAGTGTTTAATAAGGTCTTAATGATCTTATTGATAAGTTTTGAGGGTTAATTTTATGTTCTATGCAATAATTTATGAGTTGGTCAATTCAAGTATTTGAATCCCAAGGGTCACTAGTATCTAGGAAGGAATTCAATTTTTGGGAGTTTAGAAGTTGTTTAGGAAGATAAAATAATTGGGTAAGGTATAAGGAGTTATTAGGAAGTTATTTAAATTATTTTTGATCATTTGTATGACAAGCATCACAAGAGGAATTCACCTGTGTACATAATGTGTCCGTAAATCAATAAAAACTCATGTTTTGCTATTAGTTAGTGTTGATCTAACATTGCTTTGTGATTCCATTTGATTTTTAAATGTTCTAATTGAATATAGGAACTTATTTAATTTTTTTGCAATCCATTATTACATGTTTTAAAGCCCATTCAATTGACTGATTGCAAGAACAAGGCTGACTGATTCAGGAAATCTGAGTTTTCCTTGTGATTTTGAGTTAACTTAATGGATGGAACACCATTCCATGAATGGCACAAAACTGATTCTCATGGAGTGATATATCCTTGATATATACAATAAAAAAAATAAAAATTTTATGTGCAGTTGAATGGTTGACGATTGGTGATCACCGAGAAAGGTTATTCAAGGGTCATTGAAATAGTTGGTTGGGAGTAGCAGTGAGGGATATTATTGAAGGAGATATATTTTTTATGTTTTTTGGTGTCTAGATACACCATAACTATGTTTGATCCACGCTTGGTTGATCCTAGAAAGGAGTGGAAGGCAATTTATTGAAGAGCCCTAGTTTTGAGGGTTGTTTATGAGAAATTTGGGGATTTTTCACTTGGAAGTATCCAAGGCCCAAATCGGTGGCATAATTGGAGGTTATAAATCATATTAGAAGACTATATGAATTCTTGGAGTCAGGGAGTAAGGTAAACTTATAGTTCCTTTGTAAATTGGCCTATTTTGGTGTGTGGTTACATGGTACAGTATAAAGGATCTAGTACATTGTCCATAATAAAATATTCTAATTTTTGCATATGTTTATGTTCATCCAAAAGGGTATTTGAAAAGGTAATTTATTTTTCTACTTATTTGATGAAATCTAGAGTAAATTTTTGTTTTGTGTCACTGCTGACCTACAACGAAGGGCCATTAGGCCTATTTGGCAATTTGATAGTTTGGGCTGTTGGGTTTTCTTATAAACCTTAAAACTTGAAAAATACTATTGAAACAACCTAAAATAGGTCATATCCATCCATGTTTTCTATTTGGTATAGTTTTGTCCACTTGTGTTCATTTTGACTCAATTAGGCCTTTGGGGTTATTAGCTAGTGTCTAAACCTCTCAAAGGTTAATCCTTTATTTTAATCATTCAATCCATTCACCTTTGATATACCTCTACATCAGCTGGTACTAGAGAGTTAGGGAAAATTTTGGGAATAGTTTTGAGGATTCATGGCACCTAAGAACCAGATGGCTAGAGAGATTGAAGAGTTGAAGGCAACACTAGAAAAGAAAGAAAGAGTGAATAGGGAAATAGAGGTAGAAAAGTAAAGATAAGAGAGGTAGATGAGGAGATAAAGACATAAATTCCTTAAGAGGATATAATCCTTGGAGAAAGAGAGAAGATAACCTAGGAGAGACGAAGAATTTCATGAGGAGAACCAAATTTCATGAGGAGAACCATGAAGAACAAGAAGAGTTCCATGGAAGACAAGAGAGTAGGGATCATGGACAAGAAAATGATCTTGAGGAGAGGAGTTTTATCAGATTGATAAAGGTAGTACAAGGTACTGGAAGAAAGATCAATGTAGATTTACCAATCTACCAAGGAAAGATGGATACTGAAGAAGTTCTTGGTTGGGTAGAGGCACTTGAAAACTACTTTGATTTGGAGGATGTAGAAGAAGATAAGAAGGTAAAGATGGAAAAGGAAAGGCTGAGAGGTATAAAATTACACGATGGACAAGTATTCAAAATGAGAGGATGGCAAGAGGGTTGAACAAGATGAAAAATTGGGAGAGAATGAAGACCATGGTTAAGGGACATTTTTTTTCCCTCGGATTTGGCTATAAAAACAAAGATGAGAAGGAGCATTTTGAAGCAAAGAGACATGGACATCAGTCTTATACTGAGAAATTTCACACCCTAAGAAGTAGGGGAGGCATTGAGGATGAAGATGAAAAGGTTTCTAGGTACATGAATGGCTTGAAGTACAACATCCAAAATTAAATTGGTTTGAACATACCAAGGACCCTAGGAGAATGTTTTCAACTTGCAGTTCAAGCTATGGAGAATTTGAAAAGGAAAAGTGAAAGAAAAAGAAATAGATGAGGAGGAGCCATGAGAGGAATAGGTGGTAGATAAAATGGAGAGTTTCCAAGAAGCAATGACAAGGATAATGGGAAGGAGCCTATAACAAATCAGAGAGGAGGATCTAGAGGAGGCAGATTTGGTGGAAGATGCAATGGTGTCTTTATAGGAAGATACTTTCATTGTAATGAGGTTGGTCATTAGTCCTTTACATGTCCTAAATGGATTGGTTCAGATCAAGGAAAGGAAAGGAGAGTACAACTTCTACAAGATGAAGAGGAAGCAACACCAAAATCTAATTTGGTGGAACCTGAGGAAGGAGAATGTTTAATGGTAAGGCAAGGTGAGAAGATTGTGAACCAAAGGTAATATTTTTAAGACAATTTTTTTATGTAAGGGAAAGATTTGTAAATTGGTTATGGATTATGGATCACATTACAATCTTGTTTCTCTTGATATGGTTACTAAATTAGGAATTGTTTTATTTGACCATCCAACCCCTACAAGGCCACTTGGGTTACCCAAAAACAACATGTAGTGATTAGTTAGAAGGCTTATGTGAATTTTTCTATTGGTTCCTATTAGGACAAGGTTCTTTGTAATGTTATTCCTATGACATGTGGGAATTTGATTCTTGGTAGACCATGGCAACATAGTAGAATGACCATTCATGATGGTTTTGAGAACACTTATTTGGTACATAATGATGGAAAGAAATACAAGATGAAGCCTTTACCTTTGGAGAGTGAGAAATATAATATTTCCATATGATTTGGCAATTAAATATTTGATAAGAAGGATGATACTGGTTGGAAGGTGGAGAATTTTGAAAATAGGGACAGTCCTAGTGACAAAGGACTTTGTGATGGAAATAGTGCATAAATAGGATCCATTACTTGTCCTGTTTTGGATCACAGGAAGCATGGAGGCATGGAGAAGTTGTAGAGGAAACTAATGAAAAGGATTGAATTAGAAATGAGGCTACAACACAAGCAACAATAGTCAAGGATGCAACCATAGAAACACTGCCTAAGGTAGGGATACATGGATAAATATTTTGTTTCTAACTTTGATTTACATGTGAAAATAGTTTGGAGAGATAGGAGACCAGCTACCCTTTGAGATTTTATTAAGTTTAATTAGAGAAATGAAGCATGGAAGAAGAGGAAGACTTGGACCAACTCTTGGGACAAGAGTTTCTTTGGAGGAGGGGAGTATGATGCATGAGGATCGAGACATACAAGGATGCCTCATGAAGACAAAGAAGACATGATGAAGATCAAGCAAGTTAATTGGCAATTACTAAATCCAATAATGGCCTTTGAAGGCTTGGGAGGTGATAAAGACAATAAAGTTTTAAAAGATCCTAAAGGGTTTGTCAAGGACCTTAGGATCCTAGATAGGGAAAATGAGAAAAAATGATAAGTTTGATGTGAATGGAGTCTTAGGAGTCCAAGACAAGTTTAGAAGTGTTTAATAAGGTCTTAATGATCTTCTTGATAATTTTGGAGGGTTAATTTTATGTTTTATGCAATAATTTGTGAGTTGGACAATTCAAATATTTAAATCCCAAAGGTCACTAATATCTAGGAGAGAATTCAATTGTTGGGAGTTTAATAGTTGTTTAGGAAGATCAACCAATTTGGGAAGGTAGAAGGAGTTATTAGGAAGTTATCACTACTACATTTGGGGACAAATTTTGAAAGAAAATTGTGATGGATAATTCCCTTTTTTATGAATTTGGTGTTTTTTTTGTAATAGTCCCTTATGGTGTCAGTATTCCGATGGGTTTTAAATAGACCATAAGAATTCTGACAATTTTGGGGTTTAGATGAAAAAAAAGAAGTGAAACGGCCAAATCATTTTTATTTCAATTGTGAAAAGGAGTGGGTCAAAGCAAAGCACAAGAGAAGGTATGTGATTTCTTCATCTTTGATCTAGTATCTTTGATGTGCAAAGTCTTTTGAGCCTCTAGCATCATATTCGACTACAAATTTCAAATGAATTGCATTTTATTTTATCACGAATCATGAAATTGGATTCACATTTGTTGATATTACTAGCATGGCCATTGTATATTGCTGAGATGCTCACTGAAATGATTTCATTCTACTAGTGTCATGCCCTAGCCCGTGCTTTATCTCTATTATTTGATGTTATTAGTGTTGGTGCTCAAGCATATCGATTCACTATTTTGATATGTTTGGATTCACATTTGTTGATATTACTGGCACAACCATTGTATATTGCTGAGATGTTCTCTAAAATGACCACATTCTACTGGTGGCATGCCCTAGCCCGTGCTTTATCTCCATTATTTGATGTTATTGGTGCTGGTGTTCAAGGATATTGATTCACTATTTTGAAATGTTTGGATTCATGTTTGTTGATATTACTAGAATGAACATTGTATATTGTTGAGATGCTCTCTGAAATGACCACATTCTACAGGTGTCGTGCCCTAGCCCATTCTTTATCTCCATTATTTGATGTTATTGGTGCTTGTGCTCAAGGATATTGATTCACTATTTTGAAATGTTTGGATTCATGTTTGTTGATATTACTGCCATGACCATTGTATATTGATGAGATTCTCTTTGAAATGATCGCATTCTACTAGTGTTGTGCCCTAGCCCATGCTTTATCTCCATTATTTGATGTTATTGGTGCTTGTGATCAAGGATATTGATTCACTATTTTGAAATGTTGATTGTGGTTATCAAATGGGCAGCCCATGAGCTTCTAGCTAGGTGCCATTTGTATTGATAGCTTAGGGCATCAAATGTATTGTATCATTGATAGTTGAGACTTTGTTAAAAGGAAAGAGGACAAAGAATGATTTTGTTTTATTTTCTCTATTTTGATCCCTAAGTGGTTGCCACCATGATTTTTATGTTGAGTGCAATTTTGATAGAATTTTAGTTGGGATTTTCACTAAGATTTTCAGTATGTTGAGCTACAATAGAACATGATTCTTTTTGGTTCTTTTTTTTCCCATATTCAGTAGATAAAAATCATGGTGACAACCACTTAGCCATCTTTTTGATGTTCCATTTATTTTACAAAGATACAGGTATGTGGATTTATTATTTAGTTTCTTGCAATTATTGGTCAAATGCAAATATTTTGTCAAGTTGAAAGGGGAAGAAATCAATTTGGTGTTTTCGGTTTATGTTAAAAGTTGATTTGGTAAAATCCTCAGAAAACACACTACATGTTCTAAAATGTAAAGAAGTTGAATGTTAAATGTAAGATATATATCTCATCCATAGTAATCAAAAGGAAAGGACATAAAACTAAGGAGATTTACCAATCCAAAAATATAAGCGAATAGAAAACATGATTGGTACTTTATGAATTGGTTTTTGAGGTGCACGATCTTCATCAATCTCATTAGAAGAAGACCCCTCCTCAATGCTACTACTTTCTTGTTTAACAATTGGTTTGGAAAAATGTATTTAACACACAAAAAAAAATACAAAACTGAACCAATGGCATGTTTACAACAAAGAAATAGAATGATAATAATATGCTGAAAATTCTATTCTGTTTAATACACACCAAAGGACCAATCCCAACAATTCTTAAACATACTTTATCTAATATGATGAATTGTTAATAAAGGTCTAATTTTGTAGATTGCAAGCACAAAGGAAGATTTGACCTAGCCAAATCTTCCTTGTACCACATAAAAAACTATGTGATAACTATGTCTACTCCAACCTTAATTGTTTAAGAATTCATCATATCAGATAAAGTATATTTAAGAATTGTTGGGATTTCTATTACACCTTTGTTGTAAACATGTCATTGGTTCAGTTTTGTAAATTTGTATTTTGTGTTAAATGCATTTAAATGGAACATTAAGTATAGTAATAATATGCTTAATCTATTTGTAATTGGCAGATTAAATGTAGATAACACCTTTATCAATTTAGCATGTTATTATAAGATACTAAAGAAGACCTGCTATTTGTCAAAAAAATCTTCATTGTCCCCCACAATGAAGACAATGAAGATTGACCTCCTACCCCACAACAAAGAACATTGTAATAAGACCTTTTAATCTCGGTGACAAGAACATAGAAGCATTCTAAATCATTTGTAAAGAAAATAAGCTTTCTATAAAATGAAAGGTTCAACCTAATTAATAATAGTACTTGCACTCAAAGGATAGTGATCTGGCTGAAAGACTTAAGAGAGACTTTGACCCAAGAGCTTCATCATCAAGCTCTACAAGCTCTTGTAGCTATCTTCATAGCAACAAGAGTCAATGGATACACCAAATTTCTCAGAAGTTTGTACTTAGTTTGTAGGTTGACTTTATACAAAGTAGATTGTAATTGAAAATTTAAAAACTATTTTCATCTAGTCATTATTCATGCACTATGCAATATGCATTGTGCAACGCAATGAAATCAGCAATGTGTATAGAAATGACAAAAACTATATTCCACAATTCTTGGGCTAAACTCTAAAGTTATTTTCTTTTTATATCTCTATGCTTTTGAGACCACTTTCATTTTATTAAACACAATTTTTCCCAATTAAAAATCTCAATTAGAATAAGATATAATATAGTGTTAGAATAAACTTTGTACAAAGACATTTAATGCTTATGTTAATGATCAAACACACATATGGATTCACTGTTCTATTCACTATTCCACAGGACAGTGGATTACCAGAGTTGCAGAGAATTTAATATTTTATTGATATTCCTCTTCTTTGTTTCATATGTCTTGATGTAGAGCCCTCTACTATCACCTTCAAGAGACCAACTCAACTCGAGGATTCAACAAGTAACTTGGAATCCACTCAAGGAATTAGCCTCAACTCAATGATTAAGAAGAGTTCCTTGACTTTTTTAATCACTTCCGTAACCTTGCTACACAAGTTCACTTCCTCATTTCTTGGCAATTCCTCCTAGCACCATCTCCATCCTAGGCCACCTAGTGCAACTAGTGCCTCCACCATGTCAAAACCTCAACTATGGTTTTCACCCTAATCCTAACATCAAGTTCATCTCATCATGGTCTATTCACCATGTTTCAACACCCCATTCACTTTGATCTATTAAAATTACACCATTATTCTTCTACAACCCTTCTAGGCCTATCTAGTAGCCCTACACATACAAAAATCAGAAAATTACACCCAAAGTCTCCAAACAACCTCGCAAAGTACTTACCTTATTATGAAATACCCTTTTCAGAGTGACTAACCCCATCTCAATCTCAGTCTTCCATCCTTTGACTGGTGAATACGCCCATCCCCAAATGCTCTTCTCCTAGGCCTAATTAGCCCTCACTCAACAAAGAAACTCCTATTTCCACTTGTCTCCGGGACTCAAAGGCTTGAAACAGTCTTCCTAGACCTTCCAAAATACAAGATTTTCAAACTTTCAAAGTCTCACCATTTGTTTGATACTAAGAATATTGGAAAGAATGTAACGGAGACATTGTGGAAGATATTGGATGGAAGGCGTGACAAAGAAAAAAATGTCAAAATTTGTAGTAAGTCTAATCGAAAAGTCTTGCACTCCTAAAATTTTAAGTTATAAGGTTATTGTCCTCCTCTATAATTCATTCCAAGAAGTCACCTAGGGAACTCCTAAATATACTTTCAGTGTTTCTACAAAGCATTAACTAATTGGAGATGAAAAATAACATATTCATTTCATGCATGTGTGGTAAAAATTCATGAGATACTAAAGAAGACCTGCTATTTTTCAGACAAATCTTCATTGTCCCCCATAAAAAACTAAGTAATAACTACTCTACCCTTAATTTGTTTAACAATGCACCATATTAGATAAAGTAGGTTCTATCACACATGGCACAAACTCTCTTCAAACTCACAATGTGTTGCATGTGTAGTACAAAACTCATGAGATTCTAAAGAAGGCCTCACTCTTAATCAACCAAATCTTCCTTGTACCACACAAAAAACTGTGTGATAACTATGTCTACTCCAACCTTAATTGTTTAAGAATTCATCATATCAGATAAAGTATGTTTAAGAATTGTTGGGACTGGTCCTTTGGTGTGTATTAAATAGAATAGAATTTTCAGCATATTATTATCATTCTATTTCTTTGCTGTAAACATGTCATTGGTTCGGTTTTGTAAAAAAATTCATGTTAATTTTTTTTTTTTCTATTTTTTCCATTTGATAACCATAGTCAACATTTCAAAATAGTGAATTGATATCCTTGAGCACAAGCACCAAGAACATCAAATAATGGAGATAAAGCATGAGCTAGGGCACGACACCAATAGATTAAAACTGAACCAATGACATGTTTACAACAAAGAAATAGAATGATAATAATATGCTGCAAAATTCTATTATGTTTAATACATGCCAGAGGACCAGTCCCAACAATTCTTAAACATACTTTATCTGATATGATGAATTGTTAATAAAGGTCTAATTCTATAGACTTCTAGCACGAAGGAAGATTTGACCTAGCCAAATATTCCTTGTACCACATAAAAAATTGTGTGATAACCATGTCTACTCCAACCTTAATTGTTTAAGAATTCATCATATCAGATAAAGTATGTTTAAGAATTATTGGGAGTTCTATCACACCTTTTTTGTAAACATGCCATTGGTTCAGTTTTCTAAAAATTTTTTTTGTGTTGAATGCATTTAAATGGAACATTAAGCATAGCAATAATATGCTTAATCTATTAGTAATTGGCAAATTAAATGCAGATAACACCTTTATCAGTTTAGCATGTTACTATAAGATACTAAAGAAGACTTGCTATTTGTCAGAAAAATATTCATTGTCCCCCAAAATGAAGACAATGAAGATTGACCTCTTGCCCCACAACAAAGAACATTGTAATAAGACCTTTTAATCCTAGTGATAAGAACATAGAAGCATTCTAACTCATTTGTAAAGAAAATAATATTTCTATAAAATGAAAGGTTCAACCTAATTAATACTAGCACTTGCACTCAAAGGATAGTGATCTGGTTGAAAGACTTAAGAGAGACTTTGACCCAAGAGCTTCATCATCAAGCTCTACAAGCTCTTGTAGCTATCTTCATAGCAACAATAGTCATTGGATATGTCAAATTTCTTGAAAGTTTGTACTTAGTTTGTAGGTTGACTTTGTACAAAGTAGATTGTAATTGAAAATTTAAAAACTATTTTCATCTAGTCATTATTCATGCTCTATGCAATATGCAATGTGCAATGCAATGAAATCAGCAATGTGTATAGAAATGACAAAAACTATATTCCGTAATTCTTGGGCTAAACTCTAAATTTATTTTCTTTTTATATCTCTATGCTATTGAGACCACTTCTATTTTATTAAACACAATTTTTCCCAATTAAAAATCTCAATTAGAATAAGATATAATATAGTGTTAGAATAAACTTTGTACTAATTAGGAGTGGTTGGGGAAGTTGAGAGGAAGGTTTATAGATGTCTTTGGAATCCATAGTACGGTAGAGAAGCCTGGTGTACAGATGAAATAGGAAATCAAATAAAAGACAAGATTTCTAATTGAAATCAGTGATCTTAAAGGTGTTAAAGTCTTGTTTTGGTTTTTTCTTTCCACTATGCAATAAGCAATAGTTTTCAAACATTCATATTCACTTATTGAATGCTCTTGACACTCTAGTTTAACTGTCCATGCATTACCAGTGACTGAGATTCATTAAAGGATATAAAACCCTTTATTTTGGGTTATTGTGTGTGGATTCAAATGTGGGTTTGATTTGGTTAATGTTTAGAAGAGATCAATAAAGTATTTAAAGACAATCTTACATGTTTGGAGAGGTTTGAGAGGCACTTATCATGATTGTAGCCTTAGAGTCATTGACATAGACTGGTTTTACTAAGTTTCCTTTCTCTATTTTGAGGTTTACTTGTAATTAATAACCATTCCATGGAATCAGAGGCCTAGAATCCATGGAATGAGTATTATTAACCATGTACGATATTAATCTAACTTGGAAGTTTCATAAGTTTGAAGGAAAAGAGTGATAACTGGCTATGACAGAGAGTGTTCCATTGAAATTCATGGCACAAGTATAGCAGCAGGCATTTGGGTTGAATGAAATAGGGATTTTATGATTGGAATATTCTTGTATGGTGGAGTGAATGGTGAATCAATCACCAATTGATCCAGGAAGTTCTTGGAAGGGCAAGATTGAAGAAACCCTTTAATCAAGGGTTTGGTGTAACTAATTTGGGGCTTTTGATGTTCCCTGACGTTTGGGTCTAATTCCTCTTAGATTTAGAGGTTTTGTGTCATAAAGAGACACTATCTAGAGTTTGGAGGCTTGAGGATACAAACAAATAGTAGTTTCTTTGAAAAAATACCAACTTTCTAGTGTATTTGTAGGGGTACAGGCAGGGTACTGCAATTTGGTCCAAAGTACCAATACCTAAGTCTTTGGTATATTTATGTATGGCCAAAAGGGTGTCTATATCTATGTTTAGATCTATTTTTTGGGGGAAGTGTGGAGTTTAAAGACCAAAAAGGTCTCTGCAGGGCTACAAGGCAGAGCCATTAGGCATCATTGGTTTGCATTGGGAGGAGTCTTGGTTGGGTTGTGTATGAACTAAATATGGGCCTATAATTTAGCTCCATAGTTCAACATAGTCATTGTTCACCAGTTGTAGACAAAAATGAATATGAGATTATTCATCTCGCCTGTCTGGATGATTCAACCTGTTGCCTCCTATCTAAGTAGGGTTCGAAATTGCTCTCAGAATTGAGAGTCTTGCAACCATAGACTAACACTTGAATGAAGGATTTGATTGAAAGAAAAAGAAATTTTAATCTAGAATGAATATGTAATTAATCTAGAAATGATGAAATTAATCTAAGAACAATGAAAGCAAACTAGATTAAGAAATGAAGTGCATCATTAAGCTAACATGATACATTGATATAGAAATGAAGATTATGCTAAGAAATGAAAGCTTGAATGAAAATGAGTTTTGGTAACAATGTGACAGCACTTCATTGCTTGAAAAGTTGGATCCTTTGAATGAGAAATGAGGGTTCTTTTATAGAATCCCAGGTTCAATCGACAGTTGAGATTGAATCAAATGAATGGTGGAGATTGAATGAGAGTTCAGTCCAGAATAGAAAGTTTTCTGTAGAGAGGCAGTCAAATTTTTGTTTTTGTCTATTTTAAAGCTGTTAACTATTTTATTCCTCTTTTTTATTTTCAATTAAATCAAAGTTTCCTTTTCTAAACTGAAGAGAAGATTTTGTGGAGAATATTTGATTAAATAAATTGAATATTACCTCATAAATGGATTTTCTCAATTATTTGAATAATGAAATTCAATTTTTAAGATGAGGATATTTATTTAAAACCAAATATTTATTTAATTCTTTTTTCATGTGTATTATCTAATGAGGGTGGATTTAATTTAATTAAAATGCTAGGACTTTTATAATTAAATTAATCAATCATTGGGTTTATTTAGCTAATTATAGTCTATATTTAGGAATTAAATATGATATGTGATTGATGCAAATTTAAGGTTTTCTACATTTGACACTAAGTCAAGTAGAGTCAATCAAAAGATAGAATTGCCTAGTACAATAGGATTTTAACGATTTAGAATTGATAGAATGAGACTAAATGCAAAAAAATTGGTTAGGATATCAAGATGCTAATTTTGGGGTATTACAATTTGCCCCTCTTTGAATTGATGTGCGAGTAGGGCATTGATTCAAAGAATACTCTGAATGTGACAATTGATGAAAGTCTTAGGATTATCTCTAGAACGAAGCTTAATCCTCAGAAGTTGAGGTTAGATTTCCAAGACACCGATTAGATCAAGTTGTAGAACCATCTTCAGAATGAAGCTTGATTCTCTGAAGTGTAAGTTAGATTGCAAAGACATCAGTAAGATTACCGTTTTAGTAAGATTGTCCCCAGAATGAGGCTCAATCTTTAAGGAGTCAGGGTTAGGTTTCCCCAATACCCATTGATTAAATGATAACTGATGCAGGTTCTTAAGACTATCTCTAGAACAAAGCTTAGCCCTTTGAGACCTAGGTTAGATTTCCCAAATATCAGTAAAAGAGTTTTCGGGAGTCATCTCTAAAATGAAGCTTGACTCTTAGGAATTAGGGTTAGATTGCCCCAATACCTAATAGAGATTTTTAGAATCATCTCCAGAACAAAGCTTGATCCTCAAGGATCTAAGTTAGATTGCTCAAATACCTAAAGATATTTTGAGAACCATCTCCAGAATGAAGCTTTATCCTCAGGGCTCTAAGTTAGATTGCTCAAATACCTAACAGTATGATGACAAGATGTAAGGCACAGAAATGCCCCTAGTGATTCAAGATAGTGGACCATCCAATTTTGACTGTGAGGTACAAAAAACTAAACATGCCCCAAGTGATGAGATGCCCCTAGCGATGAGGACTTTGATTTAGATTAGATTGACTCAGGAATTGATGATGCAATCATCCTGCCCCCTCGAGAGCAAAATGGAAAGATGAAACATCATGAAAGGTAATTGATAGCAAAATATTGTAGATAGAGATAAAATTGGGGATCAAGAAGAACTCATAATAGATTACTGAAGAATCAAGAAGATGCAGGAGCGATCTAGAGTGATTTCAAGGTTCAATTGACTAAGTTTGACCAAGGTTGACCAAAATTGACAAAATTTGAATTTTGATGAAAAAGGTGAAGAAATCAAGAAAATGATGATGAGATGTGATTCTGGCAAGAATACGACATCAGAAGGTCGACTGCACAAGCATTTGATCATGTCAGACCTAGAAAGTTTAAAATGTGATTTTGAGCTATTTAGGAGTGTCAGATTTCAATTTTTATCCCAAAAATGGATTCAAGGCGGTCAATTTAGCCAACGGTAAAGTTTTTGTGCAAAACAGAGTACTTTTAAAAATTAGGTCAAAACCTATATAAGGCCCAAAAGGGTCATTTTCAATTCATTTGTAGCCGTTGACTTTGAGTGATTTACAGAGCTCTGAGTGAAATGGAGAGTGTGCCAGTGAGATTGCATAGATTTGAGTGCTCTCGATGCCACAGTCAGCTGACAGCATATGACCCACCTATGAGTAGTTGATAACCTACCTTGTATTTCAAGCTTTGGCACATTTTAGTAGATCTAGGTAGATTTTAGGGCAAATTTAGGTTTGTCTCACAAGAGCTCCTGCAAGGAAATAGTTTCCTCACATGGGCCATGAAGGAGTCTTGCACGAGGAAAGACCAAAAGAGGGCTTCCTTGCATGGGGTCTCTCCATGGGCTCACACAAGAGGCCGTCAAAGCCGCACAAGAAACCCTCCTTAGGGAAGATCTCTCGCACGAGCTGATAAGAAGACTCAGACGACAACAAGATCTCACGTGAAGCTCCTACTTCCTCACGTGGGAAACTGTTGTATAAAATTAGGATTTGTGCCCAAAATTGCATAAGATTAGCCAAGTAGAGCATCTAAGAGGCATTTTAGGATAGGTGCACACTTTCAATTATTGTTTTTACTTTGAGAATCATCATGTTAGGAATAGTCCCAAGAGATAACTAAGATGGGGGATGGGGTGAATTAGTTATCTACTAGTTTCAATTCTTCATCCAATTAAGTATACTTAAACATAAAGCATAAACACAATGAAAGAACACTTGAACATAACACCAATATTTTGGTTACGGGGAAACCCAAATAGGTAAAAACCCCAGTGGGAATTAACACCCACTAATAATCTGTACTAGTGTATTATGATCCTTGTTAGAAGATCCTTAACCCTATTAGGAGTTGCTTTACAATATATTTAGTACAGTGACCTGGTCAAGGGTCAGACCCTATTAGGGATGAGGACACACTATACGAGAGTAGACTGCTCAAAGGGGTGAAGGTTACAACCTTCTAAATAACAAATACACACTATATTTGGATCTTGGTGAACTGCACTTTGATTTGTTGTCTAGATTAGTTCTAATGTATAGCATAGACTCTTTACTTGGTCACATATACCTTCTACTGATGGCTCAACACTTCACACACTCTGTTCTGCTCTTCACAGTCAACTATGAACCATTATTAGCAATCACAAATGACTACCTATAAATATCTTTGCTCCAATTGATATAATCAAGTTGGCCTATTAGAACCACCTTGAAATCATATTAGAGAAACCATAACATTCTCCAATAATAATTCTGTCAGCTCTACTAAGCACGTAACACATTCTGGGACCTATCCAATATTAATAAATGTAGATGCACGCTACACACTATCGGCTCTACCAAAGTAACTAAAACTTTCTTCTCAAGTTGAATTACATCATGCACTCTTAAATGAACATTACTAACTCTTCTCCAAGCACTAATTCAAGGGTGCATACCAAAATGATAGGCGCAACTCCTGAACCAATACAATCTCTGTCAGCTCTTCTGAATAAACATAGGAAATTGCTACTGGTGAATAGCGACTACATAACTTCACTTCTTCTAATCATCAAACTCTACATCCATGAATGTAACATAACTAACATGTCTCCATCACATATCCAAATGCACAAGGCTCCATGATTAGTTAACAGACAATCATTCATAGAACACTGCCTGTAACTCTGTCAAGAACAGTGCTAACACAAGTTGTTATATAACTATATGTACAAATAGTTAACGACTACATTCATGATATCATGCTGATAACATGTCCATGCTGTATATACTAGAAGCTTATGACATAAGTGTTCCATGCATACTACTTACCATATGTTGTCATCAATGACAAACATACAGTCAGCACTGGCTTGCTGGCAAATCACCAACAATCTCCCCCTTTGGCATTGATGGCAACATATGGAATGAAAAACTCCACCAATCCAAATGAACATTTATTTTATAACATTCTCCATTTCCTCTTCAAAACTCCCCCAAGGATGAATCCTCCATCTACTGCAATATTCTTCAACATTCTCTATTTCCTCAACTGAACTGCTTCCATAACTGAATATTACTCCCCCTTAGTATATTATTCATTCTTTTACTTTTGTTTTTCATGACTATATATTACTCCCCCTTTGACATCAATGGCAAAGGGTGCCATTCTATTTAAGCATTGGTACTACTCCTAAGGTAGATTAGTCAACCTTCCATTAGTCCCTAAGGACTGATGCTCTTTCTTCTTTCTTCTAAGAAGAATCAGGGAAGGGAATTACTCCCAACTTCTCCCTGAGATACTCAAAAGTATCCTTTGGAAAGGGCTTTGTGAATATGTCTACTAGCTAATCTTTAGTACTCACATAGTCCAACTTGACTTATTTCTGTGCTACTTTCTCTCTTAGGAAGTGATACTTGATCTCAATGTGCTTTGTCTTTGCATGCATCGCAGGGTTCTTTGACATATTGATAGTGCTAGTGTTATCACAATGTATAACAATAGGATAGTCAATATGAATTCCAAAATCCTTTATCATTTTCTTGATCCAAACAATTGTAGAACAATTCAGGGCTACTGCAACATACTTTTCTTCTATTATTGACTGAGAGATACAATTTTTCTTTTTACTTGTCCAAGTGACAAGTTTGTCACCAAGAAACACTGCTCCTCCTGATGTACTCTTTCTATCATCAATGCATCCTACCCAATATGCATTAGTATATACATGAAGCTCAACATTTTCTGAATTGGGATACCATATACCATAATCTATAGTGCCTTGCAAGTATCTAAATATTATTTTTACTACCATGAGGTGACTTTGTTTAGGCTCTATTGCAAATCTTCCAACTATGCCAACTGCATTGGAAATATCTGGTCTGGTTTGAGTGAGATAAATGAGTTTTCCAATCATAGACTTGTATAATGTTATATCTACTACTAGTGAGTCATCTTCTTTTGTAAGCTTGCATCCACTTATCATAGGTGCTCCTACTGGCTTGCAATCATCCATCTTGAATTTATTTAATATCTCTTTCACATACTTGGACTGATTAATGAAAATACCTTTATTCGTCTGTTGCACATTCAATCCCAAAAAGTATTTGATAGGTCCAATCATGCTCATCTCAAATTCACTCTGCATCTCCTTAGCAAATTCAACACTGAGTTTGTCAGTACCTCCAAAGATAATGTCATCAAAAAATATAGCTACAAGTAGTAAACCTTTAGATGTCTCTCTTATGAATAGATTACAGTCTGTTGCTCCTTTCTTGAATCCAATATTTGTTAGATATCCATCTAGTCTCTTATACCATACTCTAGGGGCTTGCTTAAGTCCATAGAGGGCCTTCTTCAATCTACATACCATATCAGGTTTGTCTGATAAGGTGAATCCTTCTGGCTACTCAATGTATACTTCTTTCAATTCTCCATTCAAGAATGTTGACTTGACATCCATCTGATAGACTTTGAAGTTTTTGACTATTGCATAAGCTAGAAACAACTTAATAGCTTCTAATTTGCTCATAGGTGCAAATGTGTCTGAATAATCAATGCCTTCTCTCTGTGCTTATCCATTACATACTAACCTTTCTTTATTTCTTACTATTGTACCATCTTCATTCATCTTGTTTCTGAATATCCATTTTTTTTGCAATCACGTTCTTATCACTTGGTCTTGGGACCAGCTCCCAAGTATCATTCTTGATAATCTAATCTAGTTCCTCTTTCATAGCATCATGCCAATCTAAATCATTACATGCATCTTCAACACTTAAAGGTTCAATCTAAGATAGTAAACATACTGCTTCATTGCTTGCTAAATTCTTTTTTTTTCATCTTGTTGTGACTTTTCTGCTCTGATCTCCAATGTTGTCATCCTTAGGGTGATATATAGATGTATACTTTGGAGCTTTAGGTGAAACTAACTCATCTTCCTTCTGAGTTTCCTCTTCACTTGTTTTAGGGTCATTGAACAATACATTGATACTATCAAACATTTCTTCAATAATTGTCTCGCTAGTGGAAGGTCTGGGTTCTTCTTCAATCATAGGTGAGTAATCACTATATCTTTCTTGAACCATAAACTTTTCATCAATCTTAACATGAGCACTTTCAATGATTTTCTTCAATCTCAAGTTAAAACATCTATAAGCTTTACTTTTAGTAGAGTAACCAAGAAAAATACCTTCATCACTTCTTGCATCAAACTTGCCTACTGCTTCATCCCTCTTGATGTAGCACTTGCTTCCAAAGATTCTAAATTATTTTACTATGGGAACATTTCCAAACCATAGCTCATAAGGTGTCTTGTCCGTGCCTGGTCTCAATTGTATTCTACTGATGGTATAAACTGATATGTTGACCGCATCTCTCCAGTAGGTGTGGGAAACTTTTCCTTCAATCATGATGGTGCACACTGTGTCAAGGATGATCCTATTCCTTCTCTCTACAATCCCATTCTGCTGAGGGGTTCTAGGTGCACTTAACTATCTTTTTATGCCATGTTCTTCATAGTACTCATAGAATTTGTTAGAGGTGAATTCTCCTCCTCTATCTGATCTTAGACACTTTATCTTTAGTCCAGATTCATTCTCAACCTTAGCTTTGAATATTTTGAACTTCTCAAATGCTTCTGAATTATCTTTCAAGAATGCAACCCACATCATTCTAAAATAATCATCTACAAAAAAAATGAAATACCTTTCACCAAAGTATGATCTTGTTTGAGTTGGTCCACATAGGTCTGTATGAATCAGATCCAACTTGTTCTCTGTTGAATTATGCTTGCTCCTGAATGAATTCCTCACATGCTTTCCCATTACACATTCCCTACAAATGGTATCAACTGGCTTCTATATGCAAGGTAGGTCTCTTACTACCTTAACATTACTAATCTTTACTATGTTATCAAAATTGATATGGCATAGTCTTTTGTGCCACAACCACCTATCATCTACTTTAGCAAAAAAACAACTTGCTTCTAGATTAAGCTAAAAAACATTACCTTTGGTCTTTGATCCTGATGCAATCATTTCTCATTATTTTTTGTTATGATGCACTTGTTTTGATTGAATTCCAATCGGTAACCTTTGTCAAGTAACTACCCAACACTTAGTAGGTTGTGTTTCAAACCATCAACATAAAGAACATCATCAGTGCTATTCTATCCATCCAAGGTGATGGCTCCTCTACCAATGATGGGTTTGGGAGTGTTATCTCCAAATCTAACCATGCCTCCTTTGTATCTATCTAAATGAACAAATCTATCTTTTTCTCCTATCATGTGATCTGAGAAAGCACTATCAATGATCCAATCTATCTTGATGTCATCTTGTGAAATCAGAGCTAATTCTTGTGAATCCTTTTCATCTTCAAGAGAAATGAATCCACTTTCTTCTTTTGTTGATTCTTCATCTGATACTCCATCTCCAGCATAATAGCATTCCTTTGAATACTTAGGCTTGTAGTTATTCTGATGCCTTTTAACTCTTGTAGGACACTTAGATGCAAAATGACCAATCTTATTACATGAAAAGTATTTAAATGGTAATTGACCTTTGTATTTCCCTTTTCCTTTCTTTTCTCATTTAGCAATCATAGCAATGAAATCATCTAGTGTTTTCTCTTTATCATCATCATCAAAATTACCAGAGGTGCTTGTAGATTTCTTACCATGGACTAATGCTTTGAAGGTTGTTTCACTTTTAGGTTCAGTCTTCAATCTTGAAATTTCAAAAGCTAAAATTTTGTTGATCAAGGTCTCTCTTTTGAAATTTGATGTAAGCTACATGGTCTCATCAAGGATGTTGATCTTGTTTTCATACTCTACTATGAGAGTGGTCATCAATTTATCCATAATGTCTTCTTCCGAGATCTCTCCACCATTTTTCCTAATTCCTACAATTGCTTCATTAATCCTTTGGTTGTAAGCTCTGATGTTCTCTTCAGGTAGCATTCCTAATGCATTGTATCTTTTCTTCCAAGTTTTTATACACACATCCTTTGCTTGTTTATCTCCTTCAAACATGTCTTCTAGGTGCTTCCATATCTTTTAGGCTCTATCTACTTTCTTTATCTCTGAAAAATCACTATCAGATAGGGTGCTGATAAGGGCTTCTTTTGCTATTGCATTCTAATGGAACAAATCCTTCTATTTTCTTGTAGCATCATCCTTTGCAAGATCTACTAGAGAGGGGATCTCAACTTCCTTGATAGCCACTTCAAAAACTTCAAAAGCAATGCACTACAAATGTGTCATCATCTTGTTCTTCCAATCAAGATGATTCTCTCCATCAAACTTAGGACTATCTTTTATAAAGAATGCCATCTGATCAACCTCAAGCTATTAAAATTTCTCTTTGAGGCACTGAGCTCTGATACCAATTGTTCAGAATAGTCCCAAGGGATAACTGAGAGGGGGGGCGCGGGGTGAATCAGTTATCTACTAGTTTCAATTCTTTATCCAATTAAGTATACTTAAACATAAAGCATAAACAGAATGAAAGAACACTTGAACACAACACTAATAGTTTGGTTATGGGGAAACCCAAATAGGTAAAAACCCTGGTGGAAATTGACACCCACTAATAATCTGCACTAGTGTATTATGATCCTTGTTATAAGATCCTTAACCCTATTAGGAGTTGCTTTACAATATATTTAGTACAATGACCTAGTCAAGGGTTAGACCCTGTTAGGAGTCTTTTATAATTAACCCTGCTAGGGGTGAGGATGCATTGTCTGAGAGCACACTTCTCAAAGGGGTGAAGGCTATAACCTTCTGAATAATAGATATACACTATATCTAGATCTTGGTGAACTTTTCTTTGACCTACTATCTGGATCAGTTCCAATGTTTAGCATAAACTCCTTACTTGGTCACATAGACCTTCTACTGATGGCTCAACACTTGGCACACTTTGTTCTACTCTTCACAGTCAACTCTAAACCATTCTTAGCAATCACAAATGACTGCCTATAAATATCTTTCCTCCAAATGATATAATCAAGTCAGCCTGTTAGAACCACCTTGAAATCATATTAGAGAAACCATAATATACTCTAATAATAATTTTGTCAACTCTACTAAGCATGCAACACATTCTAGGATCTGTCCAATATTAATAAATGTAGATGCACGCTACACACTGTTGGCTCTACCAAAGTAACTAAAACTTTCTTCTCAAGCTAAATTACATCATTCACTCTTAACTAAACATTACTAAATCTTCTCCAAGAACTAATCCAAGGGCGCATACTGAAATGATAGGCGCAACTCCTGAACTAATATAATCTATGTCAGCTCTTCTAAATAAACATAGGAAACTGCTACTGGTGAATAGCGACTACATAACTTCACTTCTACTAATCATCAAACTCTGCATCCATAAATGTAACATCACTAACATGTCTCCATCACATATCCAAATGTGCAAGGCTCCATGATTACTAAACAAACAATCACTCATAGAATACTGTCTGTAACTCTGCTAGGAACACTGCTGACACAAGATGTTATATAACTATTTGTACTAATAGTTAACCTCTACATTCATGATATCATGATGATAACATTTCCATTTTGTATATACTAGAATCTTACTGCATAAGTCTTCCACACATGCTACTTACCATATGTTGTCATCAATGACAAACATACAGTCAGTACTGGCTTGCTGGGAAATCTCCAACACATCATGATTGAGATACTGATTGTGTTTTGTCACTTGCATTGTAGGTTGAATTCCTTGCCATTGTGTTCTAGTCTCACCACCCAGTCATTGATGAGGTAGTGTGGTGATTAGATGATGTAGAGTCTTCCCACATAGATGGACTAGGATTTTCGTATCTGCATGATGTACCTGATATTTAGGTAAATCATAGACTATTAGGTGCACTCATCAAGCATTTCCATTTAGAGACAAACACATTTCAATTGCCATAGGGGGAGATGATAGTTACCCTAGAGGAATATACAAGATCCTGAGAGTACCCTTCCAAAGGCCACGTGTGGAGTATGATACATAGCCATGAGCAAGCACTATGGCGCTCAGAGAGATATTCCAAGATGATCTAGTTATGGGTCGGGCCATCCCATGGGATGATCTGATCAGAGACTATGCTACAGGGCACAAGTTAGTAGTTATGTTAGCAGCATTCCTAGGTTGCTACTTGATGCTAGATAGAGGTCAGCACAGACTGGAGTGTGGCTAGGGGTGGATGCTATAGAGAATGTTGGAGCGTTCACCGGTGAGATATGGATGGGGTTAGTGCATGCTTGCACATATGTATCATGAGATCCATGAGCTCGTATATTTGGATTCTCAAAGCATGGCAATAGGAGTGTTTGTACTATAGATATGGGCTTAGGAGAATCTTCCCATGTGTAGGTTAGTGTTCCATGATACAAGATAGCCTTTAGAGCCATACATTTACAGGTATGGTGGCCCTATGACTTAGCTAATGCTGGGTAAGACTGAGCAGTGATAGGCTCAGCTGGATGACATGGTTGGAGTTACATGGAGGTCATGGGTAGGTATAGAGGTCTGGGATGATGCTAGGCATCAGCTGCCACATATGTTTTGTTCATGTCCTTTGATCGGCCGCACTATCAATATCATTAAGCATTTTCTACTATCATAGGTTCTACGATAGTTCAAGAGGGTGCAAGATATATCATAGGAGTATTGTGCCTATGCTCACCTTGTCGATGAGGTGAAGAAGGGATAGATGGTGAGCCTTGATCAGGGCCAGTGTATTATAAAGGCATGGGTAGCGCCAGCTCGATGGGATTACATGGCAGCTGTAGTTGATGGGGAGATGACACTAGCATACCGAGATCATCTATTAGCACATCCATTCCCCCAATTCATAGATCTAGTTGGGATGGGTCAGTAGGTGGCACAACCACCACCAAAGCAGTAGGTGTCACAACAACAGGAGCAGGTGACCAGGCAGATGACTAGGAAGACTCCCATTCCTCCTAGATAGATGGGGATAGATCCTGGTGTGGGTAGCAATGAAGGTTAGGATAGATTGATGAGGTAGAGGACTATGGAGACATCTTAGTAGCCACTAACCACAAATGCACATGATGAGGTGATGCAGGATCAAGCCACATAGGGTCTCCCTCCTAGAGATGTAGTCATACAGCTACAAGATGCACTACAGAGGAGCCGAGAGAGGGTGTGGAAGTCAGAGAGGGAGGTGAGTGATCTGCACATATAGGTTTCCATTCGAGATACCTAGATAGTTGAGAGAGATTGAGAGATCAGAGAGCTATGGGAGGCATTGGTGAGGGTTCAAATAGAGACAAGATATGAGGCCGCCCAGTTAGCCTACTATTATGCAACATATGTAGGTGTAGTTCTAGAACTAACGGACCAAGTTCCATAGTTTTCAGAGTATGTCAGGGCACCAGTGGTTCCATTGGCACCACCACAACAAGACATGCCACCCCCCCACCTCCTCCACATGGTGATGGCCAGGGCTAGATGTAGGACATTGATATATTATGATGTATTGTAGCCCCATTTTTTAGATATAGATTGTGCTCGAGTAGCACCATTTTTGTATACTGACACTCTTGAGATATATATATATATATATATATATGTATGTATGTATGTATGTATGCATGTATGTATGTATGAATGTATGTATGTATGTATGTATGTATGTATGTATGTATGTATGTATGTATGAGCTCATCTTTTGGTATTATTGTACTTGTGTATATTGCTTTGGATGTGTATGCTTTATGAGATGTATCCTAAATGATTAGATGAGTAGATATGAGATGTATGGCATGTATGAATATGAATATGCACATTTTTTTATTTTTATGTATGTATGCAATGTGAAATGTAATGATGAATAAATGCAATGTATGATTTGATTTATGCTTATGATGAATGCACATGTATGAATATGTAGATGTAAATGTATGTATATGGAGTATGAGAATGCACTTTGATGGATGTAATGCAATGTATGCGGTACTAATCATCTCATGTAGGATATCACAATACACGATAGGTACTAACCAAAAGAATGTTCTTGAAGATCGAGAGTGAGGATCAGACACTTGTGTAGTCAAGGTGAACCCGGGATGTAAGATGAGAATCCTCAAACAAATCCAGAAGAATACAACAAAGAGAATCACAAAGTACTACCGCAATGCAAGCCTAGAATGAAAATGCAAACCTAAGCTAGATGCAATCCCTAGGACTTGGTTGCTGGACCCATTAGATAGTTATCATCATAGAGCATGTGGTATCAGCCAATTGCAAGATGTCATACAACTCTCACTAGTATGAAATTCATGAGAATATGAATATTCCATTAGTCTTTAGATTTTTCCGAATGAGGTGTAAGCATTAAGACACAAGAAGCCAGAATGATCTGAACACTGATTCCTTTTGATTTAGCAAGTTAACATAAGCATCAGAGCATAGTCGCTAGGATGACTTGAATGTTGCTTGTGTACAAACATGGAAGACACACGAGAGTGGATTATTTTAATAAGTGATTAATGAGTATATTTAAGAAGGCTCACAGTGACTCATACATTCACTTAGTAGGACAAGCATTTGTCATTTCACTTGTAGCAGAAAGAAGTCACTCAAATAGACAAGGAAAAGAACCAACCTCGCCAAAGTATCCATATAAAAGGAGTCGAGGTACACATGGCCATCTAACATGAGATAGAGGCTCTCATAGTGGACACCCATTTTATGTGGATTCCTTGGATGATTAGAACTAAACTAGCAAATAGAAAGCAAAGAAAAGATCATGCCCCCAGTCCTCGCAACTCTTAGTTAGAATAGATGTCTTTGAGTTTCTCGTGGAAGAATGATGAATAAAAAAAGACAAGCACATAAAAGGAAAAGCTCATCATATCTCAGAGAGTCACAATTTCAACTTGAGTTTTAGTTTCAATGGATTGTTGTCAGATCAGAAGTATACAACATTCATGAGGAATCTCGTTAGGATGGTGACAGTAGGAAGACACACTAAGAACCACTGGTGACTAACACAAAAGAGAACCACAAGGAGAGATTGTAGTTCTGACAAAGTATCAACAGGTAGACATAGT
This sequence comes from Chamaecyparis obtusa, assembly GCA_027943335.1. Classification (NCBI taxonomy): domain Eukaryota; kingdom Viridiplantae; phylum Streptophyta; class Pinopsida; order Cupressales; family Cupressaceae; genus Chamaecyparis; species Chamaecyparis obtusa. The sequence continues at coordinate 460,179 of BSBK01007266.1, forward strand.
GGGAACCACTGGTGACTGATGCAAGGAAGATCCTATAGCTAAGCATCAATAGGCAGATGCAATGAAAACCACCGATGACTGATATGAAGAAGAACCTATAGTTAAACATCAATAGGCAAATGTAGTGAGAACCACTGGTGACTTATGCAAGGAACATCATATAGCTAAGCATCAGTAGGCAGATGCAATGAGAACCACTGGTGACTGATGTGAGGAAGATCCTATAGCTAAGCATCAGTAGGCAGACGTAGTGAGAACCACCGGTGACTAATGCAAGGAAGAGCCTCCAAAAAGATAGGACAATGCCCCCTAGACCAGGAAGGGTTCTCCCAAGTGTGACCAATTTCAATCCATGTAAAGTCGAGCATAATCTCAAAGATAACTGAGAGCAAGTGCATGAGCTAGCAAACTAAAGTGGGGAAAATAGGAAAGCAACTGTATAGGGCCAAGCAGTGTTGTGATAGGTATAGCATTACAGAAAAAGAGGTACATGTTTACTAGGTTTTCACCATCTTGGCAGGTGTTTATTGCTTTTGCTACCATGATACCTATTTACCAGGTTTTCATCAATGGCACATTTTCTTGTTTTTCAATTTTTTTGTATTTTTTATCTTTTGATTTTTTTTTTGTATTTTTCAATTTTTTTTGGCTGATGCATCAAAGCATCTGTTTACTAGGTTTTGATTAAGATGATCATTTTTTCAGGACTTTTTGAAATTTTTAGGATATTTTTAGACTAGAGTATGTACATGGAGCATTCATAAGATGTCTCAACTATAGAATCACTTCAGATGCAGAGTGTTGATTGGCTCTTTGAGATGTTCTCCATTAGTAGTAGATAGTTGATAAGCACTAGACCCAAACATTGTAGTAACAATATACAAACCAAGCCAATTTGGTTCAAACTTTCCCTTCTGGATCTGTTGTTGTTGATTCTTAGGGTTTTCTCTCAAGATGAGATCACCCACTTGGAAGTCCCTTGGTTTGAATTTCTTGTTGTAACTCTTGGACTTTTGATATGCTCAGAGATGATTGAACGCCACTTGACGACATTCATCTAGTAGTTCTAGCTCTTGTAGCTGAGATATTCTAATGTCTTCATTAATGATGAGGCCTTTCAAAGATATTCACAAAGTAGGAATCTCAATGTCAATAGGTAGTACAACATCTACACCATAAACCAAAGAAAAGTTCATGCCCCCTATTGGTGTTTGAATACTTTTACAATAGGCCCATAAAGCTAGATTAATCTAGAGGTGCCAATCTCTACCAGATTTGTGAACTGTGTGGTGCAAGATCTTAAGGATCACCTTGTTTGATGCTTTCACCTATCCATTACCCTGGGGATAATAGATGGAAGACCAATGCTGAGTAATCTTGAACTTAGAGCATAGCTCTTTCAGATCCATATTCTTGAACTACCCCCCATTGCCAGTGATTATTGAGGGTACACCATACCTGCAGATGATGTAATTTAGGATAAACATGGCTATAGACTTTCCATTTTCTATAGTGAGGGGTACTACCTTGACCCACTTGGTGAAGTAGTCTATAGTAGTGAGAATGAACTTTTGTCCATTTGATGAAGAGGGATGAATCTGACCCACCAAATCAAAGGCCCATTGCTGAAATAGCTAGAAAGTGATGAATGGAATTAACTCCTTGGTGGGAGTGTGAATCAAATTCCCATGAAGTTGACACTGTTTACAAGCCTTAGCATATTGTATAGCTTATTTCTCCATATCAATCCAATAGTAACCAGCTCTAATAATTTTATAGGCCAATGTCAGACCACTCGAATGAGACCCACAGATGCCTTCATGCACCTTAGTTAATGCACATTTGGACTCATCGGGTTCTAAACACCTAAGGATGGTACCATCTAGACCTTGTCTATACAAGTTGTTAGCTATGATAACATACCGTGAAGCACTATGGATTAGGTGATGTTTCTCATTCTGGGTGTAAGTGTCTAGAATAATATGGTCATGGAGGTAAGAATAGATATGATGGTAGCTAGATGAATCATGTCCAATGACTAAACAGATCATCCTGGATTTGAGGGAGTCATGGGCTAGGTAGGATAACATCTCCACCAAGAATTCATGTCAGAAATTATTTTCTGGCATTTGTAACATGGAAGCAAGAGTGGCCATAGCATCGACTTCTTTGTTGTCGGCTCATGGAATCTGCTAGAAAGTGACATGTGCAAAGTATTTTCTAAGGTCATCGACCATCCATTTGTAAGGTACCAATTTTTCATCCTTTTTTTGATAAATGTCATTGACTTGATTGATGACAAGCTGTGAATCTCCAAAGATCTGTAGTTCATCAACTCACCATTTAGTGGCTATCTTCATGATGTTGATTAAGGCTTCATACTCATCAATGTTATTTGTACAAGGAAACAACATTTTGTATGCTTTTGGTAGAGAGTACCTTTGTGGGGTAATGAACAGTATTCTGGCACCTGACCCCTATTGGGTAATATTGCCTGATTTTCAGTCACCCGTCATTTTTCCATGTGAAGTTGGTCGAGTCTAGGTCTAATTCTTGCTTAGGTAGGCTTTCTTTGCCAGGTTTCCCTATCATTGCTTTCCTTCTTTGAACCGGGTGGGCTTTTCTGCAAGATCTTGTAACATTGGGTAGGTTATAGACCCCATCTTGGCAAAGAAGATGTGCTCTATTGATAATCTTGTATATCAAGATGGATGGTGTTTATTCTTTCAGAAGAATCAAGAGGAAAATTTTTCTATATGGAGAGTGCTAGAATTGCCGATGAAGATGCAGTCGCATGATCACAAGGAATAAAATAATGCTATGCGATCATGCGACAATGAAGTCTGTTAGGTCCCACAAGTGCCAATGATGCAGCCAATGTGTACTAATTAGAAAGGAGGTTGCATGATTGCATAGATTAAAATAATGGTACTCGATCATGTGACAATGAGAATTTGAGAGCTGACTGTGTCGCTGGGACCCATATGCGCTGATGATAAGAAGATCTAGATAGATGGACCCTACAGGAATCTACGTGTACCAATGGTAAAGCGGTTGCATGATCGCATAGATTAAAATAATGGTATGCGATCATGTGACAATGTAATTGAGGATGCGACAATGAGGTTGTTGGGCCCCGCAAATGTCAGCAAGCCAGAACATCTTAAGATTCCAAATCGACAGATGGTGCATGATCTTATGGAATCTTGTAAGCTCTTACGATCATGCGACTACCGTCGGATCTGCCAAGTGTGAAGAAGTGGGTCTGGGATGTTTCACAAACACATAAGCTAGTCTGTGGTTGGTCCATGAGATAATGAGTTGGCGGATTGTCAGAAGGGTCCTAACATTGGTAGAGAATCAATGGTGGGCATGTTTTCGCAAGGGATGTGTCAGATGTATGTGATCTTCAGACAATCATAGATCTTGCTATTTCAAGAGTGGTAAAGCTAAGGGGTCCACCACAGGAAATCTATGGCTGGCGCATGATCGCAAGGAATATTCTTCCCTCTTGCGATCATGTGACCACTGTCCGATGAGAATATTGTCAAGGAGGCCAGAGACTTAAGGAAATCAAATGAGATGGTGACACGTGTCAAGCATACAATAAAAGGATTAAAACTTATGATTTTAAGGATCTCGGCGGTGCTTGAACGTTATAATAAAAGGTGACGGAAGAGAATTGAAAAGAAATAAACGTTGATTTCTTTTTCAAGTCGACTGTTGTGATAAAATAGAAAGCGTCTATCATGGAGTATGTCGAAGGAAGAACAGAGAAAGAGATTGCATGATAGCAGATGGTAAATTTCTTGCCGATAGATGGCGTCTGTACACATTCTTAGGACAAATCAAAGTTAAGTGACTCTGAAAGCACAATGGACTCTGGCTTGACAGGTGTTGATCGAGAGGTTGAGATATCATGATCATCTTCCATACCCTCTCATTGAAGATATGCCTGCTTGGTGTATAGTCTATTTGTATTCGTGGAAGCTGGAAGGTCATGAGTTCTGACGAACTCTATGTATTGTGAAGTCTATAAATACTGGGAAGAAACTCATTGTAAAGGTCGGCAAACTGGATATTTGAGCAAAGTAATTCCATTTACTATAGCAAGGTTTCTGGTTTTGTTGTTCCACTGGTAGTCAATCATATGCATTTGAATAGAAAGGACAGTTATGTATGAAGTTGTGATTACATCTTGAATTCCATTTCATGTCTGTGGTTGCAGTAAGTGATTCCATTTACTTGTCATATGTGATTCTTCTCCTATTCATCCTGTTAGTTAAATAGTTGCATACTGGACAGAAAGTACAGTGGTGTGTAGAGCTGTGATGTATGTGTGGATTCCATTTCATGATAGAAGTTGCAGTTAAAACAATTCTATTTGTCTCCTATGCATGATTCTGCTCCTGTTCTCTTGGTTAGACTTTGCATGGTTAAAATAGGTAGATTAGAGTTAGAAGATAATAAGCATAAATCCTTGCCTGAATTGTTTGTGCCTACAAGCAATTTGGTTAAAACACATCAGAGACAACCTGGTGATCAAGATAAAAACACATTCATTGTATATCATACATAATTAGGGAGTTGTACCTATCAATTCAGAGGGCAGTGATAGAAGACGTACACTGACCCAATTGTTGGTGACATCCTTTTGTTCTCTCCCATTGGGTAATTTAAGAGTCAAAGATTAGAAATCTTGAAGAGGACAAACTGTTAACCAACAGTTTTTGGCAACTCTACTGGGGACACTTAGAAAGAAAATATATCAATAAGTTCCTCATAATCTAAGACATCCTGGATTCCAGATTTACTAGGAGTGCGAAGCAAAAGGGAAAGGTTGACCCAGTGTATGAAGAACTTAAAGAATTCAATTTCCCTATTCTTGAAAATACTTACAGGAAACGGAGGACTAAGTCAAGAAGAGAAGTTGGAGATAACAAGCCTGAAGATTTTCAATTGTCTTCTGTAGTACCTTTCAGAATAAGAAGAAGCAAATCTTCTTCACCTCCTGTTGATAGGATTCCTATTTCTACCACTTGAAATTCATTGTTATTGCACGGTATTGCACTTCCCCTCTCGATTTCAATACAAGCAGTTACACAAAATACAAGTCTAGCAACTATGGCTGTTCCTTGGGGAAATGCTATTGGACCATTGAATCTTGCAGCAAATCATGACTTGCCAAAGGCCTCCAGAAAGAACTTTCCCAGATTCAATGGTGATGGTTTGGTATCTGTAGAACAACATCTAAGTGCCTTTCTTAAAGCTTGTAGTGTGGTGAACCCTCAGCATGATGATGTTGCAGTCAGAATGTTTGTAGACACACTGGTGGGTGATGTAGTAGATTGGTTTCAAGATTTACCTGCAGGTTGTATCACTGGTTGGAATGACATGAGGCAGAAATTTGAAGAAAGGTATAAGAGTGCTGAGGATGCTCAAAGTTTGTTATTACAACTAACTCAAATTAAGAAAGAATCATCCATCTCTATGAGAGATTTTAATGCTAAATTCAATAAACTTATTCAAAGGATATCAACTGCTAGTGCTCCAACAGGAGACAATCAGAAAACTTTCTATATCAGTTCTATGCCTCCTGAACTTGGTTATCAACTAAGAAGGGCTAATGTGGCTACTTTACAAGCTGCACAAACTCTTGTAGTAGAGATGGAAGATGACATGATAGCCTCTAGGAAATGGAAGAAAGAGTATCATACTGGATCTTCAAGCAATGTAACAAGTACTTCAAACAGTACTGAGGCCATGTTACAAAGATTGTCCAATGAGATGATTGCATTAAAGAAATAGGTTGCAAGACCAACTCATTCATTATATCAGCCTTACCGAGAAGGACCAAGGTATCAAAGCGGGAACAAGAACTTACAGCTTCCTCCTACTCAGCAAAGATTAGCTATTGAAGCTCCTCCTAAAGGTCAGACTTCTTGTGCTTTTCACCTCAGAGCAGATCATGATGGTGATACCTATGAAGACATGATCCGGAATTTACAAATGAAAGGAGAAGAAGTGCAAAGAATTGAATATCCAGAAGATGATGATGATCATGCTCCTCATGGCGACTCCGTAAATTTGTATTGTGAGTATGAATCAGATTCAGAAAATGGAGGAAATTGTTTTGCCACCTTGGAAGGACCTCAGCTAACTGTGATGACTAGAGGTCAGAAAAATAAAAGTCAAGTTCCCAATGCTGCTTCTGTCAAGAATCAAGTTCCTCCCCATAAGGCAGCTAAGAATGATAACCCAGCGTCAAGTTCTTCACAAAAGGAACAAAAAGATAAGTTTCCTCATTCCTTTGATATTATTCAATTTTGTGAAGAAACTAAAATTCAAATATCTACTATGGATTATTTGAGATCACACTCTGATCAATTCCAAAGGTTGATAGATCATTGTAAAAGTGGAGAAAACATTCATATCAATTCCAATGTCAGTGATAAAAGGTGAGTTAATGCTAATGAAGGGAATTCAATTGATGATGATTTCTCAATTCCTAGGCTGTTTCAAGAAGAAGAACCTGTGATCCATGCTACTTGTTCATATTTGAAACCAGAACCTTTTTATGTGTCTCTTTTTATTAATGGAAACAGACTAAGTAATTGCATCATAGACTCTGGAGCTTCAGATAATGTAATGCCTGCGTCAGTTGCAAAAGCTCTAGGGCTACCCCTAACCAAAGTCTTTGGAAAGTGCTATTCAATGGATGCCAAGCAAGTACCTTTGATAGGTCAGATCAAGGATGCACAAGTTGCTTTGGTTGCATATCCTTCCAAGAGATTAAAGCTTACAATTCTTGTTGCTGACATTCCTGAAAGCTATGGTATGTTGCTTAGTAGAAGTTTCTGCAAGGACTTGGGAGGAGAGATTAAACTTGATTGGTCATCTGCTTACATCCAAGTTGGGAATAAGAAAGTAAAGCTTGAACCTGAAGGTAAGGCTAAATTTATTATTTTGAAATCAGATGATCCTAAATCTTAGATCTTATATCAAGAAATGCAATTTGGTAATTACATGTTAACATATGATGGACCTAATGCTCAAGAAGAGACGATAAAGGCAGATTCACAATAGTTGTGGACAATGCAGTTTGATGGTAGTTGTGCTAAGGCAGGCTCAAGAGTAGGAGTAGTGTTAATTGCACCTGATGAAGAAATCACACATCTAGCCTACAAGTTGAATTTTAAGAACACTAATAAAACTGCAGAGTATGAAGCTCTTCTCCTTGGAATGGAAGTTGCAAAACAAAAAGGAGTAAAGTTACTTAAGGTACAAGGTGATGCTGAGCTTGTAGTAAAGCAGGTGAGAAATTTATATTCTGTAAAAAATAACAGATTAAGGAATTACAGAAATAAAGTATGGGATGAGATGGAAAATTTTGATGCATTCTCAATAAACTCAGTTCCTAGAGACTAGAATTCAAAAGCTGATTCATTAGCTGTCTCTGCCTCATTATTGTTACCTCATCCTGAATTTAAAGATCAGATATATAGGACAAAAGTTCTTTTTAGGTCAAAGGTACCTGATAATGAAGAATCATGGCAAGTCTTTGATAATGACAAACATATTCAGCAGTTCCTAGAAGGATCAGGCCCTTTTGTCAATATGTGCTTTGAAGATGGTAAAGATGAGCAGTCACTGATTGAGGAGGAAGAATCAGAAGAAGAAATCATTCAATTAAAAGGTAATAAGATCCCTTCTCATTTTGTATCTTTAGAAAAGCTTTTTGACAAACATGATGCTTACATTAAGGAAGAAAGGAGTGAAAAAGAAAAGACTTGTGGAGAGTATGATGGAATCAATATAGAGACTGATGATTGTCCAAAAATGATTAATATTGGAAAGTGTTGTTCCATTGAAGAAAGGGGTAAGATCAAAGAGTTATTAGTGGAATTTCAAGATGTTTTTGCTTGGGACTATGAGGGTCTTAAAAATTTCATGGATGGAGATTTTAGGCAGACAATCCCTCTAAAGGCTGGGGTAGTTCCTGTCAAACAGAAACAAAGAAACTATAACCCTTTGATAGAAGGAGCAATTTTTAAGGAGATTGATAAGATGTTAAAAGCAAAAATCATATATCCTATTCATCACTCCACCTGGATTGCAAATATCATCCCTGTGAGGAAGAAGAATGGAGAGATAAGGATTTGTGTAGATTTCAGAAATCTAAATCAGGCTTCCCTCAAAGATAACTATGCATTGCCAAACATGGACCATTTGTTACAGATTGTTGCAGGTTCAGGAATGATGTCTATGTTGGATGGGTTTTCAGGTTATAACCAAATCCAAGTGGATGAATCAGACAAGTACAAGACAAATTTTACAATGCCATGGGGTACTTTTGCTTATAATAGAATGCCTTTTGGATTGATTAACGCAGGTGCAACATTTTAGAGAGCAATGGATCTGTCTTTTGGTGATCTTAAAAATAAGATTATTGTGATGTACCTTGATGATCTAACTATTTTCTCTAGGTAGAGAAAAGATCACATAAGAGATCTTGCCAGAGTCCTGCAGAGGTGTAGAGACCAAGGTATTTCTTTAAATCCAAAGAAATCTGTATTTTGTGTTACTGAAGGTAAACTTCTTGGACACATTGTTTCTCAAGAAGGAGTTAAGATTGATCCTGATAGAGTTAGAGTTATTCAGCAGTTAAGTTTACCTTTAAGTAAAACTGGAATTAAATCTTTCTTTGGACAAGTTAACTTTTTAAGAAGATTTGTACCTGATTTTTCTGAAACTGTGAAAAGTATAGTTGATATGATGAAGGGAAATCAATCTTTCAAATGGACTGATGATGGTAAGAAATCTTTTGAAGACATAAAAAATGCAATTGCTAATGCTCCTGTTTTAGTTCACCCTGATTATACAAAAGAATTCATTTTATACTGTTATGCATCACAACACACCATGTCTGCAATACTGATGCAAGAAAAAAAGGAGGGGATACAAGCTCCAATTGCTTTCATGAGTATACCTTTGAAGAGCCATGAGTTGAAGTATTCCCAAATGGAAAAACATGCTTATGCTGTGGTAAGAGCATTGAAAATTTTTAGATTTTATGTTCTTCACTCACATTCAGTTGTTTATGTGCCTGATGCAACAGTAAAAAGCATTTTGACTCAACAAGAAGTTGGTTGTAATAATAGAGGAGCTTGGATTACCAAAGTTCAAGAGTATGACACTGATATTAGGCCAACTAAATTGGTGAGGGGGAATGCACTTTGTAAAGCCATAGTAGAAGGTCAGCCAGATGAGAAGAGTGATCATAAGGTGCTGATGGTGAGTTTACAAGATCCTTGGTTTTCAAACATTGCTTATTTCCTAACATACGGTGAGTGTCCAGAGGGATTGACAGCAAAATAGAGGAGAGATCTGAGAAACAAAGCCCTTAGATATGTTATTTATGATGATGTTTTGTACAAAAGAGCAATAGATGGTACTTTCCTTAGGTGTGTGGATAAAGAGCAGCAAATGCAGTTGTTGAAAACTTTTCATGATGAGGCATGTGGAGGACATTTCTCTTCTACTGTTACAGCATTCAAGATCCTAAGGCAATGCTACTATTGGCCAGGAATGTTTAAAGATGCATATAAATGGGTAGCAAAATGTGAAAAATGTAAGCTATTTTCTGGTAAACCTCAATTGGCAGCTCTACTATTGAAACCAGTTGTAATTGATGCTCCTTTTCAGCAGTGGGGTCTAGATTTTATTGGTCCCCTAAATCCTCCTTCAAGTCAAGGTCATTCTTACATTTTGACTACTACAGACTATTTTAGTAAATGGGTGGAAGCTAAGTCTATGAAGAGGACCACTTCTGATGTAGTTTGTGAGTTTATAAAAGAACAAATTTTAGTTAGGTTTGGAATACCTACAAAATTGATTATGGATAATGCTTCGTATTTCTCATCATCTGAAATTGTTTCTTTTTGTCATGACTATGGGATTCTGGTAGGTCATTCATCAGATTACTTTCCCCAAGGGAATGGGCAAGTAGAATCAAGTAATAAGAATTTGATTAATATCATGAAGAAGTTAGTTGATGACAATCAGAGGAATTGGCACAGGAAATTACATGATGCTTTATGGGCAGACAGGACTACACCTAAAAGAGCCATAGGTATATCTCCTTTTGAACTAGTTTATGGGGTTGAAGCAAATCTGCCTTTACCTTTAGAGCTTGCTGCATGTAAATTGAAAATGGTAATTGAAGATGATGTTTTCAAAGATGGTTTAGAGAGAAGAATCCTATACTTGACCAAACTGCAAGAAGAGAGAGAAGAAATGGTTGACAGAATAACTGCACATCAAAACCGAGTCAAAAAGTTGTTTGACAAAAGAGCTAGATCGAGGAAATTTATGGAAGGTGATATGGTGCTGCTGTGGGACAAGAGACATGAACCTAAAGGAATGCATTCTAAGTTTCAATCCTTATGGAAAGGCCCATTCCAGATTGTGCAAGAAAATTAGAATAATTCATTCAGGTTGGCATACCCTTCCGGAGAATCCCTACCATGTTCCTATAATGGGCAGGATTTGAAGTTGTATCAAATGCATAATTGAGAAGCAGGTAATCCCTGCATAGTGGTTAGTTAGGTAGGTTTTTCTTTTCCTGTTGTAGCCTAGTTGTTTTTCCTTCTGCTGTGTGTAGTTTTGGCTTTGTTAAGTTGCCGGCTTTTTTTGTGAAACCAAATATTGCTAGAGTCCTTTTAAGCATGATAATGCTTAAATCCCCAGTCGGAGCCAGCTGTTGCCTGATTTTCAGTCACCCGTCATTTTTCCATGTGAAGTTGGTCGAGTCTAGGTCTAAGTCTTGCTTAGGTAGGCTTTCTTTGCTAGGTTTCCCTATCATTGCTTTCCTTCTTTGAACCAGGTGGGCTTTTCTGCAAGATCTTGTAACATTGGGTAGGTTATAGACCCCATCCTGGCAAAGAAGATGTGCTCTATTGATAATCTTGTATATCAAGATGGATGGTGTTTGTTCTTTCAGAAGAATCAAGAGGAAACTTTTTCTGTATGGAGAGTGCTAGAATTGCCGATGAAGATGCAGTCGCATGATCACAAGGAATAAAATAATGCTATGCAATCATGCGAAAATGAAGTCTGTTAGGTCCCACAAGTGCCAATGATGCAGCCAACATGTACCAATTAGAAAGGTGGTCACATGATAACATAGATTAAAATAATGGTACTTGATCATGCGATAATGAGAATTTGAGAGCTGACTGTGTCACTGGGACCCATATGCGCTGATGATAAGAAGATCTAGACAGATGGACCCCGCAGGAATCTACGTGTACCAATGGTAAAGCGGTCGCATGATCGCATAGATTAAAATAATGGTATGCGATCATGCGAGAATGTAATTGAGGATGCGACAATGAGGTTGCTGGGCCCCGCAAACATCAGCAAGCCAGAACATCTTAAGATTCCAAATCGACGGATGACGCATGATCTTATGGAATCTTGTAAGCTCTTACGATCATGTGACTACCGTCGGATCTGCCAAGTGTGAAGAAGTGGGTCTGGGATGTTTCACAAACACATAAGCTAGTCTGTGGTTGGTCCACGAGATAATGAGTTGGCGGATTGTCAGAAGGGTCCTAACATTGGCAGAGAATCAACGGCGGGCATGTTTTCGCAAGGGATGTGTCAGACGTATGCAATCTTCAGACAACCGTAGATCTTTCTTTTTCAAGAGTGGTAAAGCTAAGGGGTCCACCGCAGGAAATCTACGGCTAGTGCATGATCGCAAGGAATATTCTTCCCTCTTGTGATCATGCGACCACCGTCCGATGAGAATATTGTCAAGGAGGCCAGAGACTTAAGGAAATCAAATGAGATGGTGACGCGTGTCAAGCATACAATAAAAGGATTAAAACTTATGATTTTAAGGATCTCGGCGGTGCTTGAACGTTATAATAAAAGGTGACGAAAGAGAATTGAAAAGAAATAAACGTCGATTTATTTTTCAAGTCGACTGTCGTGGTAAAACAGAAAGTGTGTGTCACGGAGTATGTCGAAGGAAGAACAGAGAAAGAGATTGCATGATAACAAATAGTAAATTTCTTGCCGATAGATGGTGTCTATTCACATTCTCAGGACAAATCAAAGTTAAGTGACTCTGAAAGCCCAATGGACTCTGGCTTGACAGGTGTTGATCGAGAGGTTGAGATATCATGATCGTCTTCCATACCCTCTCATTGAAGATATTCCTGCTTGGTGTATAGTCTGTTTGTATTCGTGGAAGCTAGAAGGTCATGAGTTCTGATGAACTCTATGTATTGTGAAGTCTATAAATACTGGGAAGAAACTCATTGTAAAGGTTGGAAAACTGGATATTTGAGCAAAGTAATTCCATTTACTATAGCAAGGTTTCTGGTTTTGTTGTTCCACTGGTAGTCAATCATATGCATTTGAATAGAAAGGACAGTTATGTATGAAGCTATGATTACGTCTTGAATTCCATTTCATGTCTGTGGTTGCAGTAAGTGATTCCATTTACTTGTCATATGTGATTCTTCTCCTATTCATCTTGTTAGTTAAATAGTTGCATACTGGATAGAAAGCACAGTGGTGTGTAGAGCTGTGATGTATGTGTGGATTCCATTTCATGACAGAAGTTGCAGTTAAAAAAATTCTATTTGTCTCCTATGCATGATTCTGCTCCTGTTCTCTTGGTTAGACTTTGCATGGTTAAAATAGGTAGATTAGAGTTAGAAGATAATAAGCATAAATCCTTGCCTGAATTGTTTGTGCCTACAAGCAATTTGGTTAAAACACATCAGAGACAACCTGGTGATCAAGATAAAAACACATTCATTGTATATCATACATAATTAGGGAGCTGTACCTATCAATTCAGAGGGCAGTGATAGAAGACGTACACTGACCCAATTGTTGGTGACATCCTTTTGTTCTCTCCCATTAGGTAATTTAAGAGTCAAAGATTAGAAATCTTGAAGAGGACAAACTGTTAACCAACAGGTAAATGATCCATCAAAGAACATAGTCCATGTCTGATGTGTGAGAAGCATTATGGACTCATCTGGAAATTCAATTCTCAATGGTTGATAATATATGATAGGTGCTTCAATCAACTGATTTGCAATCACTTGTCCTTTAATGGCCTTTCTCTCTACATACTCAATGTCAAACTCACTGAGTATCATGACCCATTTCGCTAATCTACCTGTAAGGGAAGCTTTGTTGAGCAAGTACTTTAATGGATCAATTTTAGCAATAAGACATGTAGTGTGAGCAAGCATGCAGTGCTGCAATTTATATGAAGCAAATACCACTACTAGGCAAGCTTTCTCAATGATAGAATAGTTCATTTCACAAGAGACCAGAGTTCTATTGATGTAATAAATAGCTCTTTCTTTGTTGTTCTAATCTTCATGAGCCAGTAAGACACCTAGGGATGTGTATGTAGCAGAGATATAGAGAATGAGAGGCTTCCCATGAATAGGAGGCATTAATATTGGTGGATTTGTAAGATATTGTTTAATCTATTGGAGTCCTTTCTCACAATATTCATTCCATTCATAGGTCACACCTTTATGTAGGGTCTTGGTGAATGGTTGTGACTTTTCAGCTAGTTGTGCAATGAAGCACCAGATAGATTGTAGCCAACCTTGGAGACCTCTCATCTGACTGATGTTGGGGGGTGGAGGCATTTCTATGATAGCTTGAACTTTCTCAGGATCTACCTCTATGCCTTTAGTAGATATGATGTAACCTAATAGTTTACCAGATGTGACTCCAAAGGCAATTTTTTTTGGGTTGAGCCTTAAACTGAATTGTTCCATTTGATCTAATATAGGACCTAGATCTTCAAGATGTACTTTCCATTCCATGCTCTTAGCTAATGTATCATCCACATAATCTTCCATCATCTTATGCATCATGTCATGAAAGATAGTGGTGATAGCTCATTGATATGTAGCTCTGACATTTTTAAGTCCAAAGGGCATGACATTCCAATAGAAAGTTCCACAAGAACAAGTGAAGGCTATCTTTTCTTGGTCTTCTGGTGCAATTATGATCTAATTGTAGGTAGAGAAACCATCCATTAGTGAGTACATTTCATAGCCTATTGTCATGTTTGCAATCATGTCAATGTTGGGTAATGGGAAGTCATCCTTGGGACAAGCTTTGTTTAAATCTCATAAATATGTGCAGACTCTGATAGATTTATCATGTTTGGCAAGAAGAACAATATTAGAAATCCACTCCGCATAGTCAATTTCTCTAATAAAATCAACTTTGAGAAGTTTTTCTAATTTAGCTTTGACTAAAAGTGCCACATGCAGGTGCATCTTATGAAGCTTCTATTTGATAGGCTTGACACCTAGTGCAATGGAGAGATGATGCATAATTAGATTGGGATCTAATCCAGGCATATGAGAATAAGCCCAGGAAAAGTTGATTTTATTGCTTCAAAAGAATTTGGTGAATTCCTCTTTCTCTTCTGCGGATAAGGACTGTGCCAAATGAATAATTTGAGGTGCATCTTCTATAACCAATTTTACTGGTTGAGTTGGCTCTATCAATATTGAAGCTCTTTCCTGAAAATGACTCAGAAGTGTATCAAGTATCCCATCTTCGGGTGCCTCAAAGAGGTTTTCACCCTTGGATACATCTTTTGTTTTTACTTTTTTTAGCTCTGACACTGCCACATTGTGGTTTTCACCATCAGAGCACCTATTCCTTTTTCTTTTAATTTTATGACTGAGATAATTGATATCAACTCTAATCATGTTGACATTGTCTTCACTGGTGGAGGACGTCATAGGTTCAACATCATTAAGGTAGCGAGCAAGAGCGTAATCATTTTGGAATGTAAGGACTTCATTGGATGGAGAGAAGAGGTTCCAATTTATTAGCTCAGGATGATGGAGTGAAAGAGAAGTGACAGGTTCAAGTGGGTTCTATATACACCTAAAAATGGTCATCTAAACTATTAGACCCTTTTTCTAAATCATCAATTTCTTATTCTTGATCAAATCCTAGCTCTATCATTTATTCGATTACTTTCTATGGGCTAACCATTTTATCCTAAGTTTTTATTTATTTAAAAGGAATATTTCCTCCCCTTTTATTAAATAAAAAGCCCCCACTTTTCCTCTTATCCTAAGTTGCACAAATAAAACATTATTCTTATTTTATAAAAAGGGAAAAAGCACTTTTTGTCTCATATGGACACAAAAGTCAACTCCTATTTTCTCATTGGAGGATACTTGTGCACATGGATTGCTCATCTTTTAAGCTCCATGGTTGATTAACTCTTTTGCCTCTTAATCTCCATGGTCCATTCCTTCTCATTTACTTTAAAAGGAGAGCTCTCTTTTTCATTCTAGATCCTCAACTTTTATGCTAATGTTATGCTGCAGGTTTTCTAGGTCACTTTGGAGCTTTTGGAGATTTGGAGCATTCTTGGCTTTTGCATCTACATGTTATCATAGTTTCATTTCTTGCATAGTAGCTTCATTTTCATGGCATTCTTAGCTTAGATTTCCTTTATGCTTTATATTAATTCATCTAGCTTAACTAGGAGGCTTTGTAATACTTACATCTTTCATTTTCATAGCTTAGCTTACATTTCCATTTCTAGCATAGCATTGCATTGCATTTTCATTTGATTCTTGAGGATATTGGCATTCTTGCCCTTGTCTTCATTTGAATCTCCTATTGCATGGTTTACTAGCAAGGTTATTGGCTTAATAGCTCTAGCTAAGAGCATTCTTAAGAGGCCAAGCTTTGGAATGGTTTGCGAAATTGACACCACCGCTTAAGACTTTTGATGAGTTGGCTCAGCGATTTACCCAACATTATTGTTACAACATCCAATAACTTGTCACTGTGATAGATCTTAGTAATCTAAGACAACATCAAGGTGAGCCATTTGCAACTTACTTACAATGTTGGAGGTCATTGTATTCTAGGTATCCTCGTCAGCTACCAGAGAGAGAAAAGATTGACATTTTTGTCAACACTCTTGTGCTTGAGCTATACTATGATTTAAGGAAACAACTGTTCTCTTCTTTCAATGACATGGTTGAAAGTGCATATTGAATTGAGGATTTAGCTATAAGAAAAGGGGATATTGTTATTAATAAAGATGCTAAAGGCAATTTGCAAAGACAAGAACAAACCTTGGAAGAAAAACAAGTATGTTGTTAATGATGGGGTTGTTGATGCTCCTAAAGCTAAAGAGCCTGCTTTCAATCTCTACAATGATATCTATGTAGAAAAACAATAAGAAGCTGCCAATACTCACAGTGCTCCTAAACCTCAATATGCAGATAAGCCTAAGAAGTCATTTCAAAAGCGAGTCTATACCAAGTTGGCAGAACTTTATGATGTGATCCTTAAGACTTTGGTTGATAATGGATATCTTACGCTTCCTGATAAACCTGGTAACTGGGATCCAATAAATAGGCCTGATTGGTGGTGAGAGGATTCTTATTATCATTATCACAGAAACAAGGGACATCTAACAGACAACTATTTTAAGCTTAAGGATGATATTTAGGACCTTATTGAGAATGGCACAATCTCCACTGATGGCTTAACTAAAAATTCTGATCACATAGCTTTCAAAGATCCTCTACCTAAGCACAATAAGGGGGAAACCTCTCAAGAACATAAGAAGAATCATGATGCTAAGATCAATTACATGTATCCCTCTAATACACCTATTTTCAACATGGTAGAGCCCGTTGAGAGTGTTTTAATGATGAGGTCTCAAGAGGATAATAAAGCCAATCATGGTAAGCAAAAGTTGGTCTTGCAAACATGTGGTAGTTCATCTTCCCAAAGTGAGACACTGAATTTTGTTACTAGGGGGCAAGCCAAGATTGTCCTTAAAACTATGCAAGATCCCAAGCAAGCTTTGCCTTCCAAACAAGCGGCTCCTTCAGCCCACCCTAGCTATGATCTTGTCCAACATTTTCAAAAGACACTAGCATAGATATCTATCCTTGAGTTGCTTCGGTTATCCCCTTTGCATGGAGAGATTCTTGATGAGGCTCTACGTACAACATGTGTTCCCAATGACATTGATCTAGATCAATTTCAGGCTATGGTCAACCACATTTCATCTCCGCTATCTCTCTCCTTTTCTATAGAAGATGACATATCTATTGCTCACCCGCATAATCTAGCTTTACACATTGAAGTTCTAGTCTACAATACCTGAGTCCACCGAGTCCTGATAGACAATGGTGCAGGGTTAAATATTGTTTCTTTCAATGTCATACAATAGTTGGGTTTGTCAGAATTTTCTGTGGATTCTAAGAAGAAGATTACTATAAAAGCTTATGATGAAGTGGAAAGATCTTCCAAAGGTCTTGTCATGTTGCCTATCTGAGTGGGCCCTATCACAAAAGATATTAGCTTCCAAGTATTGGACATCCCACTTGCATATAACATTCTTTTGGGTCATCCTTGGATTCATGACATGCAGGCTGTTCCTTCCACTTATCATCAGTGCATCAAATTTCCATAAAATGGCATTGAAGTTGTGATTCCTGGAGACAATACTATTGCTATTAATGCTCTTGCTGCTACTAAAAAATTTGTCCCTTACAATGAACCTACTATTGATCCTAGTACATCTCTAGTTGCTGCTGAGAAATCACTTAAGATGATGAGCCTTGCTATGGGTGAATATACGCTGGGTTCCTTTGCTTCTATACCTGTTTCTCCTAGGTCATATGGGAAACCTTCTGATAACATAAAGCCTTCCACTTCTGCTATGGTGGTCTTTGATACTTTTGTTCCTTCATCCATTCCTTTAGAAGTAGAAAGAGAAGAACAAGCTATTCAAGAGTGGATCTATAGAGAGGATTCTAGAAATATTCCCATGCTCAGTAATTTAGACACAGATATAGATGAGTCACCACTACACATTATGGCTCACATGGGAGATGATCTTCCTTCTAATTCACTTCTTTGGGGAGAAGAATGTATATCTATTGATGATATGGCTAAGGCCTCTATGTCTAGAACCTATGTGCCTAAAGAATCATTGCACTATGATAGACAATGTTGCAACATTGCATGACTGCTACAAAGAGGTGATCTCTCACATAATGACATGAGTATCTCTACTTCTCGGCATCTTAAGCCTCTTCCAGAAGATTCTTCCATGATAGATATGGATGTTGATATAGTTCATACCTCTAGTAACCATCCTAATGTAGTCAATGAGTCTCGCGAAGGGTTTGATGGGTTTGTTCCCCGTATTGCCTTAGTAGACTATGTTGGTCCTTCTATGAAAAATCTAAATCTAGCTACTTTTGGAGCTTACCCTATAGGCTCAACTTCTCTTGTCACTAGAGATGACATCCCTCACATAAATGCTATTGAACTAGTCACTTCATTTCATCTCACATCAACACCTGTTACTTCTTCCACCAGCTAACTAGCAACAAAAAAGATTGAATCAGCAATCAAGTATCACAGTCATCAAGTCAAAAGAAAAGAGCAATGGTCGGATGGAAAAAACCACATTGTGGTGGTATCCGAACCTAATAAAAGTAAAAATAAAATTTTTCTCAAAAATAATGATTCTCAAATAAAAGATAAGTTGATTCTCTACAACAAAATGGTGCACTACTTCAAGCATGATCTCATATTTGTTACACTTCAGCCCATTCCTAGAGTTGAGAACAAAGTTTCTAATGCCTTGGTTACTTTGACATCCATCTTACAAATGAAAAGGCATAAATCTCTCTTCAAGTTCCTGGTGGATGAATTACGCTATCCTGCTTACAAATCCTACAATCCTGCCATCTTTTCATGTCTTCCACCTCATATTCTTCCTGACAATCCACCACACCATTTTTTTGGCCATCCCTTACACTTTGCCTTTGTCTCTAGTGACTTGTATAGGAAGGGTCTAGATAGAACTCTCCTTAAGTGTCTAGAAATAGAGGAGTCAGAAAAAGTGCTAACTGAAACCCACTATGGCATATGTGGGTCACATTATAATGATCCTCTGCTAGCTCAAACATTGCTTAGGGCTAGTTATTATTGGTCGAACTGGTTGAGACCTCCTATCGTCACAGCTACAGCATTTGGGCCTGGGGCCTATCAGTTCTCTACATCAAAGGAAGCAGATTCTTGATGCCCATTTCTGTCTAGGGAATTCTTTGTACATACTTTATGATCCTGAAAAAATTCCAAAAAAATTCATATATGATGCTGAAAAAATTTAAAAAAATAAAAAAATAAAAAAAAAATAAAAAAAATAAAAAAAATTGAAAAAGTGCCTTGGTGAAAACCTGGAAACAGGCGCCTTGGTAGCAAAAATACAAAAAAAATTATAAAAAGTCCTAAAAAAATTGTAATAAATCTATCAAGTGGTGAAAACCTGGAAACAGGCACTGCTTGAGACCCTCTGCACCTATGTCTATCAGTCTTGCGTGATGCTCATTCGCTCCACTTTTCGCTTTGCCTCTCCTAGCCTAGAATTGATTCTTGTCTTAGTTTAGGGGGCATCTATTGTTTTGCGCTTATCTTGGGTCTCTTTGTGCATCAGGGTTTCTTGGGAAACTTGGTTCAAACTATGTTTTTCAACACTACCCTAGCGTCAAGTGTTTCTTAACACTTATTAGATGTCCTACCCACAGTCGAGATGATTAAATATTTCTCACTGGCAGATGCGATACTCAAAGTTTGACTCTATGACCTACACACACTCACTTGAATCGCTAAGATTTGTTTGACTTTATTTTCCTTTGTGTGCTGTCTATGAGGATTTCTTTGATGAGTGGTCTCTCCCTGAGAAGTTTTCGATGATGCATAGCTAGAAGACTGAGGGTATGAGAACATGTTTTATTTCTTTATCTACTTGTGGGTATATTTTGTTGTTCCTAATTGTCATGAGCATTTTATGTTGATCTTACTTGACACTATGGATTGACAAGGTATTATCCTTGACTTTTTTTCACAAGTGCATGCTTATAGTCATCTTGACTTTCTTGTGTCTCGATGCGAGCATAATCTTGCTATATCAAACTTAGGTAATCTCACTACACTAGTCATCTTGACCTACATGTCTTTGATGCCTAGGTGAGATTTCCACATTTCTACTGATATAGATCATATTCAGATTCACATAGTTATGCTAGTGTGTATTGTATGATCTTGCGATGCTACCAATAATGCTCAACGATGAATAGTAGATGTCTATTAGCATTGTGACCTTGCAAGTAAACCACTTTTCATGTAGCTTGCATTTTTAAGTTCATGTTAGTTTAGTTTTGCATCTTGCATATGGAGAGAGCTCTCCTTTCATCTTTCATGGACTTCTTAATCAACTGCGTTCACCTTTCACTTCTTCCTGATCATGTCTTTCACTTCTTGTCTTTCATATCCCATCATTTTCTCTTCATTTCAGGATCGAAACCAAAATTTGTGTTCACCTTGATCATCCAAATCATCTTTCTCCTTCTTCCGTGTAGTCAGCTAACCTTTTGAGGCCTGATCCTTCCATCTTTGCTGGGGCATTCTTCACCTCTTCATCCCCATCTCTTTCAAACTTCTAGTCTTTCATTCACTTTCAATTCCCAAGTTCAACTCCTCTCTCCATGGTGTTTATGGGTTGAGGGACCGATAGGTTCATGCCCCGTGTCCCATGTGTGGGGCATATCTTCACTGCTTGATGGTTATTCTGTTCTCTTTCTTTGATTATGATTTCTAGTGATTTGATCATGTCTCTCTTGCTTCTACTTTCCCTCTACCTGGATTTTTCTTTCGATCTCGAGGGGGTAGACACATCATATCTTATTAGCTATCTCTTTCCTAAGTGTTTATTACTATCACTACCAGGCTGACCATGCAGGATTTTCTATCTCTCTGCACTTCATTCTTTGGAGTCAGATCATCTGCTTGCCTTCTTGGCTGATCTGAGTTGTTTTGTGATCCCAAATCGATCTCAAATTTCAACTTCTTTATTTGACTACATGTGTTCCCAAATCAATCACACATTAGTCAAAGAGGGGCAAATGTATACACCTAAATATGGTCATCTAGACTATTAGCCCCTTTTGCTAAATCATCAATTGCTTATTCTTGATCAAATCCTAGCTCTATCATTTATTCGATTACTTTCTATGGGCTAACCATTTTATCCTAAGTTTTTATTTATTTAAAAGGAATATTTCCTCCCCTTTTATTAAATAAAAAGCCCCCTCTTTTTCTCTTATCCTAAGTTGCACAAATAAAACATTATTCTTATTTTATAAAAAGGGAAAAAGCACTTTTTGTCTCATATGGACACAAAATTCAACTCCTATTTTCTCATTGGAGGATACTTGTGCACACGGATTGCTCCTCTTTTAAGCTCCACCATTGATTAACTCTTTTTCCTCTTAATCTCCATGGTCCATTCCTTCTCATTTCCTTTAAAAGGAGAGCTCTCTTTTTCATTCTAGATCCTCAACTTTTTTATGCTAATGTTATGTTGTAGGTTTTCTAGGTCATCTTGGAGCTTTTGAAGATTTGGAGCATTCTTAGCTTTTGCATCTACATGTTATCATAGTTTCACTTCTTGCATTATCATGACATTCTTAGCTTAGATTTCCTTTATGTTTTAGATTAATTCATCTAGCTTAACTAGGAGGCTTTGTAATACTTGCATCTTTCATTTTCATAGCTTAGCTTGCATTTCCATTTCTAGCATAGCATTGCATTGCATTTCATTTGATTCTTGAGGATATTGGTATTCTTGCCCTTGTCTTCATTTAAATCTCTCATTGCATGGTTTACTAGCAAGGTTATTGGCTTAATAGCTCTAGCTGAGAGCATTCTTAAAAACCCTTGCACTCCATGCCTAGGGAGCTATGGATCAATTTTTGAGACCTCATTCTTGAGTTTTCTTGAATGTAATGATTCATAGAAGTGTGACACAATTATAGCACATAGGTTCATGGTATAGTCATCAAAAGCACAGAAAAACAAGTTAAGACCTAAAGCGATCTCATCCAGAGGTGTGTTTGAGCCCCTTTGATACCTCACATCAAAAGTAGAGGGAATGTTAACGTCAGTGGAATCACACTCGATTGTCCTAACACTAGACCCTTCACCTATTTCAAGTTGATTTTCAAATGTGTGTACTGTGTCTATACCCTTGCCAAAAGTTGCATCAGACAGAGAATCAAACTCATATTCATGTGAGTCTTTAATACTTGAAATTGGAACTCTATCAATGCTTTTTGTACCATTTAACTCATTATCATTTCTTGTAGCATTGATGTTCTATTGATTTTGTTCTTGTTGAAAATGTTCTTGAAAAGATGATGGCATGTAGAGTTCCCATTGATAGTTAGGGTGAGCCATTTGCATTTTCCTTAATTGTTCATATGTCAAAGGAGTAACTGAGGTGGTGTCATCAGAATCTCTATTAGTTTCAAGGTGTCCAATACATTGCTCTAGACTATCCGACTCTACAAAGAGCACGAAAAGATATGGAGGAATAGGATAAGGAAAGGTATCCTCATCTAAACTGTCCTCTAAATTTTTAGCTTAAACAATGTCCCTAGATACTGGTGAACATTCTAGTTCTGGTACAAATTTATTGATCCCTAAATGAAATGGGATTTTCTTGAAGCCTAGACTTGTGGTGTCCTTTTTCCTTCATCCTGTGGCTTCAATGGGTTCAAGCAATCCATTATCATTCACCCCTATAGGGCCACTCCCTTTATAACTAAAGCATTTCATGATCTTGAAACCTTCAGGATTTGGTTCATGTTCTATATCATGAGGAGTGGTTTGTTTAGATGTGTCTTTCCCTTTATAAATCCAAGTTGTAATAGCTTGATTTTTATCCTCATATTCTAATGGTGTTGTGGCTTGTACAAAAGCACAATTATAGACTACTTGGGGTGAGATAGAAAAAGGTTTCTTGCATTTAGCGGGTTTCCCATAGGAATGCAAAGATAGAGGTAAAGTTGTTAGTGAAAAAACATGCTCCATCTGATACTCCCCCATACCTGAATCTTTAAGTTTTAGAGTCTTTTCCATTTCTTTCAATTTGGCATCAAAACATTCAGTAGACTCTCTATTTGTTGGGACAAAACTGTCAGCACACTGAGTGAGCATATTGCAGGAATAACTTCTATTGGTAGGTACAGTTACTTCAACTTTGTGGAACAGGAACTTTATGCACTAATGGTATGTTGAAGGAACCGCTTGCATCTCATGGATCCATGGTTTTCCCAATAGTATGTTGTAGGTGAGAGGAATATCTAATACCTGGTAGACAACATTTCTCTCAATAGGGCCAACCCTGATGGATAGAATGATCAAGCCCTTAGACTTGTGCTCTTCTTTGTCATATGCTTTGATAGTAATCTTTTTACGTGCATCTATAAAATCTTCACCATAACCTAGATGGGTAAGCAAGTTAGCATAGTAGATATTGAGACCAGCACCATTATTGATGAGGATGTGATAGATATGCTTTTAGCCAATCATGACTTCAATATGTAGAGGAGTATTGTATGGATGGCTTAGTGAATGATCATCTTCCTCAAAGAAAGATAGATAATGAGGTGAGGTCATGTGACCTACAATGGATTGAAACTGATCGATATTGAGATCTTTTGGGATATTTGCCTTAGTGAGGGCTTTATTCATAATCTGCCTATGAGAAGGTGAGATTTTCAATAACTCAAAGATAGTGATTTGAGCATTAGTATGTTGTAATTGGTCTAAGATGTTGTAGTTAGAATTAGTAGGCATGGGGACCAATTTTGAATTCTTGTTGGCAGGGCCAATAATAGCTTTGTCTGCTAGTTTTTTTGATGCAGATGTAGAAGGCTCGGGGCCTTTGAGATTGATCTTTACATTAGATTGAGTGACCACATTCACACAAACCTGAGACTATTTTGATTCAGAAGATTGGGACACAAGACCTCACAAAATGAAAGGAACTTTGGGTCTAGGAGCATCTTCTCTCCCCTTGATGGTAATCACATCATAGTATTTGACATTGATAGGTTCAACCATATTAATAACATTGTCATTAGTATTGTACGTATAGTTGACCTTGTTGTTGGTATTCTTAGTCTTAGAAGATTCACCCTTCTCATGAGGAGGAAAGGGGTCCTTGAATGCTTGGTGATCTAAGTTTTTGTTATGACCACTCACAACAACATTACCATTATCGATAAGATCCTAGATTTTATGTCAAATTTGAATATAGGTAGAAGTCTTATGACCCTTGTTTTGATGGTAATCATAGTATGCAGACTCATTCCACCAGGCAGGTCATGGTTGTGGATCGTAAGGACATAGATAATCTAGAGGCATGAGTATTTGGTTCTGGCAAAAGAGTCTTGTAGACTATGTCGAGAGGTTCTCCTAGGGGTGTTAACTCATGTTTGGGTCGAGGTGCCCAAGGTTTGTTTTTGGAAAATTTTGAAGGTGGTTGAGTTTTTGTCGTAGCCTTCTTAGTGGCTTTGGCTGCTTACATACTAGAGGTGTGATTGAAAATAGCCTTTGGAGGCTTTGGGGTCACATTGTCAACAACACCATCATTCACAACATCCTAGTTTTTATTGACAATTTTAGCCTTATCTTTTCTTGAGAAGGACCCTTGCTTGTTATCTTTATGTAGGGTGAGCTCTCCTTTCTTGACCATAAAGGGCCTCTATTCTCACAACTTGCTTGATCATGTTGTCAAAGGTCAAAGGACCTTACAGCTATACTTGGTATCCAAAATTAGGAAGTAGATTGTCAAGAAAGATATCAAGTTTCTCAGATTCTGGTATTTTATGAGAATATTTGGTATAGAGTTATCTCCATTACTAGAGAAATGTCAGGAAAGGTTCCCCAGATCTTTGTTTCAGATTGCAAAGATCACGGATGTTGACCAGATGCTAAATGTTATGCGAATAATGTTGGAGGAATAGATTATAAATCTTGTCAAAAGATTTGATACCAGTAGGAAGTCAGGAGAACCACTCCATAGCATATCCACCTAGACTACACGCAAAGAGATGCATGAGATAAGTCTAATCATGTATGAACTCTATGGATAGAGAACCAAAATCATTCAAGTGATCCTGAGGGTCAGAGGTACCTAGATTTATTGTACTTGGGGAGTTCCACACCTTTGGGAAAAGGTTGCATGCTAAGGCTCTTTTCAAATGGGAATGGACAGATGCTCTCCAGTGTGAACTAGTTTACGAGTGTGTCCTCGGCTTTCATGAGTTGCTAGATCTGGGCTTGCATATCTTGGACTAATTTTTGCATTTTAGCCACCTCTATTTCCTCTTCTTTGACTACAAGAGTCTTGATTTTATAGTCTGGGGGTAACTTGGCCCATTGTTTGGTTAGCTCAAGAAAGTATCTCTCTTTCTCTTCTTTCATTAGAATTTCCATCATTTTGTGAAGACTTTTGTTGGACTGAGCAGCCTCAACATCATGGTGGGTTATTTCTTCATCATCATTACCAAGGATTTCAAAGATACTCAGGGCACAAAATTCTTCTTGGTTATCTAGAGCTTAATCTCGATCATGATCATGAGCTCTATTGTACTCAACCTCTTGATGTTTGTGTGACATCTTGCTAGTGTGAAAGTGTGCAGTGTGAGTAGACTGAGTATGAGCAAGTTCACTATGACGAGAGGTCACTGCTAAGGAAACTTTGGGTTCTAAAAAAGGATTAATCTCTAGCAAGGAAACCCTGGGTGTCGCAAAAGGATTAAACTCTCGCAAGGAAATGTGGGATGCCTCAAAAGGATCAATCTCTGATGATGATTCTTTAGAGTCTTGGTGTTCTCAAAAAAAGGGATTCTTGGTTTGACTGAGGTTCATAGTAAAAGTATGCTGGACACAAGGTCGAATGATAGGAGGAGAGAAAAAGGACTCCTCTCTAGACATTTTAGAGAAAGAATGTGAAGATCCATGACACTCAAATTGTATGGAAAACTCTAAATGACCTCTTCCTAGGTTGCGAGGTCTATCTCTATCTCATCTGGTGAAATGTGGAGGGAACATTTTGTTGCTTCAAGTCATCACAGGCATAGACAAGGATTAAGTAATTAAGAGAGGACTAGGATTATGCTCAGAACTCTATCTCTAGAATAGCAAAGAGTGAAATGAGTGAGATGCACCCAGCATGAATCGTCGAGAGTAAGGCTAGAACAACCAAGATGTGACTATCGTGTTGCAAGGTACAAGAGCACAGTAGGAAAGGATAGATAAAAGAGAGACAACATGAGTTTAAGGGGTAATCACTTGGTTCTCAGCTTGAAACATCCAGTTTCAGGTAGTGGACAATAGGAGAATAGGCAAATGGACCCCATACAAAAACTAGATCAGAGAGAAAATTGACCAACTAATGAGAATAAGCTCATTGTTTTGAAAATCAGGGGACAGTATCGTGCAAAGAAGTGTAGTCTCATGTGAGGAAATGCTAAACTACGTGTGAAGATTTTCTATCTCACGTGAGGAAATGCACTGGAAACTAAAATCTCGCACGAAAAAAGAACAAAGTTTGATAGTTTGACACAATTTTTGAGGTAGGAACAAATTTTGAGACACAGCATTGGGTGTTCTCTGATAGAATATCTAGATTTTTGACAAATTTAAATTAGCAACTCAACTTCTACACGCATCAACATATTTCTATCATGAATAGGCACATAAGATAGCAATCAAGGATTTCAAGAAAACAATGTCTTCAAACAATGAGCAAGGGACAAAGCAACCTTGCACATGAACAAGAATATGTGACATAGTATTATATTCCCTAAGAGTGCTACTTGTGTATGTTCTCAAAATGTTTTGCATCCACGCACATAGTCCTAGAAAAAATAAAAAGTTTGTTGCACTATGGTTCGTAGTAATGGTTTGACTTAGCAACTTTTGTAATCTCAAGAGGGCGAACTCCAATCTAGGCACACCGAGGTTTTGACACATTCCAAGAATTTAATCAATTGGAGAGTTGAGGAGATCTCATAGCCCAACAAGAAACTACACCCGTGGAGATTTATTCCACAAGGACATTTATATAGCGGTTGTTACTACCATGACAAAAATGGCTATTACCACTTGAGGTTCCATCCATGTGGTTGACCCAATAAAGGGAATGTCCACTACAGTTAACCCTCTCTAATAAGGAGACTCACAAAATGAACCACATGGGGACTTAGTTCAAATTCAAGGATCTGAGTTTTTGATGTGCCCAAAAGGGAAAAGAGCATAATCCTCTAGCATCTTCACCTCACCCAGACATAGTAGACAAAATCATTGACACGCTAAATTAAAACCACCTCACCAAGGTTTGTATATCAACAACAGTGGCTACCGATCTCTCTAAATGGGACCAAGAGAGAACATACCACCAAAGACTGAAGACAAAAACCAAGTAAGACCATGAGGTAATATCAACTCCTTCCCTACTTATAAGGGGTTCTATTGTCAAGAAGAGCTTTGCATGAAAAACAAGTGAATGAAGCCCACTCTCTCAAGAATGCCACAAATAGTGTTCATAGGGCTTATTTACTATGTGAAACAGATATGCTGAAAATAAATCTAAATCCTTTTAGAGCCCAAAATCAAAGTGTGATTTATCAAAGTAGGAAACACTCAAGCCAAACATGTGAGAGATTCATTTTAGTGTCCAAAATCAAAATGTTGTAGAGATTGTAGCATCAAGTCCAAAGCTCTACAATCCAGTATTACACTGTCTCCAAAAGGTAGAATAAGGAAAATCCATAGCAAATAGAAAATGTCCGAAAATAACAAACTAAAAGCACAAATCTACAAGTTTTAGGTCTCTGGATGCAAAATTTTGTGCGAGATTTTGCAAAGTCCCACGCCAGAAAACACCTTTTTCACGTGAGGAAATGCTTGAACCAGAAAAAATTTGCATGATACAATGAGAATATTTGTGCAAGAATCCATAGAGGGATGTACGGAAGTATGAACAGAATGCAAAATTTTGTCAGAAACTTTAAAATATGATGAAATACGATGAGGCCAAAAATTGATTTCTACCCCATGGTGGGCGCCATAAATGTATGAACTAAATATGGGCCTCTGATTTAGGTCCACACTTCAACATAGTCATTGTTCACCAGTTGCAGCCAAAAATGAATATGAGATTATTCATCTCGCCTGTCTGTATGATTCATCTGTTGCCTCCAATCTAGGTAGGGTTTAAAATTGCTCTCAGAATCGAGAGTCCTACAACCATAGACTAACACTAGAATGAAGGATTTGATTAAAAGAAAATGCAATTTTAATCTAGAATGTATATGCAATTAATCTAGAAATGATGAAATTAATCTAAGAACAATGAAACAAAACTAGATTAAGAAATGAAGTGCATCATTAAGCTAACATGATATATTGATCTAGAAATGAAGATTATGCTAAGAAATAAAAGCTTGAATGCAAATGAGTTCTGGTAACAATGCGACGACACTTCATTGCTCAAAAAGTTGGATCCTTTGAATGAGAAATGAGGGTTCTTTATAGAATCCCAAGTTCAATTGATGGTTGAGATTGAATTAGACAAACAGTGGAGATTGAATGAGAGTTCAGTCCAGAATAAAAAGTTTCTTGTAGAGAGACAATCAACTTTTTGTTTTTGTCTATTTGAAAGTTGTTAAATGTTTTATTCCTCTTTTTGATTTTCAATTAAATCAAAGTTTCCTTTTCTGAACTAAAGAGAAGATTTTGTGGAGAATATTTGATTAAATAAATTGAATATTACCTCATAAATGGATTTTCTCAATTATTTGAATAATTAAATTCAATTTTTAAGATGAGGATATTTATTTAATTCATTTTTCATGTGTATTAGCTAAAGAGGGTGGATTTAATTTAATTAAAGTGCTAGGACTTTTATAATTAAATTAATCAATCATTGGGTTTATTTAGCTAATTATAGTCGATATTTAGGAATTAAATATGATATGCGATTAATGCAGATTTAAGGTTGTCTGCATTTGACACTTAGTCAAGTAGAGTCAATCAGAAGATAGAATTGCCTAGTACAATAGGACTTTGATGATTTAGAATTGATAGAACGAGACTAAATGCAACAAAATTGGTTAGGATATCAAGATGCCAATTTTGGGGTATTATAGGTTGAGTCTCTTGAAGAGTCATTTGACATTGTGGGAAATAGTTCATTTGTAAACCAAATTTGAGTAACTTATCTTGTCTACCAGTCCACCACCCTTTCCTCTACATCAAGGGCTTAACTAAGGATCCAAGAAACCAAACTTCTCAAGACCACTACAAACATCATGACTGCTGCTTGTTGCTAGCGGGTCCCTGCTCATTCTATTTTCTGACTGAACGATCAAATTTGGGGAGTAATCAATGCAAGAAAAGAGAAAGAGAGAAAAAATGGTGCAGTATAATTTCAAGAACAATTTGGCCCTTGGCCAAATCAATACTACTTGCAATCTCATTGCCAAAGTGGCCAAAGACTATGTTAGGCTGATAAAATATGGGGATTCTCTTTACCGTTGCAAATCTTTGAAGCTTTCTGCACTTGGATAGATATGTACCATTGTTAAGAGAATTGGACCAAGTTTGGCTTACCTCAAATAGGTGAGGCACCATATGGAAAGGTTGTCATCTATTGACCCAAATACTAGGACTATTTTGATCTATGGGTACCCTAATGTTGGCAAGAGTACTTTTATTACTAGGGTGGATGTGGATGTGCAACGTTATGCTTTTACTACTAAGTCTTTGTTTGTTAGGCATACTGACTATAAGTACTTGAGGCATCAGGTTATTGATACCCCTAGTATTTTGGACCACCCCTTGGAGGATAGGAACACCTTTGAGATGCTCAGTATTATTGCCTTGGCTCATTTTAAGGTGGTTATTTTGTTTTTCCTTGATATTTCAGGGTCCTATGGTTATAGTATTGCACAATAGGCAGCTCTATTTCACAGCATAAAACCTTTGTTTTCCAATAAGCCTCTTATTTTAGTTTATAATAAGATTGATTTGCAACCACTAGAGACACTACCAGAGGAGGATTCAAAATTTGGTTGCGGAGATGAGATCTGAGGCTGGGAAAAATTGGGTGTGGATTTTCAACCACTAGATGCTACTCTCTATGAGTGCTTTGAAGGAAGAAGGGGTGATTGCGGTGAAGAATGCAGCATGCGAGAGGTTGTTGGAGAAGAGAGTGGAAATTAAGATGAAGTCAAAGAAGATCAGTATTTGTCTCAATAGGACTCATGTTGCAATGCCCAAGCCACAAGATGGGAAAGAGAGGCCCCCTTGTAGATTCATGTTGCAATGCCCAAGTGAGTTGAAATGACCAAGGAAGTTTGACAAGAACAAGGAATATGGCTTAAACAGAATGGGAAGACATCTTTCTAGCTTGGGCCTGAATCCTTCAGCAATTAGCTTCATAAATAGGATGTAGATGAGAGATGAGCAATTAGCTTCCCAAGAAAAATCTCATAAATGAACTATGTGTACCCCAATTCATGTGCCCTTTGTGCATACCTAAATGATATATTTGAAACAACAAGGGTAAGGCTTAAAGAAGTTAATTTTGCATCACATTCTATAGTTTTTTCAACACAAAGCATCAGACACCACCTTCAACACAATATGATCACTAGACAGGTTTGTATGTTTTATGAAGTTTGGTCATTGTGGATAGATGATCATATTGTTCTTAAGGTGGCACTTGATGCTCTTCTACTGCAACAACTACAAACTGTGATGAAAAATTAACTTATTTAAGCTTCACTCTTTTTGTTTCAAATATATCATTTAGGTATGCACAGAGGGCATAGTAAATAGGGTACACATAGTTCATTTATGAGATTTTTCTTGGGAAGCTAATTACTCAGCTCTCATCTACTTCATTTATTATGAAGCTAATTGTTGAAGGATCTCGGCCCAGGCTAGAAAGATGTCTTCCCATTATATTATGGATAGGTGTTTCATAAAACATACATACCTATTTCACGTGCATTCTTGATTCAGAGTGGGAAAATATTATTTTGGATGCGAGGGAGAGAAGCCAAACACATAAAGAACATGCACATAAACACGATAGCTGAGAAACATAAATGTAGATATCACAACAGCTGAGAAACATAAATGTAGGCATCATGGTAACAATTTTTTGGAGACACAACATAATTGAATGGTATACCCAGATGATGCAACATAGCCACTACTCCTCCGGTTCCAAGTTGACACTACAGGATCCAAAAACCATAGATAAGGAATAAATTTAGAGAGCGGAGGAGGAGGGCCCTAACAACCAAAATAATATAGGGTCCCTACCCTATATTATTTTGGTTGTTAGGGCCCTCCTCCTTCGGTCTCTAAATTTATTCCTTATCTATGGTTTTTGGATCCTGCAGTGTCAACTTGGAACCGGTGGAGTAGTGGTTACGTTGCATCATCTGGGTATACCACTCAATTATGTTGTGTCTCCAAAAAATTGTGACCATGATGCCTACATTTATGTTTCTTGGCTATTGTGTCCCAGGACCCCTTATGACCCTTTACAACCCTTTGCAATCCCTAAGAATACATCTTAGAGGTCTTAAAATGTCGTAAAGGGTCATAAGAGGCTCCTAGGAGGGGCCAAATGAGCTTCCACCTTCACATGGTTGGCCCTGTTAAGTAGAGAATGTTAAACTATTCTCAAAAAAAGAGAAGCTCAATAATTTAAGGTCTTCATCCACGGAGATGTTGAAAAAATGATAGAAATCAATGATGGAGAGTTTTTAGATACTGAGAAGATGTATATGCAGTGTAGGCTAGAAGGGATTTTTGTGGAGATTTGCTAGAGAGGGTTTCCAGATTGAGTACCAGTGCAAAGATGATGATTCAGTAACCTACATCTATAAAACCTTCAAAAATATCCCTTTTTTGGCCTCCACTCATACCTCTTCTTAGAATCTAGAAACTTTGGATACTGTTTCTCATCCATGCATGAAATCTACTAGTGATCGTATAAAATTACTTTTGCAAGACTGGGATCAATTATGAGAAGGTAAACAACAAGATAATATTATTGTATCTTTCATTTCTTTTATCCATTCATATTTTCTACCTTCTCTTATATTGGATGTTGTGTAGTGTACATAAAGGCAAGGCGGTGATTATTCTCAATGATCGATAGGTATAAGTCTTCTAGGCCTTACCCAGTAGCTAGGACTAAAGATAGTAGAGTTCAAGAGACCATCATAGTTGGTCTCCTTCTTTGGTCCATATACTAACAAAACATTTTACATTTTGTTAGCTCATCAAATGTGGTGATTTGAAAGAATTTAATGGATGATATTTTCCTGTATAATGTACATTTTTTTAGTTTGACGCTGAATGAATTTATCTACTTCGCACACTTTTAGACATTGAGCATAGTCATAAAGAAGCATCCCCTCATGTGGCTTGAGTAATGTAGGCCATGGGAGGAGATGCTTCTTCATCATTATGCTCATAGTCTACAAGTGTGAGGAGTTAATAAATTTGTGCAACGTAGACTTAAATAATATACGTTATCATGAAAATATTCTATTAAATTCTTTCAAATCCCCTCATTTGATGAGCTAATGAAAGGTAAAACATTTTGTCAGTATATGGACCAATTAGACTGAGACCAACTATGATGGTCTCTTGAGCTCTGCTATCTTTAATGTGAGTATCCATCACTTTTTTGACAAAACTTATATTTATTTCGACAGTAGTGCTATATGCTTGATGGTTTTTCCTTTCATAGAGTCATTGCCTATCCGTCACCATTCTGACCATTATAATGTTGAAGAGGGTCCCTTTTCAACAAATATTGGTGACAAGAATGCTATGTCTCCAATGGGTGGACCTGTCGAAGACTCGTTACATATCAGTCGCCAATTCGATCGACTCTTCGACAGATGTTTGTCAAAGTTTTGATATATATACCGTATGAAATCCCATAGTAAATTTTCTATTAATGTGAAAAGTTCCGACGGAAAAGGTTGTCAGAATACCGATGGGTATCACTTTCATTGCAATTTGCAATGCAAAAATGCCAATGGACATATCTGTCAAAGTGTCAACACATAGGCATTGCAAATCTAATAGATAGCCATCAAAATATGGCCTCAAATGTGCTAGTGTATGTAAATGAATTTTGATCATTTGTATGACAAGCATTGCAAGATGAATTCACCGATGTACAAACTGTGTCCATAAATCAATAAAAACTCATGTTTTATTGTTAGTTAGTGTTGATCTAGCATTGCTTTGTGATTCCATTTGATTGTTAAATGTTATAATTGCATAGAGGAACTTATTTAATTTTTTTACAATCCATTCTTACATGTTTTAAAGCCCATTTAATTGTCTGATTACAAGAACAAGGATGACTGATTCAAGAAATCTGATTTTTCCTTGTGATTTTGAGTTAACTTAATGGATGGATCATCATTCCATGAATGAAACAAACCTGATTCTAATGGAGTGATTGATCCTTGATATGTAAAATACAAAAACTAACAATTTTATGTGCATTTGAAGGTTTAATGGTTGGTAATCCCTGAGAAAGGTTATTGAAGGGTCATTGAAATGGTTGGTTGGGAGTAGCAGTGAGAGATCTGCTTGAAGGAGATATATTTTTTATGTTTTTTGGTGTCTATATACACCCTACCTATGGTCTATCCACCCTTGGTTGATCCTATAAAGGAGTGGAAGGCAATTTATTGAAGAGCCCTAGTTTTGAGGGTTGTTTATGAGCAATTTGGGGATTTTGCACTTGGAAGTATCCAAGGCCCAAATTGGTCACATAATTGGAGGTTTTACATCATATGAGAAGACTTTCTGAAGTTTTGGAGTTAGGAAGTAGGGGAAACTTATAATTCCTTTGTAAATTGGCCTCTTTTGGTGTGTGGTTATAGGGTATAGTCTGAAGGATCTAGTACACTGTCCAAAACAACATATTCTAAGGTTTGTATATGTTTATGTTCATCCAAAAGGGTATTTGAAAAGGTAATTTATTTTTCTATTGTTTGAGGAAATCTGGGGTAAAATTGTGTTTTGTGTCACTGTTGACCTACAAGGAAGGGCTATTAGGCTTGTTTGGCAATTTGATAGTTTGGGGTGTTGGGTTTTATTATAAACCTTAAAACTTGAAAAATCATGTTGAAACAGCCTAAAATAGGTCATATCCATACATTTTTTCTATTTGGAATAGGTGTGTCCACTTGTACTCATTTTGACTCAATTAGGCCTTTGGGGTTATTAGCTAGTGTCTAAACCTCTCAAAGTTTAATCCTTTATTTTAATCATTCAGTCCATTCACATTTGATATACCTCTACATCACAGAATCTACCAACAAAATTTTGATAAAAATTCTTAAAAGGATCCTTGAGAAAAATAAGAAAGTGTGGAATTCAAAGTTGCCATTGGTTGTGTGGGCTGATAGGGTAATTGTTAAGAAGACAATTGGATGTGCACCTTTTGAATTGGTGTATGGGATACAAGAAAGGATGCCTCAAAACAATTTGTTGGAGATGTACATATTTTTCCAACTATATGATGACGATCTAGAATATGAGATGCAATTAAGAATTGAATATTTAATTGAATTGGATGAAACCAAAAGAGAATCAACTACAAAAATGCAAAGATGCAATAAGTTAAAAACTTGTATGACAAAAGAGCTGTGGAAAGAAAGTTTGAAATAAATGATTTGATTTTTCTATGGAATGCTAGATTGGAAGACAAAGGAAAGCATGGAAATTTTGATCCAATTTGGCTAGGACCTTATCTGATTCATGAAAAATGGGGTCCATATTCATAAATCATCAAGGAAATTTGTAGTGATATTCAAGAATTGCTTGTTCATGGACAATTTATGAAGAAATACTTCTGCTAAAGATATTTTTTTCCATGAGCAGTAGTTAGTTTATGTATATTTTGTAATTTTGAGAATAGTGTGGTGTGTTTGCTTTTGTCTGGTTCTCCCCTGTAAATAGGTTTTTCTTAGTACTCTCTATAGTTGTCATGTTGCCATGTTTGTGATCTACTCTCCCAGTGATTCTAATTTCTTGCATGGACACAAGTTTCCCATCATCCCCAGATAGAGCCACTGTTGGTCAATTTTCATGTTTCAATGTAAAATCTTGTTGAAAATTGCTTACTTTTGAGAAATAGGGTTTATCATGTAACTAGGGTTCTAAAGTTTTTTTGTTTAAATCCAAATACCCTACCTTCTTCTATTTCTTTGTTACCTTTTTCTTGACTTAAGCCATTTTATGCCATGTGTCTTAAGTCATCAAGCAGGGCTGAGTTTTTTTTAAGTTATAAACCTAGCAGGCCCTTTTTAATATCTCCTTACATCTATAGTTCTCAATTAATTAAATCTTTCTTGAGTCATGACGTGTGGTAAACCAATTTTGATCTCTTTTAGATCTAATGGTGTGCTTAATCCCACTATAGGAAGATGTAAGACCTTTATACTTCATGACATTGTGACTGTGTGACACTTGGCAAATGGTGGACCCTGGTCGAAGCTCAAGGAAAATGATAAATATTGGTTAGATCAAATATAATCTAACAAATGATGCATTGTCACTTTGAAAAGATGCTCAAAGCTTATTTTTTGCAACATTGCAACCTTGTGATAGGTGTCCCAGATGACATCACAATACATTTATGAATAAAGTTAAATCAACGATCATATCAAAGTTGATCCAACAGTTGTTGCAAGCTTGTGACTAATAGATGTAAGACCTTTTACAATTGTAGCTTCACGACCGGATGTCGTGTATCCAAGATTGAAAATTTAAAATTGATAAAGTCAAATGAGATCTAATGGTTATCATGAAACCATGATGAGAAGTTAAAATAATTTTATTCATTGTGGCTT
Organism: Chamaecyparis obtusa; assembly: GCA_027943335.1. Classification (NCBI taxonomy): domain Eukaryota; kingdom Viridiplantae; phylum Streptophyta; class Pinopsida; order Cupressales; family Cupressaceae; genus Chamaecyparis; species Chamaecyparis obtusa. Next base: position 496,067 of record BSBK01007266.1, read on the forward strand.
CATGACTAAGTGCCACATGTCATAGGTGATGACATGTTCTTGGTCTTCAAGGAAGTTAAAGAAAGGAAAGATCTGCTCAATCTAATGGTTGTCACAAGTCTACAATGAGAAGTTGAAAGATTTGTATTCTTCACAGCTTTGTGAATGAACAACACGTAGCCTTGAGATCTTGTGGAGGTGTATGTTTGATCGTGTAAAGTTAGATTTGATCTAAAAATTATCACAAGCCCGCGATGGAAAGCTGTAGGATTTTTAGTCATCGCGGCTTTGTGACTGATTGACACATGTCCAAGGAAGAAAAGTAAAAGGGTACTGATGTTTCTTTTCCAGGTTGTTTCCATATCTTTCTTTCTCATTGGTCAACTTTCCAAGTGGGATTTTAAGGTGGACCAAGTCTTAAATAATTTGATTTGAGCCATAGGATTTGTTTGCATGAAGATTCATCGACAATCAAAATTCAAAATTTTCAAAAGTGAACGTTTCATTCACTAGTGGCATTCAATTCTATTTCTATAAAACTTATTATGATGTGTGCAACCATTGAAGTTTATGGTTTAATAGATATTGTCACTTAGGTGTCATTTCAAAAGGTTTTCATTCTACGAAGAGTGAATTTGTTTCCTGAGAGGAACACTATCAAGAGTTTGCAAAAGGAAGAAATTTTAAAGTTTTCATAGCTACAAGTTTCAAGTTTCAAAACAAGTAAGTTCATTCTGTGAATCTATTGTCATAAGGGTCTTGTGAATTGTGTGGTATATTTGAAAGCAAAAACCCCAGTTTTAGAAAAATGGCACCATGAAGGGATTTTACTGGAAAAATTGAGTATAAAGATAGGGTTGTGTACGATGATTTCCTAGTTCAATTGGACCGCTCCACAAATGATGTGGCTGGAGGAAATAAATTAATCCCTAATGCACCACATTTAAAGATTGATGAGGGATTATATGATAAAAGTAACTGGTTGAGGGATGCACACACAACTGTAAGTGGTTTGAATATTTTCAAGATATGGTTTAGCTAGAGAAATTCATACACTCCACATTGTAATGTGTGGGAGATAGACATGGGAAATTTAGTTGTTCTAGGGCTATTCATGGATGTAGACCTATTGATGCTTGTAGCAAAATCTTATGATCCAGTTTCTAGGGTTGTTAGGAATAAAATTGGGACACCTCTTTTGTCCATTACAACTGAAGACATTTATTTAGTTTTTAGGTTAAGCACACCCACATCCATGAGCCTATTGATTTTAACAAATTGAAGGAAATGTCTGAGGCTCAGAGAATTTTCATCAGAAGTGGCCCACTAGAAAAACATTTTATAGTTATTGGGGGTTTGATGCTAGTTGGACCTAATACCCTAGAGCCTTTCTTGAAGAAATATTTCAACCCTCGTGCTTTAGGAGTGTACATGTCTCTGTGTCAAAAATTTGGTGAGGATAAAACTAACCTAATGCCCATCCATTTCATATTTATGATGGTCCAGATTCTGCATCCTGTGGTAGGAGTTAATTTTGATTTTTCTCCTTATATTGTTGATTGTATTCACATTGGTTTGATTGGCATTGATAAGGATAAAGTTCATCAACCCTTTGGATGGTATTCTTTTCTGATGCGCATGTTCTTGTTCAAAGGGGAGTCATTTTTTGGGAATGACATGGATTTAGTAAAGCAAAAGGATGGGGAGGAATTGCCAGTGCAATTATGGAGCATGGACTTATCCTGGGATAGAATGGATGCTAGTTTCCTCAAATTTGATAAGGTGTATGCTTCTAGGCTGAGGTCACTTTTCTTGTATGAGTACCCTAGAATCCCAAAGGTTCTCTTGGATTTCATCAGGTCCAAGGAGTTTTCTCCTAAATTGAAGATTGTACATAATTGAGGTGATGTTATTATGTACCCTATCTCTACTATTTTTAGAGTTTACGATTTGAGGGGTACTCATATTTTTCCATACCATGTTCCCCTAAGCATTGACCTCACATAGATATTATGGTAGATAGGTTGTCTACAAGAGAGGGAATTGATAGGAAGAGGTAGAGACACAATCTTTCAAGCCTTCACTGTGGCTAACCATTTTGTAATTGCAAAGGGAGGTTGGGTGTATTTGGGTAAAGTTTTGGATGCTAGTTTCCTCAAATTTGATAAGGTGTATGCTTCCAGGCTGAGGTCACTTTTCTTGTATGAGTACCCTAGAATCCCAAAGGTTCTGTTGGATTTCATCAGGTCCAAGGATTTTTCTCCTAAATTGAAGATTGTACATAATTGAGGTGATTTTATTATGTACCCTATCTCTACTATTTTTAGACTTTACAATTTGAGGGGTACTCATATTTTTCCATACCATGTTCCCCTAAGAATTGACCTCACATAGATATTATGGAAGATAGGTTGTCTACAAGAGAGGGACTTGATAGGAAGAGGTAGAGGCACAATCTTTCAAGCCTTCACTATGGCTAACCATTTTGTAATTGCAAAGGGAGGTTGGGTGTATTTGGGTAAAGTTTTGAAGCCCTATGGCACGATAAAATCACTGGAAAGTTTTTCTGATCCTAAGGGATTCTTTTAGATGTTTAGAATGAGAGTCAAGGCAAGGTAAATGGCTTTCAATCCCACTTCCTAGAGGATATTATCAGAAATGAATTCTCTCTCTAGGAGCAGGAGTTAAGGAAGGAATAGTGTTTATTTTATAAGAGAACCCTTTATTTTGTTAATCACTTTGATAACATATATAACCCTTTAGGGTACATCAAACCTTTTGGTGAAAAGATTAACAAATTGATGACACATTTTGAGGAGATCATGGGTGTCTTAAATGAAAATAAATCCAGGGTGATTGAGGCCAATCTTGATTAGGAAAATATTGTGATGAAAATAATTTCTCTAGTGCCTACAATTTCCCCAGGAACCTACATGGTATAACAAATGGTAGGATACAGTGTAGTGATGCCTAAACAAGGTACTGATGACAAGGGTAAGAAATTGGAAGAAAGGCCATCACCACCTCAGGTGTGTAGGCCATCTAAAAGGCCTACATCTAAATCTCTTGTCATCTCATCACCAAAGAGACATAGAGTGAAGGAAGTTTCTCAATCAAGTGGTGAAGCCTATTCACCTTCTCAATCCTCACTTCACTTTGTGAATGAACAAGAGGTAGAAGAATAGTTGGTTTAGCTTCGAAGATCAGGAGATGTTGTTTTGACTGAGGTTGAGCTACAGGAAGGAATGTCAAAGGAATTTCCCCTCCTATGGACCTTAGTATCCAATAGTTTAAAGCAAGGAGATTGATCCTATTATCAGGGAGTCTTGCTGTAGGTTTTATCTGATGACAATTTTGTTAAATCTAGAGCATTTGTTCAATTTTCTTAGAGGATGAGTATCTCATATTTTGAGATAAAATGTGAGAAGAAGAAGAAAAAATTCATAAGGAGGACTCTGTCATTAAAGAAGAAGTAAAGAAAAAGATGTTGGATTATTTTAGGAGAATTACCCCTAAGGAGGGAAGAAAAATGATAATGGATGCTGAAGTTTTGATTTTCCAAAATGGCATATTGCAGATGCAGTGGTTTTTGATGCTGTTAGAAAGAAAACTGACACTACATACAACACAGAGGAAGAGGAAATTCCAGCATAGAAGGGAGTGGTCTTTAGTAATGGCCATGCTACTCTTGTGATGTGGTCATTACAAAAGAAAAATAATGATAGACTACAACTATTTGAATATCTTAAAAGAGAGATTGATGACTTCAAAAGATAGTGATTGATGATCATCGAGCTACTAAGGTATATGTGCTACATTAAATCAAATAATGTATTGTCATTGATGTCAACTAGTTTTTACTATACTTATCATGATGGTTACAAACATATTAAGAAGGAAATAATGGTGAAAGAATGAGATATCTACATGAAGATGAGATGTATGAGAAAGATATGGATATGGTATTCATTGGGTAACTTATTGATGAGTCTATGGCATTATGTTAGTGACTTGATTGTATTGTATGATTCTATTATGGATTGAAGATCAAGAATGAAAAAATTTGTGGTTGGTAAATGAAGAATTCAGTATACACTGATTTGGAGTAGTGCACACCAAGCAAGTGTAGTGTATACTGAGTATGATGTTAACCAAGCTAGTTATCACCAATGCAACGTGGTATTGACTGAGTGAAAGAAATAAATGGAACTTGTGACTGGTGACTAAAGATGATGAGTTGGATAATTGTTGATGATTTCAAGGTTAAAGATAATGTTTTTTATGATGATCAAATAGCTGAAAAAATTCAAGGATGATTGGATGAAGGAGATTGAGATGTGTTACTGACACAACTATCAAGGAAGGTTAAAGAAGAAAAATCAACAGTAAAGATTAAGAGGCAAAATCTATGGATGGAAATAAAATTATTTATGATATCTATAAAAGGAGACAAGAGATTCAGATTGAATTATAGAATGCACATGGTAGATTGCATTCATGAGAGTTGGTCAAATGGGTTGAAGAAAAAATTGAGCAATTCTGTAGACAACACTAAGCATCAGAGAAAGGAATTACCGAGCATAAAAAAGATGGAGGAAACAAAGATATTGAATTGATTATTAATCAAAGGTACTTTTGAGCTTAGCGTAGATATGAAAATCTACAAAACAAGTTGTATTTGAATCAGATCATTACTGTAACATTCTAACCATTTTTGTAGATAAATCTCTTAATCGAGTTAAACTTAATAGTCTTTATATTTTAATATAACATTCAATGAATGTTGATTGTTTTCTTGTTGACCCCATAGTGAATGTTTGGTCAAAGGAGAACTGTTAGTGATAAATCCTCTAACCAAGTCACACATCACAATGTGTTTTGTAACCTTTAATAGGGTTGGCTCTTAACTGAGCTCACTTTAGAAGACTGAATTATTTTGGGTTATCAGTCCCAAATAGTTTTTCCCCTAACATGGTTTTCACGTTAAAAATCAAAGTCTTATATGTGTATGAATGTGGTGATTGTTATTTTACTTTACACATTACCATAACTGGATTGATCAGTAAATACAGTAGATAATTTACTAATATTTGGTAGATGAACAAAAAGGCACAGTTGATATATTACCGAGTTGATTAAATTATTTGAAAAAACAAATTTATACATCGGGGAGTATTTGGGGCTTTAGGATAACTAGACTTAACTAATTCACCCCACCTCTCAGTTATCTAAAAATTGGTATCAGAGCTCTATGTGCTTGAAGAAAATTTTGAAGGACTTAAGTTAAAGATCACAAGATGTAGAAGAGAGAGGTGCCAAAGCTTAACAAAGACAACTTATCGACATGGAAAAGTGGAATGAAATTATATCTATCTAGAATTTATGAGTTGACAACATACTACTTGGAAAATGAGTTTATCTTACTCACTAGACCTTTGATTGTTGATCGGATGAGAGAAAGACATGAACACAATGCTATGATGATTAAGATTGCTTCTTCCTTATTAGATATCAAGTTTGAAGATGTTAATACATGTACAAATGCTAAAAAAATGTGGGACAAGATTACACTAGTTCATGGAGGATATGTGAATGTGCTTAGGGCTAAAACTAAAATTCTTAGAGGAAAGTTTGATTACATGAAAATGAAAGAAGGTGAAAACATATCTCAGTACAGTAACTGAGTCAAGGAGTTTGTGAATTATCTTTGAGGAGTGGGTGGAATTATTGATGAAGACACTGTGGTAAGTAATATTCTTAGAACCTTGTTACCTGCCTATGCTATAAGAGTTTTTGCAATTCATGAAATGAGAGCAGCTCCTGGTAATAATGTTACATTGGATAGTCTAATTGGTAGACTGACTACATTTGAGTTGAACAACTTTGACAATAGAATTGTTCCTATTGTTGAATTTTCATTTATGTCATCTCTGAAAATTGGTAAATCAAGTAGCAAACATAGGATAATAAATAAAAGTGATAGTGGAAGTAAAGAGGATGAGCTTGATCATGAACTTGAATCATTAATTGCTAGAAAATCACAAAAAGGTAAAGGAAGATATAGAGGTAAACTACCTTTGGTATGCTCTAAATGTAAAGAGATTGGCCATATTGTTGTTATATGTCCTGACAAGAAAGAATATGAGAAAACTAATGAAAGATCTAATGAAATAAAGTATGACAAAAGAGACAACCAAGATCATAGAGGCAACTGACAGTATAACAAAAGAGACAACTGAGTTTACAAAGATAAAGAAAAGAAGGCATGTTACCTAGTTGAAGGTGATGATAATGATACCGATACTGAAGAAGAAGGTATGTTGAAATAACACTTATTTCTAAAGTTAGCAAGAATGATACTTGGATTATTGATAGTGGTTGTACACATCATATGAATGGTGATGAAGAGAAATTTGAATACCTTGAACATTATAATGGTGGATATGTTAAAATGAGAAATGATACACCTTATCTATATATAAGTGAAAGGAAAAGGGTCTATATTGTTGAACAATAAGATCAAATGTGAGAATGCATATTGGGTGAAAGGACTTAATTATAATTTTTTGAGTGTAGCATAGCTGGATAATACAGGTCACCAAGTTGCATTTGAGAAAATAAAGGTGAAGATCTATGATGAGACTTGAAATTTGGTCGGTACTAGTGAAAAATATAAAGGTAATATATTATATCTTGAAAATGCTGAAACTTCTTATTTTTTGGCTAAAAATGAAGATGTTTGGTTATGGCACAAAAGGTTATGTCATGTGAATTTTGACAACATGGTTAATATCAATAAGAAAAGAAAATTTAGAGGTTTACTAAGCATATCTAAACCTGACAATGTTATGTGCAAACAATTTCAAATGGGGAAATGTCAAAATATAGTTTTAAGAGAAAACATTTTTCATCTAATGCTATTTTGGAGTTAGTTCACACTGACTTGTGTGGTCCTATGAGAACTCGGAGCTATTATGGAGACAAATATTGTATCTTTTTTATTGATGACTTCTCTAGAATGATGAGTGTCATGTTCTTGAAAGAAAAATTTGAAGCTTTCAAAATATTTAAGTGGTATAAAGAAAAAGTGGAAAAAGATAATGGTAAAGAACTGAAATTATTAAGATCAGATAGAGGTGGTGAATTTATTTATGATGAGTTCACTAATTTTTGTAATGAGCTTGGAATTAAGAGACATGTTTCTATACCAAGAACACCCCATCAAAATGGGATTTCTTAAAGAATAAATAGATCAATTGTGGATTGTGCTAGAACACTAATGCTAAAAAAGATGTTGCATAGATGTACTGGAGAGAAGTTGTTAGTATTGTTGTTTACACACTAAATCAAGCTCAACTAAAGAAAGAATCAAATAGGACACTTCATGAATTATGGTATGGCTACACACCTAATGTGAGTTATTTTAGAATATTTGGAAGTAGATGTTACATTTTGAAAGATGATAGAAATGAGAAATTTGATTCAAAAGGTGATGAAGGAATATTTCTTGGATATTCCACTAAAAGAAAATCTTATAAATATTTGAATAAGGCTACTAACAAGATGATTGAAAGTGCAAATGTGAGAGTTGATGAATTTTTTGAGAAGAATGATGAAGAAAGTAAAAAGGAACTAGAAGACTATGGTAGATTTATTTACATTGAGTAATTAGACACTCTACCCGAGCAACAAGGTAATGCTACCGAGCAATAGTGTTTACAGATCAAGATTCAACAAAGTGTTATCGATGAAGATCATGATCATGCACAAAGTGGAGAACACATTGAAAAATAGAGAACTGAACCTATACTTGTGTTGGTGTTTTTTCTTGCAACCTCCTTTCCTAGGTGGGAACTTGAGACCAAGCCATGGGACTAAGAACTTTGAAGACAAAATCAACAACCGTCAACAGAAAAGAGACAAGAGAAATCCAACATGACAAGGTACAAATACCTTCTTCACTTTGAGCTCCACATCACTCAGGTGGGTATACCTCACCTGCACACACATAACTCCTTGTGACAAACAACAGCCTATAGATATATAACTGCGAAATAGCTTTCAAGCCCTTAGATAACAAATACCTCAATGTTTACCAAATCTTATGTAGGATCCCACTTGCATACAATGAGCTTGAAAACTAGAAATACCTCTAACCCCTCCTATCAGCATGAAAGGGAAAATGTTTTCATTTATATTTTGGGATGAATGGATCCCTAAAATACCCGAAATATCTCATAGACCAATGCCTTATCCAATGGGAAACAAAGTCAAATAAATCACTGCAACAAAAGGCTATGAAATAAGAAGACAACACAATCTAATGTGTTAATGCCTTACATCAATCATACACCATTGATCAAGTTCTACTTTTGTATCCACCTATGTATTCAAATATGCAACTACCTATTTAAAGAATTTAACCCTCCCCTTAGAAGAGACCTTGAAATAGATAATACATTAGTCAACATCCACTAAAAGACAAGTTTGACATATCCTTGATATCCCAAATCATACACATCTGAAGAAAAATCATAAATCCTAGTTATTCCTTTGAAATAACTCTATTGCAAACTTACAACAGAAGGGCCAAAACACCCTTGATGCTTTAACCCATGTGATTTAGGAAGAAAAATGGAGACCACTTGATAAAATTATGAAAAATGCTAAAATCTTATACATAAGACAGACTATTACAGATCTTATTCTTCTCTAAAACTAGAAAGGAAAAAAGAACACTCTATATGCAGAAAAGAGGGAAATATTTACAGAAGGAACCACTCTTGGAACTAGCCTAGATAATTTTGAACCAAATTCCCTTTTTCCCAATCTTGGAAACCCTTTTATAGGGTTGCAACAAGCTAAAAAATATGAGAAAAGTTAGGGCAAAAATAGGTCTTACAACTACCTCCACTGCCAGATACAATAAGAAATGAAAGAAGACAGAAAACCCTAAAAACCTAGGAGGATCAAATCAAATCTAATTTACAATATCTGGGTTTCGTCATCACAAGCCAACTATAGGTACAAATTTAAAAGATTTCTTGTTGTAGGTAGGTAACAAATTTAATGCCAAAACCATCTCATGAAATCTTGCATGTACCAGGGCATGGAAAAAATTGACAACCACCATACCCTAGCCGCCCTTCTCAAACTAAACAGTCCTCAACATTAAACTTGTCATGGCACTTCAAGAAAACAAATCAAACCATGGTGGCTACCTAATATATTGTTCATCAATTTTAACTTGTAACCATCCTTGGAACAAAATCAGATTTGATTTGGCTTGTCATTTCTGACCCACTGAATTAATTCTGTCAAAAACCCCTAGTAGGTTCTCAAAAACTTAAAATATAATAGATATCTCCCAGATTTGAAACAAAAGCATTGATCTCTGTCATTCCTAGCACATCGTGTGGCTCACAAAAAATCAAATAAAACCTTTATTTGACTTAAAACCTTATTTTCCACATTATTATCTTTTGGCAACCAATCAGGGGTGAGCAAATCAACAACATCTGGCAAACAGACCCACCTTATCATTGGCTTTTCTCATTGGATAGCTGGCGCAAACCTGTGTTCACTATCAACTGAGCACTTTCTCCCTAAGGATTCATGACCACCGTTAGATCTTTCTAGGCTTTATTCTTTAACCACAAAAAATCCATAACTCCATCATCTAGAGATCACGCGACTGAAGGCTTCTCAAGAGCTCTGAACACTTTGTCTAACCTGAGTTTGATCATGAGATTGGGAAACTAAGGAAAATCTCTCAACTGTAAGATCTTTTCTTTAACCATGATTTCATTATGAGATTCAGCAACCATGACATCTCCCGTTCTCTAGGCGTTAACATTAACTCATGTCTGATTCAAAGATCCAGCAATTGAAATAATTCTCATAATCTATAAAGGTTTGTCTTAACTATGGTTTGATCATGAGAATCAGCGACCAACACATATCTCATGATCATTGGATACTTTATTTAACTCAGGTTCCATTATGAGATTCAGTGATAGCCCTTGATCTTGTCTACCATCAACAATTGTCATTTAATCCTGTGGAATCTTTCACTTAGCCCAACTTTTATTTTGAGATTTAGTGAAAGTCATCGATCTTTACCATCATCTATGGTTGTCGCTCAATTGCTAAATGTTTCATGACTTAGCCATGACATTATGAGACCTGGAGATAACTGCCTTAACCACTTGTCAGATCTCTAAAGGTTAAGACATCACCTCCAGACATTGGGAGACTTAGAGAAAGCCCGCTTTTCTGAATCACCACATGCTAGACACTTAACCACAAACATCATGAGATCAAGAGATAACCATTTCCCTTCAAGTCTTCACCTTGTTGTGCAATCTCTAGATTTTAAAGACTTAACATAAAACACTACGAGAACAAGAGATAGCCTTGTCACATGATCTCAGAATGAAAAGACTTAAGCATCAGACATTGGGAGATTGAGAGAACAAAGGAAAAGATGAGCACATGCATAAAAGGGACTTAAGTGGCTAGAAAAGGTAACGAGGAAATAGAAAAGGGATGGGGTTTAATGGATTTAGATAAATTTGTATTGAAACCCTAGCATGGATAAACCCTATTTCCTCATAGACTTTGAAAATTTCAATGGATTTTGTAGGATAAGACCATTTTCAATAGATTTTTTGCATGACAGGAAAATGAGCTAAAAAATTGCAAAATACATAAGGAGACATCATCCACAAAATCAGATAATTGGAGATAAAAGAGCAGGAATGATGACACAAAGTAAGTTGAGAAACAACACATGTTTAGTTGGAGAATTTGAGCCTAAAATTGTTAGAGATGCATTGGAAAATGATGAATGGATCAAGGAAATGAATGAAGAGATTGGAAAAATACAAAAAAATCAAACATGGACATTGGTATTGAGATCAAAATATAAGAATGTGATTGGAACCAAATTGATATTCAGAAATAAATTGAATGAGAATGAAGATGTCACTAGGATTAAAGTAAGACTAGTATGCAAAGGTTATGCACAAGAAGAAGGTATTGATTATGGTGAGACTTTTGCACGAGTTGCTAGATTTGAAGGAGTAAGGATATTTCTTGCATATGCTACTTACAAAGGATTTAGAGTTTATCAGATGGATGTTAAATCTGCATTTCTAAATGGGATACTTGAAGAAGAGGTCTACATTGAACAACCGGAATCTTTTGTTGATCCTAATTAGAGAAATATGGAATGTAAGTTGCACAAAGCACTATATAGATTGAAACAAGCACCGAGAGCATGGTATGAAAGATTGAATTCCTATCTAATCAATATTGGATTTGTTAGAACAAGTGACTAAAAGGTGAAATCAATGACAAGATTCTTATTGCTGAAAATATTATTGATGATATTATATTTAGAGGACATGATAACTAATGCAAATCATTTGCTGATGAGATGAGGAAAGAATTTGAAATGTTAATGTTTGGTGAGATTAAATTTTTCTTGGCTTGTAAATATTACAACAAAATGAAGGTATATACATCACATAATCAAACTACATCAAAGAAGTATTGAAGACATTCGATATGGAGGATTCAAAACCGGTCGGTACACTTATGGTCACTGGAAGTAAATTGACAAAGGATGACAAGTCAACCGAGGTAAATCAGACCTTGTATAGATCAATGATTGATAAATTGATGTATGTTGTGCATAGTAGACCATATATTGCACATGCAGTTGGAATTATAGCAATATTTTTTGGTAATCCTAAAGAATCACACATGACTTCTATGAAAAGAATTTTGAGATACTTGAAAAACACTGAAAACTATGGTTTGTGGTACAAGAAAGAAGACAATTTTGAACTGAAAGTTTACACAAATGTGGATTGGGCTAGAAACATTGATGATAGAAAGAGAACTACTAGTGGAGCATTCTTTTTAGGGGAAAGATTGGTTACTTGGATAAGTAAGAAATAAGGATGCATTCCTCAGTCCACTACAGAAGTAGAATATGTTGTTGTTGCTGCTAATTGTTCAAATATTGCATGGATAAAACAACTATTGGAAGGTATGAATGAGGAGATCACTGACCCAGTGACAATATATTGTGATAACACAAGTGCAATTAATATTTTTAAGAACCCATTGATGCATACAAAGACAAAGCATATCTTTATTAAGTATCACTACTTGAGGGAACAAGTTCAAGAAAAAAAGTAAGACTGGAGTATGTGAAATCATAAGAGAAACTTGCTGATATATTTACTAAACACTTATCGAAGGACACATTTGAGTACTTAAGGAGTAGACTCAGGGTCCATCCCTTGTCTATTAGTCACTAAGGTGATTAGGAGGTTGCATCAACCTATACTTTATCAGAATATCTACTAATGTTGATGCATAATGTTCACACTCTGGGATTCCTAAGGTTGTGAAAAATGAAAGATAAAACACAAATTAAAAATGACTATCAGTGCATGCAAGGTACTAGATCTGAACCAAATAACAAATTTATTGTTTTGGCTATTAAAGAGCTGATTATTTTCTTTTTGGCATTGTTGTCAAAGGGAGAGAGATTGAATGAAATATTCAAGCTAAATCTGCAGGGAGGGAGACTAGAAGAAGAAAGGGAGAGTATTGATGTTGTGTAGTGATTAAACATATTAAATGTCTAAGCTAGGGAGATCTTACTGAGTTACAACAATTGCATACAAAGTTGTAGAATGGATGTTTGGTATTCTATGTCATATTTCATAGTGTTGCCATCAATGTCAAAGGGAGAGATTGATAGAATACAACTAATTGAATATATTAAAGGAGAGATTGATGACTTCAAAAGACAGTGATTGATGATCACCAAGCTACTAAAGTATATGTGAGACATTAAATCAATTAATGTATTTTCATTGATGTCAACTAGTTTTGATTGTACTTATCATGATGGTTACAAACATCTTAATAAATAAATAATGATGAAGGAATGTGATATCTACATGAAGATGAGATGTATGAGAAATATATGCATATGGTATTCATTGGGTAACTTATTGATGAGTCTGTGACATTATGTTAGTGACTTAATTGTATTATTGTATCATCGTAAAATGGAAGCACTTCCATTTAGGACTAGTTTAGCCCTCCAAGTAAGTGGTTTGGGGTCATGTCAAACACCTTAAATGGGTCTTTGACTTGGATCTGGCTTTTCCCCTGTCCTGCCCTATTTTCCACTTCTTGTCTGCCTATTTCTGGCATCCCACTTCTTTTCTACCTATTTCTGGCATCCTGCTCTGTGAATTTGAGGTTCTTGACTTCAGGGTTAAGGTCGACCTTCAGGGTCAAAGTCTAGGTCAGGGTCGACCTCGACCCTAACAAATTTTAGATTTTGAAGGTTTTTGGATGTTTGGTTTTAGATAGATTTATTTCCCTCTTCCGGGTCAGTTGTTTCAGGCTTCGAAACTGTAAATTCTTAAATGATATTTAATTTAGGTCCACTTCTAAGGGTATAGGCTTAATGTGAATTTGTTTCTCCTATGTCGACCTCTCTAGAAGTTTGTTCCCTAGACTAGTATATAAGGAGGTCTTCTCCTCTCATTTCAATCCTAACTCTAACTCAAGCAATCCATCACCCTCAATCAAGTAAGTGATGAGCATTCAAGCATTCAATTTATCCATTGAAGATCAATGATTCAAGCATTCAAGCCTTTGAAGGGATTTCGTTCAAGCATTCAAGATTCATCATTCAAACCCTAGATCTATCCATCATGGTGGTGTGATCTTCCTTCAAGATCCTTTGTTCATCTTCAAGATCTATTCATTCTTCCTTCAAGGTGGATTCTAAGCATATAATCATGGAGGTTTTGAATTACATTTAGGGCTCGTTTGGTAGTGGGAATTAGACTGGAATTGGCATTTGTTAGTTCCTATTTCGTCGAATCCTCAATTTGCGAGTGCAATATGAAAATAGA